>CM038228.1:98490213-98859489 GCA_021442155.1 Cymbidium sinense | reverse complement strand
ATTTACTGGAGAATTTCCATTTTCACCAAAATCAAAGTCAAAATTAAACACCATTTTTTGGAATTTCTCATTTAGCATACTCAAATTTGCTTTAAGTGAAATTTCCATTTCATAAAACCAAGTGGGACTTCATCTTTAGCATACCAAATTTGCTAAGTTGAATCTCCACTTTCAAAAATAAAAACAAAACACTTAGGATCCCTTAGCATACCAAATTTGCTAAGGATCCTACCCTTTTCAAAATCAAAATTTTCAAACAAATGAAACACTTAGGATTTTCTTAGCATACCTAAATTTGCTAAGAATCCTATTTTCAAAATCAAACATAAACTTGGATTCTTTACTTAGCATACCTAAATTTGCTAAGTAAGAATTCAAATCAAAACAAAACAAAATTTTCAAAGAAAGAATCACTTTCACTTCACTTAGCATACTAAATTTGCTAAGTAAGTGAAATTCAAAACATTCAAACAAAACAAAATCATTTGACCCTTACTTTAACATACCTAAATTTGTTAAAGGAAAGGGTCCTCCAAATCAAAAAAAAATTCAAATTCAAAACAAAATGAACCTATGGAAGCATCTTATCAAAATTTTGAATCCATATTTCAACATACTCAAATTTGTTGAAGTTTGGATTCATACTCAAATTCCTCTTTCAATTAATCTTTCAGAATTCATTTGAACCCCAGTTAACACTTCCAAGTTGTTGGATATGAGTTCAAATTTTCAAAATTCAAAATTCAAAATCTATGGAGAGAAAAGCGATGCAAGTTCATTTCTCATTGTAGATCTCTTTATTAGTGCAATTTTAGTTTCAATTTACGGTATAATGGCTGATCTCAGAAATTTGTCTTTACCTTCCCTCATGGCATGGATGCCTTAGATCGATGACTTCCCTCATTTGGATCACACCATTTGATCCACTTTGGCCATGGATTTGAGGGGATCACTTGTGAGGGCATTCCCCTCACAAAGTCGAGAAGAGGTGGTGTAGTCATCGGGAGACTTACCCCGATTGATTCTCCTCGAAGAGGAAAAGTGGTAGTACCACAACTTGATGGTTTTCAATCGGATAGTCGGTTTATAGTTCTGTTCATCCTAGAGTTTCCATGTTGCCCCGTGGTAGCACCTTGTACATCTCCAAGGGTAGGCTCCCTAGTTTTAGGGGATTGCCTCCCACATTTGAGTATGGGTCTAGCTCACACTCCTCTCATCCTACTGCCAAAAAAATAAATCATGTCAAGCTCGATAGTAGAGTTAGAGCAGCGAAGCATGGATGAGTCCCATGATCACTTCACCACTTGGACTAGTTTCATCCTCTCTTAGATCGAGATAGAGGATGCTGGAGGATCGTTCATCCTCCTCGGTGGTGCATCTAAGTTTTAGTAGGAGGTGGATGCCCGGCCTTACTCTATATGTAATGGGTAGGCATCGGGCTTTGATCAGTTTGATTTATGATTATCCCCATGGTGGGGAGGCGATCCAGAGGGCGTGAGGCCCATCATTCACTGGAGCGTGAGGTTCCGTCAGTACTTACGCTTTGGTTGACTTTCGGCTCACGCTACCGATCATCGATAGTATCCTCCTCATGGGGACCCACCATCATAGGAGGCGCTCTTGTACATAGAGTGGGTGTCTCCACCCCACCCTCTACCGTCCCCATCGCAGTCATTTCCATTCCAGGCCATGAAGGCGCATCAGAGGGAAATGCATTGGTGATCGGCTATGAAGGGATCCTACTCCTACACCACCCATTGTGGTAGGGCGAGCTCTCACGACCTTCCCAGTGGTGTCGGAAGGAGTGGCGACCCTGGAGCATCGTGGTCGTTCCTTCACCAACTCCACCCATAGATAGATGGTGATACTATTATGGATATTCCGGATGAGATAGTTTAGCGTGGTAGTAGGATCATCCGGTTGTTACCCTATTACAAGCAGTCGATTATCATTCTTCTAGTGCCGTCCACAGATTGACTCCCAAGGTGATATGGTGCCTCTCGGTGATCACCGACCCCAAGTTTTTTGTACCTAGAGTTAGATTATCCTTAGATGAGATAGTTGCACACTATTTTATGGAGAAAAGGAGATCTTAGGGTATGCATGAAGAAAAAATTCGATCCCAATGAAGATGACTTGATGGGGATTCAGTAGCATCATGATACTAGAGGTTCTCTTCTTAGGGAACAAGCCATGGAAGGTGATGAGGTTGATCAAGGAGACAGATAGCCCATCACCGAATTGATTAAGGAAAAGATGAATATTGATAGGATGGCACAATTAGGTATGGCGGCGTTAGTGTCGCTTTAGAAGCAAGCCTTCCAGTTCATCTAGATTCGATGTCTAGGCTGAACTAGTGCATGTCTTAGATCAGTTAAGACTACCTCGTTGAGCAAGGTAGCACTAGTGTATAAGAAGGTAGTGGAAAGTACCTTACATGAAAAAGATTTAAAATCCATGGTTGAGCAGCAGGTGAAGGAAGCTTTGGCTCAAGCAGGGAGGATCATCGGTTCCAAAGGGTAGACCCTACCAGAGGAATTTGATGTCATATCCCAAGGGTTTGCCTCCTTCCTTCAAGAGCTTGATGGCGGTGGGAATCGAGGTAGCATATAGCTCACTTAGGCAGTATTGCGTGTGGCGATGATGCTTTACTCTTTAGACTCTTTGGGTAGCCTTATTGCACTTTGATTGGTATGAACTACCCAATGGTTGGTTAAGACATTTTGAGTTAGAGCAACTCTTCATCAAGAGATTTTGGAGCTTCAAATAAAGGGTTCTTAGGTGATCTCATTGTAGCCCACTATGAGTCACTTGTTGATTATATTCTTGATGGCATAACGGTATGAAGTGTGAACCTATCTGACCATGCCATTGAGATTCTCTTGAAGAATATCCATGGCGTCGCCTTCATGCTTAAGGGCTTCACCATAAAGACATTTGAGAAGCTAATCAAGGCTAGTCTACAAGGAGAGGCCAAGCTTGCCTTTTCAGATCGGTTGCCAAGCTCCCAAAGGTCTATGAGAAGAAACGGGTAGTAGTGGTTGACAAGGGGAAGCATAGAGATCGGTCAGACCATGACCTCACTAGCCTCCACCTCTTTTTCCACCACTGAGGTACCATCTCGACCTCCATCGACCGCCCATGCACCACACCATACCACCCAGTGGCATGCATATCCACCAGTAGCTATGGTACACCTACTCTTTTAGATAAGTTAAACAAACCTTATTCTTTTAAGAGGGAGGTCAGAAAATCTTTAAGAATCTCTTAAAGAAACTTGATTTTAGCTACGAGCCTAGGAGACGAGGAAGTAGGCAAAGTCATGATCCAAACTTTTTACTACCATATGCTAGGCCACATTTTGGAGGATTGCTTTACATTTTAAGGATTGGCTTGAACAGTTTCAAGACGTTGTCATTATCCCAAAGGAATACCTTGTGGAACAACCTTCTAGTTCCATTAGGGTAATCCTTGGGGATACAACATCTACCAAAACCAAAGAAGGTTGGGACATTTCTTTATAAAACCTCTAAGAAAATAATTAAGATCAAGAAGCTTTCCTTGCAGGTGCGAGTCATTTCAAACCTCAACACCAAGGAAGGTTTGCAAGTTGCAGTGCAACTCTAGGAAAGTGGGAGCTTAGCGATGCTTGTGTCGGCGGGATAGCCCCACACCACCATGTCACTCAGCCTTATTGTAGCTTCCACACTGGTGACTTCTTCCATTTCAGCTAGTTCTTCTATTTCTATTACTAGTAGAACTCTTGTATCAGTGGATAAGGGCATCAAATCCCTTACTCCACTCACTCTACTTGACTTCTACTTTGTACCCCCAAATACTTCCAAGAAATTGAAGAATAAATTTGAATTACATGTCTCTTTTGATGAGTTGTCTTCTTCTATTCCTATGATAACTCTTCAAGTCTAATTAACTATAATAATTTGATCTTCCTCTTTGATTGAGTTGGACTTTCCAACTCAAATACTATAGTTCACCTCTTGAGATAGACTTGGAATCATCCGATTTCAAGAGTCCCATAGGAGAAGCTATAGGTGAGCCTGAAGTGTAGGTAGAACTTGCCACCACTTTACCTCTAGAGATTACAAAAGTCAACCTCCATAGTGGCAAGGTTCTACCTCCTAGGGGCAGCACCTCTAGATAGAAATAAGTCATTGTTGAAGATCGAAGCCCCACAAGATGCTCCACCCTTGGATATGCTTGTGGAAGACCAAGGTGGACTACAATGTCCTTTCTCATCTAAGAAAGTTGTCATCTAAGCTAAGCATATATGATGCCCTTGTCTTATCCAAAGAGATGAGGGAATCACTAATCAAGGCCCTCCTTGATCACGAAATATGCTTAGCTTCACACTATGAGGAAGCACACTATGCAAAAGAAGCCCAAGGGATCACCTTCATAGATGAAGACCTTCTTGGGGACTTGGAGCACAACCATCCCCATACATTATGACATGGATGTTCAAACTCATGGGGTTCTCATGGATTTAGGTGCATGTAACATTATGAGTCTAAAGACCCTTGCCTATTTGAAGATTGACATCTCTACTCTCTGAGGAGATAGGATGATGTTGAGAGGATTCAATGATCAAGTGAGGGCTTTAGGTTCTATAGTGTTACCATTGGAGATCGATGTGGAAGGCTGAAGCCAAGTTCTACATCATTGATTGAATACTTCATTCACTTTTGCTTGGTAGGCCTTGGATACATCGAACAAGATCATTCCATCCTCCCTTCATCAATGCATCAAGTTCAAAAGATGGAATTGAGTAATGAGGGATGAAAAGCCATTCTCGTTGAGATATGAGGATGCGACCTACTATCTTCTCAAAACACCCTTTCTTGTGAACTTGGACAAAATTCAAATGCAAAATAAAAAGAAAATGAAAAAAAAAGATAAAAGAAAATGAAAAGAAAAGAAAAGTCCAAGTGAACAAGAAAGGGGAATTGAAGAAGAAGTGGATCCGCATATCACATTCCACCCATAGTTCATTCCATCATATGGACATGTGGGTAGGATGGCTCAACCTCCACCAGGTAGAGGCAAAGGCAGTTCCAGAGGTGGAAGACCCCTTAATTGGCCTTCAACCAATAGAGGTCATGTTCTAGTTCATAGGAGTACCCCTAATATTCATATAGACTTGGAATCCAACTTGGAGGATGAGTCTAATGTGATTAGTATACCGACCAACCCCTCTTGGGTTCCATTGGAGGTGACTTTTGATCCACCAGAGATGAGACCGGGCCTCCAAGCAAAGCAAAGTATTGAATATGTTTATGTGTGAAACTATTCGGGCAGTTGGGAACCTTAGCTCTTACCTCACTTACATCTCAAAAGTTGAAGGTATAGTTAAGGAAGTCCCTAAGTCTTCCAGTGACATGTAAGAGGTTCTTTTTTGGGTTCATCATCCTCAAGTCCAGCTTGATGTAGGACTTGAGGAAGATACTTTAAAGAATTAATGGAATTACCTTTTGACTTTTACTTGCCTTGTGTTCAAAATCTTATCAAAAGGTTTAGTTCCTCACACTTGGTCCAAGTACAAGTGAATATTTTTAAAAATTATGGAATACTGGGAAGCACAATCAAGTGCGGGACTAGGATTGATGGGTGGGTCGATGATGAAGATTATTACTAGTTGTTACCAACCATTTGGAATCGATAGGTTCTTCTCACACATCCCCAACTCTTATGAGAATGTGTGTTTAGAAACTTAGATGATCGGATGATCTCCAAGTCAAAGAGGCCTTTGAATTTGAGGAGATTCATTCAATAATCGACAAGCTAAAGAAATCAACCTGGGATAGAAAATCCTCATATGTCAGTTCATTCTTGAATGAAGAAGAAACCAATGACTTAGTTAGGCTATTGGCGAGTTTAAAGCGGCATGGAGTTATGAAGAAATGCGATTATCTCTTGACGTTTAGTCCACAAGCAATAGAGTTACCCACATTAAATAAGCTCCTAGACACATGCGATTAGAAATTGAACAATAGGTCATTTAAGTCAATTGATCGATGTTGGTTTTATCGGGAAGAAAAATATCCTACGGTTAGCTAGTGTCATTAAGAAGAAGAATGGCCAAATTTACATTTTTTATTTTAGGGACTTATAAGGCATGTCCTAAGGATGAGTTTCCTCTTCCTATACCTAATATGGTGGACATTGTCATCTCATAGTTCTCTTTCATGGATGGATCATCATTTATAACAAATCAAGATGTCTCAAAGATGAAAGAAACACTTGCTTTTTGAACCCGTCAATCTTATTATAGGGTCATGCCTTTCGGCCTTAAAATGTGCTACATACCAATGGGCCATGACTCAGATCTTCAATGAACTCATCCATCATCAGGTTGAGTGCTACATTGATGATCTAGTAGTCAAAAGCTTAGAAAAGGAAGACCATCTCTTTGACTTGAGAGTAGTTTTCGAATGATTAAGATAATATAACCTCAAAATGAATCCCCTGAAGTGTGCATTCGGAGTCACTTGAAATTCCTTGTTTGTTGTTTCACATGGAATAGAAATAGATCTAAAGATTCAAAGCTATCTTAGAAATGCCACCTAGAGTTTAACTCAACAGATCCTTTCAAGGATGGTTGGCATCTAAGATGCTTTATCTCAAACTTATCGGGAGATGCAAACCATTCGGCACTTGTCAAAAGGATGCCAAGTTCAAGTGGGATGACAAGTGTATGCATTTGAGATATCAAAGAATACTTGGTGAAGTGCCGTTCTAGCCTATCTGGGGCCATTGATCCTTTTACAACATTGGATGACTCTCTCGATGCTCTATTGGCTCAAGCCAATGATGAGGGAAGGAAAGCGCTCTCTAATATCTCAACCATCATCTAATTCTTGAACAAACTATCCACTATTGAGAAACATTGCCTAGCTTTGATCTTTGCATCTCGAAACTACACTACATGCTTTCTCATAAGGTGAACTTGATCTCAGAACCAATCCCTCTCATGATGCTTTTGGATGTTTGGCTCATTGGCCCATGATACTCTCACAATTTGATATCACATTTGTACCCCTCCATATTGTAAAAAGTTAGGCACTAGCAGATTTCTTAGTAGCACACCCACTTCATGTTGATTCTCGCCTCCCGATGAACAAATCATGAACTTAGGGAGGCGGTAACTACCATTGGGAGATATATTTTGATGGTGCTTCTTTTCTTAAGGTGAAGCACCACGATCTATTCTCTAGAAAGGCGGGGTAGGAATAGTTCTTCTAACTCCAAACTGATGTGATGAGATTCTCATACTATCTTTCCAACCGCACCAATGAAGGCAGTATGAGGCTTTGATTGCAGTTTGGAGTTAGCCATCACTATCATCAAGAGCATCAACATCTTTGGGATTCAGTTGGTCATCAACAGATTATCGGGTCCTACCAGTCCTCAAACCAAGCTTGTCATTACTATAAGTATATACCATGGTATTGTTGATTCAAGTCACCATCTACAAGGTTCCTGGCGAGAGAATGCAGTAGATGCCTTGAAAACTTAGCATGTCAGAAGATGAGTCCATTTCAATAAGGGTCCAAAATAGACAAGTCTTATCCCTTATTGATTGAACTCATCGAGAGACTTTCTCTTGAAGGGAGGTTGTCATTGCCAAAATGGACAAGGAGGCTGGATTGGAGAGGCAATTCATAGATTACTTGAACACTACCTCAAGAGAAATCTCAAGCCCATCAAGTGAAACAAAGAGCTCTTTTCTATGCTCTTGTTGATGGCACCCTGTACTGCCGGTCCTTTGACCAGATGTGGTTATGTTGTTTAGACAAACATAAAGCCCATGGCATTATAATCGAGGTACATTCAGGTCTATGTGGAGCTCATCGGTCGATAAGATGAAGATCAAAAGACTTGGATACTATTGGCCTTCTATGATCACATATTGCATGGATGTAGCTAGGAGATGCCATCAAGTGGTCGTGGTCCTCCACCAACCACCCAACATTCTACACACCCTACTTTGGCATGGCCATTTGAGTGTTGATTGATCAATCCTCCTTCTTCCAAGGGCATCAATTCATCTTAGTTTTACCAATTACTTTTCCAAGTGGTGAAGCCATCCCACTCAAAGGGTCACAACTCACCATGTGCTTCAATTTTAGAACCATATCATATATAGGTTTGGGTGCCTCGATGAATTATATCCGATATGTAATGTGCATTCAAAAGCACGAATCAATAGCTTGAAGAGCGGTATAGATTAGATACTCCACCATCTACTACCTAAGCTAATGGTTTAGCGAAGCATTCAACAAACTATCTCTCATATATTGAAGAAGACTCTTGATGATCAAATATGGGGAATGAGTATTTGGTTGAAGCCTTGTGGGCTACCACCATACCAAACTCCAACTTCACCCCATTTTCTTTGTATGTGAAGATTCTTCCTTTAGAAGTTCAACTCCCTCACTAAGGATAGCATTGGGTAACAAGATCACTACAGCAAGTTATGGTTAGAAGAGCTCAAGGTTTGGAGGAAAGTCACTGGCGTGCCAAAACCTCGAGTTGTACTCCAAAATGATTCAAGCTCATAATAAGTTGGTCTAGGTCTTTCGGTAGGAGAACTTGTGTTAGTCTAAGGAGACCAATTGTTGCCCGTCAAAAGATGGGAGGCAAGTTTGAACCCACTTGGGAAGGCCCCTATGTCATAGAGAAGGCCTACCAAGGAAGATCTTATCAGCTTATTGATTGTAAAGGTGAACACTCGATGTTTCTAATTAATAGGCTCTACCTAAAGAAATATTACCCATGAAATAAAAATTTGTTTGAAAATAATCATTAATAAAATAACAAAATATAATTCCATTCATCAAACCTCCTCTTCTTTCAAAGTGTTATTTGCTTGTCTTGTGAATCCACCGTGACGTGTTTAGGATAGGTGTAAGAGTCCCCCAGTGGCATCATATCCCTCTTTCACAACACAAACATAATCTCCCGATGCTTTTAGAATAGGTGTAAGAACGAGGCATCCTATTTTGATTAGCATAATAAGTTAAGAGGTGTGAGAGAACCTGCGACATCCTTTCTTAGTGGGAATTCTTGTATCCATGGCATCATTTCATAATTTGCATGTTTTAAGGTAGGTGTAAGAGTCCCCAGAGGCATCCTATTCCTTTTAGCATATGCACAAAACACAAATCTTTTTCTGCTATTTTGATGTGGGAGCAAGCCCCACTTTATCACTCATTAGCTAGGTGTTTACATGCTACCTCTAGTATGTCACCCGATGGTCATTGTTGAGGATGTGAGTCTTGAAACCAAAGAGCGTCTTGTTAGTATGGTAGTCTTCACTGCCCAACCAATAAGCTACCTCATGTTGACTTTGCTTAAGAAGATGTGAGTCATCGTGCTTTCTTCTTGAACTAGCCATCATATTCTAACTAGGTTTATTTGAGGTTTAGGATAAGTCCCCCAGAGGCTCCTTTCCTCTAGACTACTTTTGAGGTAATATAAATCCCCTAGTGGCATTCACTCAATAGTCTCCCTAAGTCAGATAGCACACTGAAGAGACTATCCCAGTGGAGTTCCACTTTAGGAGGATGTGAGTCCCGAGCTTTCTTCTAGGCGATTGTTTGCGATGGGCACCTTAGGTTGGTTGATGTTATTTATCGACTCACCCGGAGTACACCACTCTTAGCAAATATGAGTCCCCATGCTTTCTCCTTGAGTTGGACCGAATACTTATTGAATTATGGTAGCCGTCATTTTCTCCAAGGTGTTGGATTAAGCCTTAGGCCCCATCCCCTATGGGCACTCTATTTGGATCAAGTCCTTTGTGACCCCATTTAGACACTACGGGTTACTTTTGGATTGGACAATTCCCCTTTCCTAGTAACCTTAAAATTTATTCAGGATGCAAATTCTCCTTGGTTTGATTCGAGATAGGTCTAGGCGATATAAGCTCTTCTCAATTGATCCTCACCAAGGGTCCATGATAAAATAAACTAAAATAAATAAACAAATTAATTCGCTTATGGATTAGGATTCAAGCCCCCAAAAGGCCCCTTCTCCCAAGCGGCATCTATCTTTAGGCGGTGTGTGAGAACTCCTATAGAATTACTACGAGTTGAGATAAATCACAGGTTGGTACTCACTAGTCTTAGGTCGGTTCAATCTATTTTTCCACGAGTTACCCCAACCATTCCACTTTGAAAGATGTAAGACTATGACGCATTCTTTCTAGCATGATTATATGCTCTGGCGAAGGGTAGCCCTAGGTCGGTTGACTTGTTGTTAAAACAACCCCGATCACCTTCTTCCCTTCAATTGATCATTGCAAATAAAGGCACTCCTTTGGTGGATAGTTCTCCCATTGGTTGGAAGCTACTCTTTGGTTCATGAGATAGGTCTAGGCTTCTATAAATCCCTTCTCAGTATGATCCATCACAAACTGATGGAATCCATCAAAATAAATAAATTAAAAATGAAATTTAATCTTGATTATCTCTGAGCTGATCTAAGTCCCCTAGTGGCATTCACTCAATAGTTAGCCCTTGGTCGGGTTTGATTTGTTGCCCAAAGCATCACCCATGGTTTCTTGTCTAGAAGATGTGAGTCCCCATGCTTTCTTCTTAAGACTTGACCATTGTATGTACCAAAGGCATTTCTCCTTGGTTGGATAGTCTACCTGTGGTTGGTAGACTACTCCCTTTGAATTGTAAATCGAGTTAGGTTTAGGCTTCCATGGCCCCCACTGCGTTCATCACAAACCTATGGGATCCATCATAATTAAATAAAATTAAAAATGAAATCAATCTTGACTATCTTTGATTGATCTAAGTCCCTGGCATTCACTCAATAGTTACCTTAGGTTGGGTTCAACTCTTTGCCCTTCAATAGATTACCCTTACTTGGAAGATGTAAGTGCTTCTTTCTTTTTACACTCGTATACCGAAAGGCATCCCTTTGGTTGGTTAGTCCTACTATGTGCTTAGTAGACTACCCCTTTGGATTGGTAAATCAGTTAGGTCCTCCATAGCTCTCTTATTGTACATTTTGTAAACCAATAGGTTCATCTAAACAAATTTAAAACAAATTCAACCCTCTCCCCAGTGGAGATCTCTCCCAGTGAGATTCAAATCAAATCAAACCTTTATCTCCTTGTAGATGACTTGAACCTTCTTCCCTAATGGAAGGTTCACATATGATCCCTTAGTGGATTTCTTCCTCTCTCTTATGTCTTGGACATAAGTAGAGCCACATTGCACTATGCTGATTCTTTCTTTTCCTTGGGTAAGATAGATAGTTTCTATTAGTGCTTGTGATCTTTGGTGTTGTTGATCATTTTTGGTCAACACCAATATATCTTGGGTGTTCACAGTGGGTCACCCATTGCTTTGTGACCTCATTTTTAGAATGAGCTCTTAACACCTCCATCTTAGACATAGGACTTATCTTAGACTTTAAGATTTTCTTAGTATTAAGACACATCTAGTGATTAGGTGGACACTCTCACCTAGCCCTAAAAGGCTTAGAAGGTTTAGCCATAGGAATAGGTCATGCCTTATGGGTGTTTGGAAAATCTCCTACCCTTTAGCTTAAACCATTCCTCACTTTCCTTCTTTCAAGTCAAACTCTAAATCAATTCTATTTGATTTTCTCAAACTCAAATCATTTCATGATTCAATTTCATGATTGAAACCCATTATCAAAATCCATCAAAAATTCCTAAATTCAAATTTCCTAAGTCCTTAACCTTTTCTTAAGGACTTAGCCAAAATCATGATTCAAACCTATTCAAACTTTTGAGATTTTCTCATGATCCATTTATATTCTCATTTATATTCTCATTTATAAATGAAGTATAAATTCAAACCCATCAAATCAAATTCAAAATTCAAAAACAATTCATGAAAATTTTCAAGTCCTTTAATTTTCCATTAAAGGACTTAGCCAAAATCAATCTAAATCTTGATCAAACCTATTCAAATCCAGGATTTTCTCAAAACTTATTTATATTCTCATTTATATTCACATATATAAATTAAATATAAATATAATCAATCAATCAAACTCAAATTAAATTCCAAATTTAAAATCTTGAAATTCTCTTAAATCCCTTAATTTTATTATGGATTTAACCTAAATTTTGATCAAACCTTTTCAAACTCATGGGATTTTCTCAAAATATATTTGTATTCTCATTTATGTTCTCATATATAAATGAAATATAAATATAAATCAATTCAATCCAACTCAAAAATTAAATCTCAAATTAAAAATTCCATTAAATCCATTAAATTCCCTTTAATGGATTTAACCTTAAATCATGATTAAACTCTTTCGAATCCTTGAAATTTTCTTATGAACAATTTATATTCACATATATAAATGAAATATACAACTCCAAAAATCAAACTCAAAACCATTCAAAGCCAAATCTAAGCCTTTCAAGTCAAAATCTTGAACTTAGCCAAAATCAATTCAAATCAAGCCAAACTCTTGATTTTTTTCTCATGGTTCAATCAATCCTACAATCATGAGCTCATATATAAATTCAAACCCCAATCCTTCAATCAAAATCCAAATCAAAAATCAAACCCAAAACTCATTCATATTCTTCCTTTGAATATGAAATTTTCAAAATGGTTCAAAACTCATTTGACTTCAAACCTCTTGTAAATGGATTTATATTTCAATCATAAGTCCATATACAAGATCAATCAACTTCAAAACAAGCTTTGACTAAGCCATTTGATCCACTCCTCTTGACCCAAAGTGACCTAAAGTACCCATATGAGCCAAATTTTGATCCTAACCAAATTGGATTGAACAAAACTCATATTTTCCTCTCATCATGATCAACAGCCATCATGGGATGATCAATCAATCAAATTGGGTCAAACCTAAGGGTTGACCAATCAACACTTAACCTAAAATGAAACCTATCATGGCCAAAATCTACTATAGGCCAAATTGATTGAAACCATTGATCTAAGTTCACTCATGACCTATGTTTAAACTTGACCAAGTCAACCTTTGAGCCTAACCTAGCCCAATTAACCAACTTGACCCAAGCTGACCCATTTTGACCTAAAGGGATAAAATATGTCAGAACTTGATCTAAGCCAAATTGATTGAAACTAATGGATCAAGCCCATCCCAAATCACTTGTGGAACTTGACCAAAGCCTCAATTGGCAAACTAGACACAACCTAACCCAATTGACCTTAAACCCAACATGACCTAAAGGGGTCATGTTGAGCCAAGATTGAACCTAACTCAAATTTATTGGAAACAAAGATACCAATCCACTCCATATGACTATAACCTAAACCTAACCCTTGACCTAACCCAAATAGGTCAAATGGGTCAAATAGGTCAACTTGACCCATTTGACCTAAATGAAGTCATATGAGCCAAAACCAAATCTAATCCAAATTAAACCAAACCAAAGGCACCAAAACATTTCAAATGGTCATATGAACTTGACCCTTGGTTTGACCCAATTTGACCTATTGGTCAACTTGACCCAAGTTGACCCATTTTGACCTAAATGGGTCAACATGAGCCAAACCCTATCAAATGGATTCCAAATCCATTGAAACTTGGCCAAACCTATTTTCTCAATATAGAACATACCCAAATTCAAAAATAGCAAAATGACCATTATACCCAGGCCATTGAACAAATTTTGGCTAGCCCTATTTTGGTCATGCACTCATCACAATCACTTGAGGCTCTCCTAAAACCTCAAGGGACTTAGTGATGAGTGGTGCACCCAACCCAATGGGTTTGGGTCACCCATTTGGCCCATGGACCAAACCACCCATGGCCAAATTGAAATTCAAACTCCCCCAAGCTCAATTGGATGCACATGGGAGGTTGGCATCCACTCCTTGGCTCAAAGCGACCATGTGCACACTCTCGATCATAGTGATCAATTGGATCAAAATGGCATGTCCATTCCCGGTTGTTCGATCTTTCAAGGGGGAGATATACTCCCCCTAAACAAACTCAAATGGAGGATTCCCTAATTCAATTGAGTGAGAGTAAGACCTAAGAGCTATCAGAGAGTGATAGCAAGCATTCTAGAGCTCATTCCATTCTCCCATTTCTCAATTTTTAAACAGTCAAAATAGGGGAATCCAATTGAATTTCAAATTTCTTCCGCACTTCATTTCCTTCCAATTCCTTTTGCAAGCACACTTAGGTGACCAAGTCGAGCTCACTTTAGTTGATTCCCAAGTTCTAAAGGAAGGTTTGGATCAAAACTCAAGCAGGAGGAGGTGACCCATAGAAGATCACTCCATCTCAAGTGAAACTATAAAGGCTCTCAGCAAACTCAGCTCTCAGAATGAGTGTGGTGATCACCTCTAATGAGGTTAGTGAATTTTTGACCACTTAGGCTAAGAGATGTTGGTCTTTTGTGAAGTGGATGTTAATCTCATAGCATCTTAGCTGTTTGATTGGCCACTTTGGTCCTTTAGATGGTGTGGGTTGAGTCTTGATTGAATCCATGAAGGATCGGGCTCAGATCTCCCCTTGGCTTATGAACAGCTCACATTCCTCCTCAAGGAAGAACTCAGCCCATCTTAGTCATCCATCCGCACATTTTTGGATGGACGGTTGAGATTATTAGGCATGATTTTCATCCTTTATCTGATTTATATACCGCGGGTATATCCTCGGTTGTTCGATCTTTGATCAGACGGCTAAGAGTAAAAGCGTGTGCACCACCGCCATTCCCCTGATGTGATAAGTTAAATAGGGGGCTCACGGCATGACACATGTAAAGCACGTTGACCGTCGCCGCCACGGGTTGGGTATTAAGTAGGGATTAGTTATTTAAGTAATTAATTCCTAATTAATCCCTATAGCTTCTAAAAATCATAACTCCTCATAGAAAAATCAAAAAATTAAAAGGAAAAATGCCATAGATAGATAATTCCATCAAAAAAAATTTTTTAAATGTTTTCAATATGTTTTGATTTCCCTTTTCTCTTAATTTGGGTTTCTTTGGGAATGTTAATTAGCTAATTATTCACTAATTAAGCCACCAATTAATCTCAAACTTCTAGGATTCATTTTAGGGGATGACCTATGCCTCCCCTAATTTTCTTAAGATTTATTGAGATCTTGATTAGGGATATTGCTAGCTCATTCCCTAATTACTCTTTTCATATAATTAAGGGTAATCAAGGTATAATTAGCATATTTTTTGTATGATTAAGTTGGATTAAGGTCAGATCTAGTGAATAGGGGTTTTATGGAATAATTTTGGGGTATTTTAAGCTATTCCTAAATCCTTTCATCCCCTTCTTAATTAAGGGTTAATTCATTAATTACCCCTTTAAATAATTTTCAAGAAATATAAAATCCTCCAAAACTTAATTAATCTACCTTGAGTAGATTCTTAGCTGTGCAATAGCCTAAGTCTAATTAAGAAAATTAAACCCCCTTTCATAAGTGTGAAGGGGTGTTTTAAAGTACTTAAGCTAAAACTCCTTAGCTTAATTAACTTTTAATTGTGAGCTAAATTGCATTAGGCCTTTTCATTACTAGGTGCATTGCAAATTTACATACCTTGTGGGTTTTATGTCATCTCATTGGCTCATAATTACTTAGTTAATTTTTCTAAGGTGGTGTAGGTAAGGGTTAATTAAGTCACTTAATGCATACCTTAACTTAATTGACACTTAAAAATAGATCTAATTATCTGAAAATTAAACTAAAATACAAAACACATGTGGGAATGGGTTAGGAATGGTAAACTCATCTCAGCCTTTCAAAATTAAATCAAACTTCAAACAAAAAAAATCATTTTGAAATTCACTTTGATTTATTCTAAGTTTTCTTATTCTTTAAGAATGTCTTTTAGAATTAAGTAAACTGAGTTTGTTCATGTGATTACATTATTTTAGATCTTTTCCAACATGTTAAATTATATGCCATATGACTTATGCATCCATGATTTCATGTTTTCAAAGTTTTAAAATGAAATTATTTACTTTATGTCAAATGTGCATGTGTTGGCTAAAGTAAAATATGAGTGGCTATTATCACTATTAAATCTAAATAATTTTCAAAATATAAAAATAAAACATTATATTTGAAAGTGTGCTATTCTTATAATTTAATTATTAGCTTGCATGTGGTAGATTATAAAGTCATGTGTATTGTAGCCTCTCTTTCCTTCCTTATGTTAGCATAGTTTTGAATTAGGGTTAGTATGATGTAGGGTTCACTTGAAAGGAACCCAACACTTGCTTAATTCTATACCTCATTCATTCCTATGCTATCATCTAAGAAGGATTAGATCACTTGCATGAATAAATTGCATAAACAAAATGAAATCACTAAACAACTTTTTCATATTATTTTTCCATTTCATTTCTTTTATATGCATGTTAGTACTTCAACCCCCAAGGTTTTGAGGCTTTAAGTAGCCCTAAGTAGGTCTTGTCCCTTACACCTCTGATTAACAATGATGTTGTACTCACTTATGCCTTTCTTACTTTCATGCATGTATGTGAAATTTTGGATAAGAAAAATCTTTTCTACTTAAGAAAATTCATACATCTAAATCTTCTAAATTTTCTTAAATGAATTACTTAGCATACATCATAAAGTGTGTTAACTACTCTCATTTGCATGTATAGATATGCTTAGGATCAATACATATGCATGTTATATATGTTGGGAAAGAATTGATGTAATGTATGTTATGTGAATTTTGATTCATTTTTCTTAATCTTAAAATATCTTTCTTTTTGAATAGGTTTGTTTAGAGTTGATCTAAACTTAGGATTAATTAAAATATGTAATTAAACTATTCACCTAAATGAAATTAAAATGTGAACTTATCTTAGAGATTACTTAAGGATTATGGAAGGAAAGAGAAGTTCTCTTCTCTTTCCTTCTCTTTATAACTTAATAATTGATTGTAGGTTTCACTTAAACCAAATTAAAACATGTAATAAAAACAACCCAAAGTCACAAAATAACTTACAAGAAATCCTCCACTAAGTTGAACATGGCTTTCACACTTAGAAAATTCAAACCTAAAGTCCTAAGCTAAGCATACCACACAAACCTTCAAAGCACACACATTAACGTAAGTCACCATTTCTAGCTTTAGGTTAAGTCGGTGCATGGCTTGATGTTATGTTTGTTTTGTGATGAATGTTTTAGACTGGATGTTAGGGTGTATGCTCATAGAATAAATGGTAGGACGTGCTTAGTCTAACTATTCTTTTCTACAGGAGATTGTGCTAAAGGGCCGTTATCATAAATAAAAATATAAATTCTTCTTGCTTACAGGTGCTTATACCCCTTAGCATAATCCATAGGCCAGGTGGACTTAGTCACTCATGTGTGGGGTGATAAATCCAATATACATGCTTAAGATTTGTGTGGTGTGATTTGACTAACCTTTGTCTTGCAGGTTTTACGTAGATTTTCTTTTTCCTTTTCATTTAAAAATTTGTATATTTAGGATTTTTGGAATGATTTGTTATGGGGGATTTGGTTGAACATTGGTCATAAAATTTCATCTTATGCGCCATGTGAAGCCTTGGAGCATCTACCATTCAACCATCCAAAGGAAGATCCAAAGAAGAAAGAAAGAAAGAAGAACGAAGAAAGAAGAATAAAGCTTGAAGACCGCCATAATAATGAATTCCTTTACTTAAATTGTAATTCAATTCATTTGTAATCTGGGTTGTATAAGGGTAGAGCTCAGGTACCCATATTTGATATTTTTGTATTTGTGCTGGTGCATCACCATTTATTTTTTTTTTTTATAAATTGATTGATGTTTGTTTAACTTGTGCATTAAGTGGCATGATTTTCCTAGTTTCTTCCTTGCTTTATGTATGGCCTGGATGTGGGTTAGGCTATTTAGGGAAAAATAAATCTTTAACCCAACTTAATAATTCAAATTCAAATTAAATAATTCATAACCTCACCTAAAGCTTAGGACTAAAATTAAGATAAAAGAATTAGAAACCCCTTAGCTGGATGAGTTCTTTTCTTTATAATATCATGAACAAAAGCATCTTATTTCAGTCTTGATTGGAGGGCTTCCATCTTTTCAGAGAGCTTGACCTTTGAGGATGGTGGAAACTCACCTCCTAAACTTCTCGATTTTGGCCAATAATCTTCATGCATTAGTCATAAAGTCCTATTAGCTTGAGTCAAATTGATTGTCCAAAAATGAAATAAAATGAAATTTGAAATGCATTATATTTAGGTCATTAGAAGCATGTCCCTTTACATGATCTAGTCTCTTTAGAGAGTGAGTTTAAGAACTTAGTCTCTTTATAAATAAAAATAACCTTGTTATCTTGCGTAAGCATAAAGACTTGCCTACATGTATTTGAAATCGTAGGAGGAGTTAGTTGGCGGCCACCCCCAGACAGTTGTAAGTCCAAGCTATCGGGTGGTTTGTCCTCTCTTATGGAGGCAAACCAATTACCCATTTTTTCCTTAGATTTAGGTTGTGCTTCGAACCCTCCCTGAAGCTCCCTAGATTTAGGTTACGATGTTGTTTTCCCCTTTGTGGGTGTAAGCATAATTCCTCATCTCTTAGGCATTTCTTAATCTTGTGTTAAGGAATCTTAAGTCCTAAATTCTAATAAAAAATATAACTCAAACAAATCAATTTCTAAAATGTAAAGCCCTTTATGATAGTTTGAGATGCTAGGTTTCCTAGCATGTGAGCATCTCTACTTATTCCCATTTTAGCTTCGATAATAACTCCATCTTTTGATCAATCCCATTTTGATCTTCAAAATACAAATTGATTGATAGTCCTTATTGAAATCTTTAGAGACAATCATTTACCTTAATTGAGAGTTTTCTAAGGATCATCCTTTAGGATGTAATTAACTATGGGGCTTGCCTGTAAGACAAATATGGTTTAAAATAAACCTTCTTTACTTTTCCATGTAAAGTGGGAAGAATCTCTACATATGCAGACCCAGTCCTTATTAAGGTGATTGGTTCCATTAAATGGTAGTGACTTTCTTTTTTAGATACACTATTACCTTGATGATATATCTCGATAACCTAAATAAGTACATCTGATCTGGCATCTTACCAAGATGAATTTATAGTTTTCTCTCCTTTCGATTTGAAGGCCTCTTTATGCGGAATTTTCACCACAAACTCATTTATATTCTCATTTTTATTCACATATATAAATAAAATATAAATATAAATCAATCAAACCAAATTCAAAAATTCAAGCTTCAAACACCAAAATTTCCTAAGTCCTTTAAAGTCTTTAAATCATAAATTCATTTCAAATCCTTGGAATTTTCTCATGATTCATTTATATTCTCATTTATAATCTCATATATAAATGAAATATAAATTCAAACAATCAAAACCAATCCCAAAAATTAAACTCAAATCCACTCAAAATCCAACCTAAGTTTTTCAAGTCAAAATCTTGAACTTAGCCAAATCAACTTCAAATCAAGTTAAACCCTTGATTTTATCTTCATGATTTAATCAACCCTACAATCATGAATCCATATATAAATACAAACTTCAATCACAAAATCAAAAATAAACTCAAAAATTAAACCCTAAATCCTTTCATTTTCTTCCTTTGAATATGAAATTGTCAAATGAATCGAAACTCATTTGATTTCAAACCACCTACAAATGGATTTATATTTCAATCATAAGTCCATATACAAGTTCAATCAAACTAAAATCAATCTTTAACCAAGCCATTTGACCCACTTAGGCTCACTTGACCTAAAGTACCCTTATGAGCGAAATTTTAATTCTAACCAAATTAGATTGAACCAAACTCACCTATGCCTCTCATCATGATCAACAATCATCATGGGATGATCAATCAATCAAATTGGGTCAAACCAAGTCAACACTTAGCCCAAAATGAAACCTAACATAGCCAAAATCAACCATAGGCCAAATTAATTGAAACCATTGATCTAAGCTCATTCATGACCTATGTTTGAACTTGACCAAGTCAACACTTGAGCCTAACCTAGCCCATTTGGCCACTTCACCCAAGTTGACCCAACTTGACCTAAAAAGTCAAAATGGGTCATAACTTGATCTAAGCCAAATTGATTGAAACCAATGGATCAATTTCATTCCAAATCACTTGTTGAACTTGACCAAAGCCTCCTTGCCAACTAGACCTAACTAGCCAATTGACCCAACTTGACTTAAAGGGTCATGTTGAGCCAAATTCAAACTTAACCAAAATTGATTGAAAATAAAGATACAAATCCTACATGACTAAACCTATACCCTTGACCTAGCCAAATAGGTCAAATGGGTCAAATTGGTCAACTTGACCCATTTGACCTAAATGAATCATATGAGCCAAATTCAAAACTAAACCAAATTGAAGCAAACCAAAGCCACCAAAACATTTCAAATGGTCATATGAGCATGACCCAACCCTTATTTTTACCCAATTTGACCAATTGGTCAACTTGACCCAAGTTGACCCATTTTGACCTAAATGGGTCAACATGAGCCAAACCTTATCAAATGAATTCCAAATCTCATGAAACTTGGCCAAACCTAATTTCCCCACATACCCAAAATATCCAAATTGAAAAATCAGCCAAATGACCATTGTACCCCTAGGCCATAGAACAAATTCTGGCCTAATCCATGGGTAATTTTGTCATGCCATCTTCATATCAACTTGATACCTTCCTAATAGCTCAAGTGGACCTAATGAAGAGTGGTGCATAATGGGTTTGGGTTCAAATGGAAAGCCACCCAAGCTCAATCTTAAAATCCTCCTTCCACCTAATTTGAAGCACATGGGAGGTTACCAATCCACTCAAGACCTCAAACCAACCATGTGCAAGGATCTAACAGCCTAAACAAACCTTTCCATGTGGACAATTGGATCAAAATGGAAATGGTCTCAGTCCGATTTCCATAGGAGATATACTCTAATTCAATTTGAAATGATCATTCCCATTCAATTTGTGTGATAGTGAGTGTTAGGAAATATCAGAGCAATCCCAGCTTTTAAGAAGGATTTGAGATAGCCATTTCTCGATTTTCTTCATTAGAAAATGGGGAGCTCACCTCAATCCTTTCCTTTTCACTCAAATCACTCCAATTCCTCTTACTCCCTGGGATCAAGTTGAGTGCATGCATTCTTGGTTCCCAAAGCAAGGAGGAGGTGAATCAAAAAAGGGATCAAGTGGTGTTAGTCCATGGGAGATCTACTCAACCCACACTTGAAACTTTCAAAAGCGCTTATCTCCACTAGATGAAACTACCTCATCTCGAATTGAACATGGAATTTTGACCAGCTTAGAAGGTGTTGGTCTTTTGTGAAAGCAATTATCATGGCATGAGAAATCCATCGTTGGATAGGTTGGTAAAAGCTTTAGATGGTGTGGTAAAGTCTCATTCCAATAGCTCAATCGAGCAGATCTTCCTGGGATGACCTTTGTTGAGCCTCAGGGAAGAACTAGGGCGATCCTGGCCATCCATCTACGCATTTTTGATAGATGGCTGAGATTAATCCCACATTTTAGAAATAATTTATCCATTTAGAAATCATAGGATGATCTGGTTGATCTCGATCGAACGGGGATCAAGCTGTGACATGCCTTTATGATGCAACACTTAAGTGACTAGCTCATGACATGATGTAAAAGTGCTTGTGCCACCCATGTATGTGCGTTGTGAAATAAAGGGATTAGTTATTTTTTAATTAATCTCCTAGCCTTCAAAAATTCATATCTCCCTCAATAAAATTCAGAAAAATATGAGGTAAATTTCTATGGAAAGATAATTCAACCTAGAATATTTTTAAAATTATTTCAATGGATTTTGAATATACTTTTCTCTAATTTAGGGTTTTAATGCAAATATCATTTTGCTAAGTACTTCTTAATTAATCCTATGAATAATTCCAAACTTCTTGGGTATGTTTAAGGATGACTACTCCCAATTTTTTTTGGGGTTTATTTAAGGCTTAATTAGGGGAATTGCATATATGTTTTCTAATTACTCCCTTAATCTAATTAAGAATAATTAAGGTTGTATTAATGTTTTGATCCATTATTAAGGTTGATTAAGGTTAGATACAGTGAATAAGAGGCTTAGGGAATAATTTTGGGGTATTTCCCCTAAGCTATTCCCTAAATCCCTTTTTATTTCCTTAATCTTCTCTTAATTAAGGGTTAATTCATTAATTATTCTCTTAATTAATTTCTAAAAATTATAAAACCTTCTAAAACTTAATTAATCTACCTTGGGTAGATGCATAGGTGTTGAATAGCCTAAGTTCAATAGAGGAAATCAAAACTCACTTCATATGGGTGAAGGGGTGTTTTGAAATTACTTAAGTTAAACCCCATAACTTAATTAATCATTAATCATGAGCCAAATTACATTAGGCCCTTTTCATCCTAGGTGCATTGCAAGTTTAAATTCCTTGTAAGTTTTTGTATCATCTCATTGGCTCATAATTACTTGGTTAACTATGCTAAGGTGGTGGAGGTAAGGGTTAATTAACTTGCTTAATTCATACCTTAACATAATTAATATATAAAAATGAATCTAATCACCAAAAAATTAAACAAAAATATCAAACACATGTGGGAATGGGTTAGGAACAGTAAACGCATCTCACATTTTCAAAATCTAATCAAACTTAAGATCAAACAAATATCACATTGAATAAACTTTGATTTATTGTAAGCCTTCTTATTTCATAAGAATTTCTGTAGGATTTAATTGAAGTGAATGTGTTTACATGCTTTCATTGCTTTGGTTCTTACCCTAACATGTTAAATTTGTATGTCATGTGGCTTCATGCATCCATATTTTTCAAAATCAAAATCAAATTCAAAATAAAATTGTTTACTTTATGTCAAAATTGCATGTGTTGGCTAAAGTAATAATATGAGTGGCTATTATTACTACTAAATTTAAATTATTTTCAAAACATATAAATCAAATGACTAAAATTGAAAGTTTGTTACTTATATTTTAATTATAAGCTTGCATGTGAGTAAGATATAAAGATGTGCTTAGTGTAGGCTTTCCTTCCCTTTCCTTTTAGTATAGTTTTGAATAGGATTTGGTAAGGATTGTGCTTGTGCTATCATATATATATATATATATATATATATATATATATATATATATATATATATATATATATATATATATATATATATATATATATATATATATATATATATGTTTTTACTTGCAGGTGCTTATACCCCTAAGCATAATCCATAGGCCAGGTGGACTTAGTCACCCATGTTTGGGGTGATAAGTCGAATATATATGCTTGAGATTTGGTGGTTTGTTTAGCTAACCTTTATTTTGTAGCTGTTAGCTAGATTTACTTTTCCTTTTCATGTAAATTTGTGCAATTAGGATTTTAGAATGATTGTTATGGGGATTAGGATGAGCATTAGTCATAAGATCCTATCTTATGCACCATGTGAGGCCTTGGAGCATCCACCTTCCAACCATCCAAAAGAAGGAACCAAATAAGAAAGAAGAAAAGAATAATGAAGAAATGAAGCTTGAAGACCCCAATAATAATGAATTCCTTGCTTAATCATATTTAATTCATTTGTAATCTAGGTTGTATAGGGGGTAGAGCTTGGCTACCCAATTTGTTTTAGGGTTTGTGTGGTGGTGCCCAACCACAATGGCCTCTTATTCTTTTATGTTACCTTTATAAATTGATTGATGATTTGTTTAGCTTATATATTAAGTGGCATGCTTTTCCTAGTTTCTTCCTTGCTTTATGTATGGCCTGGATGTGGATTAGGCTCTTAGAAATAAAAATAAATCTTCTACCAAACTTAACAATTCAAAATTAAAGTAAGAAGCTCATAACCTCACCTAAATCTTAGGTTTAAAATCAAGATAAAAGAGTTAGTAACCCCTTAGTTGGATGAGTACTTTCTTTATAATATCATGCGCAAATGCATCTTATTTCACTCTTGATTAGAGGTTTTCCACCGCTAGAGAAACTTAGCTTGACCTTTGAGAGCCATGGTGGAAACACACCTCCTTCCTTCTCGCTAATTTTGGCCAATAACTTTATTTCTCATGCATTGGGCATATTAATCCTATTAACCTGAGTCAAAATAATTGTCCAAAAAATAAAAGTAAAATGAAATTTGAATTGCATTAGATTTAGGTCATTTGAAGCATACCTTTACATGATCTAGTCTCTTTAGGGAGTGAGTTTAAGGACTTAGTCTCTTTCTAAATAAATAATAGCCTAACTATCTTGCATAAAGTATATGACTTGCCTACATGAATTTAAAATCGTAAGAGGAGTTAGTTGGTGGCCACCCCCGGGCGGTTGTAAGTCCAAGAAATCGGATGATTTATCCTCTCTTGTGGAGACAAACCAAACACCCATTTTTGCATTTAGGTTGTGCTTTCAGCCCTCGCCAAAGCTCCTTAGATTTAGGTTTTGAGGTGGCTTTTCCCTTGGTAGGCCATAAGGTTAAATCCTCACCTCTTAGGCATTTCCATAATCTTGTGTTGTGGAATCATAAGTCTTCTAATGAAAAAAATCAAACAAATTAAATCAATTTCAAAATATAAAGCCCAATCATAAGATAGTTTGAGATGTTAGGTTTCTTAGCATGAGCATCTCTCTCTTTCTTTTTGGCCTCGATAATAACTCCCTCTCTTTGATCAATCCCATTTAATCTTCAAAATGAACTAATTGATTGATAGTCCTTTCTATTGAAATCTTTGAAGATAATAATCATTTACCTTGTCGAGTTTTCCTAAGAATATCATTCCTTGGGATGTAATTAATTATGGGGCTTTATAACGAAGATTTAAAATAAACCACTTTACTTGTAAAGTAGGGAAGAATCTCTACATTTTATTTTGAAGTCCAACAGGTCCATTGAAGGGTAGTGACTTCTATCTCCTGAGATAGTACACTATTCCTTGATGACATACCTGATCACTTGAATAAGCACATTTATGGATTTGTGTGACATCCCAAAAAGATAATTTTCATATTCTTGCTTTTCACCCACAGATGAAGGCAACCATATAGAAATTTTTCACCATAGTAGAGCTTAGCTACCCAATTTCTTTTTCAGATTTGTACGGTGGAGCCCGACTACAAAAGGCCTCGTATTCTTTTGTGCTAGCTTTATAAATTATTTGGTGCTTGTTTAGCTTGTGCATTATGGTGGCATGATTTTTCTAGTTTCTTAATTGCTTGATGGTTGTTGTATGGCTTAGATGCGATTAGACTCTTAGGAAAAAATAAACTTTCTATCCAATTAAATTAATTCAAAACTAAAAATAAATAACTCATAACCTCACTTAAAGCTTAGGTTATAAAATATGATAAAAGAATTAGCAACCTCTTAGTTGGATGTTGTACTTTCTGTCTCACATCATTCATAAAAAGCATATTGTTTCACTCTTAATTTGGAGGGCTTAAACCCATGTTAGAGAACTTGGCTTGACCTTTGAAAGCCATGGTGGAAACACACCTCCTTTCTTGTTGATTTTAGCCCATAACCAATTTCTCATGCATTAGATATATGAATCCTATAAGCCTGAGTCAAATGAATTGTCCAAAAATAAAAAAATAAAATATAACAAAATTTGCATTAGATTTAGGTCATTACTCATATCCGTACATGATCTAATTTCTTAGGGAGTGTGTTCAAGAACTTAGTCTATTTCTAAATAAACAACAGCCCAACTATCTTGCACTATAAGACTTTTCTACATGTATTTAAAACCATTGGAGGTATTAGTTGGCAGCCACCCCTAGGTGGTTATAAGGCTAACAGTCGAGTGGTTTATCTTCTCTTGTGGAGGTAAACCATATGCTCATTTTTGTCTTAGATTTAGATCGTGCTTTTGGCCTTCGCCAAAGCTCCCTAGATTTAGGTTTCGAGGTTACTTCTCCTCTTTGTGGGCCACAAACATAAATCCTCACCTCTTAAGCATTTTCATGACCTTGTATCAAGGAATTGTAAGTCTTAGATTTCTAATAAAAATTCAACTCAAACAAATAAAATCACCTCAATTTCAAAAATGTAAAGCCCAACCATAGGATAGTTTGAAATGTTTGCTAGGTTTCCTAGTATCGTAAGCATCCCCTACTTATCTTCCTTTGGCTTCGATAATAACTCTCTCCTTTTGATCAATCCCACTTGATCTTTCAAAATAAACTAATTTATTGATAGTCTAACCTTCAAAATCTTTGTAGACAGCAATCATTTACCTTAATCGAGAGTATTCCTAAGGAATCTCATTCCCTAGGATGTGATTAACTATGGGGGCTTGCCTCCATAAGGAACTTAACAAACCCAGTTTAAAATAAACCCTACTTTACTTATCCATGTAAAGTAGGGGAAGAATCTCTGGTACATATATAGACCCATTGTCCTTAGGAGTCCTTATTCAGGTGATTAAGTTCATTGTAGGGTAGTGACTTCTATCTCTTGAGATAGTACACTATTTCTTATTGTCGTACTCAATCACCCAAGTAAGAATATCTATAGATCTATGTAGTGTCCTAAATCGAAAAGTATATTTCTATCTTCATTTTATCCTCACATAGATTGAAGATGGAAGTATACTTTTAAGAAATTTTTTTCACCACTGATTTTTCTAGCGACTCCACTGGGGATGGTTCCTCTCTTTATATTTGGTAAATGATCATTATTTTATATTTTATATAAACCCAAGACTATCTTTATTTTCCGTTGGCATTTAGCTCATTTTATTCTTGAGATGAGCTAGCCAACATCATTTAGGTTTTAGGACCTCACTCTATGTAGGTCTTAAAACCCCTATTGGGTTTCCCCAATAGGTGGAAAGAAAAATTTAATAAAAAGAAAACAACTAAAGACTTCCTTCTTACCATTTCTATGGTAGGGTAAGGTTCATTCTAAAAATAAAGAAGAAAAACAAATCCTATAAAAACATCAATTTCCAAAAATCACCTTTTCAAAATACACTTAATAAAATGTTTTACACAAAATTTTCATCAATTAACCTCATCTAACAATCTTCATGATTGTTATATGTAGAATCATTTTCAAAATAAATAAAAAATCATTTTTTCAAAAATAAAATCCAAAATTATATTTTCAAAAAAAACACAAATGAACTTCTTCATTTAATTTATTGAATGAAGAATTCATTTTAAAAAACAAAATCAAACAATCATTTTCAAAATGAAATCAAAAATCATCTTTTCAAAAATAAAATCCAAAATCATATTTTCAAGAAGCACAATTGAACTTCTTCATTTAATTTATTAAATGAAGATTTCATTTTCAAAAACAAAATCAAACCATCATTTTCAAAATAAAATCAAAAAATCATCTTTTCAAAAATAAAATCCAAAATCATATTTTTTTCAAAAAGCACAAATGAACTTCTTCATTCAATTTATTGAATGAAGATTTCATTTTCAAACAAAAATCAACAATCATTTTCTAAAACAAAATAAAGAAATCATCTTTTCAAAAATAAAATCCAAAATCATATTTTTTTTCAAAAGCACAAGTGAACATCCTCATTCAATTTATTGAATGAAGATTTCACTTTTCAAATAAATCAACAAACATCCTTTCAAATTCAAAACACAATTGGATTTCTTTCCTTAGCATACCTAAATTTACTAAGTAAAGAATCCTCTTTTCAAAAATCAAAATAAAACACATTTGGACTTTATTTAGCATACCCAAATTTGCTAAATAAAGGTCCTCTTTTCAAAAATAAAATCGTCAAAAACAACAAAGATACATTTGGATTTTCTTAGCATACCTAAAATTGCTAAGAATCCACTTTTTCAAAAACAAAATCAGAACAAAAATACATTTGGATTTCTTTCCTTAGCATGCCTAAATTTGCTAAGTAAAGAATCCATTTTTTTTCAAAAAACAAAATCAAAACAAAAACACATTTGGATTTCTTTCCTTAGCATACCTAAATTTGCTAAGTAAAGAATCCTCTTTTCAAAAATAAAATCATCAAAAATAATAAAACACATTTGGATTTCCTTCCTTAGCATACCAAAATTTGCTAAGTAAAGAATCCATTTTTTCAAAAAACAAAATCAAAACAAAAACACATTTGGATTTCTTTCCTTAGCATACCTAAATTTTCTAAGTAAAGAATCCTATTTTCATAAATAAAATCATCAAAAATAATAAAACACATTTGGATTTCCTTAGCATACGTAAATTTGCTAAGAATCTACTTTTTCAAAATCATCAAAATATTAAAAACATTTGGATTTCCTTGCGAAGAATCCACTTTTCAAAAACAAAATCAAAATCAAAACATATTTAGATTTTACCTAGCATACCCAAATTTGCTAAGTAAAGATCCCATTTTTCAAAATCACAAAACAACAAAATACTTGGGTTCTTCATTTAGCATACCCAAATTTGCTAAGTGAAGATTCCACTTTCAAATTCACAAATAAGCAAATGAAAAGAGAAATTTGTTTTCAAACACCTCACCTAGCATACCCAAATTTGCTAAGTGAGTAAATTTCAAAATCAAAATCCAAACAAAATCAATTGACCCTTTACTTTAACACTCAAATTTGTTAAATAAAGGGTCCTCAAACTTAAAAAATCAAATTCAGATATGAACCTATGGAAGCATCAATCTCTCCAAAAATATTTGAACCCATTTTCAACATACTCAACTTTGTTAAAAATGGATTACACATTCAAAAATCTCCTTTCCAATCAAATTTAAAAATCTTTCTTCTAAATTCATTTAAGCCCCGCTTAACACTTTCAAGTTGTTGAGTGTGGATTCAAATTATAAATTCAAATTCAAATAAATCAACAAATGAAAATTTGATTGAAGTTTTTTTTTCAACATTGCAGACTTTAGTCAGCTTCAGTCAATTTCAATTTAAGTTGCAGTTTCAGTTAATTTCAATGGCAACGCAGAAGTATGTCTTCACATTTCCTCATGGGATGGATCTGGCCCTGGATTAGGCCAACCTCCCACGCTCAAACTATGCCCACCTCATCCACTTTGGTCGAGGCTTTGAGGGGGCTCGAATTACATGTAAGGGGACCACCCTCACTACAGTCAGCAGGAGCATAGTGACCGGGCAGGAGCCGGTCATCCGAGTTGAGCTACCGTCTGATTCTGAGATTCCCACACTAAAGAGGAAGCCTATGGTAGTTCCCACAATAGTAATATCAGTATCAACACATACGGTGGTTCCCGTTGCTACCCTAGTATGGGCTAGCACCCGCTCATCGGCTCCCTCTAAGGGGAAGGCTCCCCTAGCTCTAGGGATAGCCTCCCCAACCCTTGAGATGCTCTTGTGTTGTTCCACCTACCCGTACTCAGCATGAAATAAGAACTGCATGATCAAGTGATTTCATACATGGATAGCTAAGGAGATGGAGGCTACCATAAGTGGAGGATGGTTTTCCATCATAGAGAATGTGTTTCACCCCTTTCTTGTGCATGAGAGGATGCTAGGAAGATTTCTATTTTACTCCAAGACAAGAGATCGGACTCTATGAGGAGGAGGAGGTCATACCACCTCGATGCGCTAGGTCTGAGCGGACAATGGACCGTGGCTCAATTTGATTTAAGATCACCCCCCAGCTGAGGGGCACACGTGCGAGAGGACCAGAAACATTAGTTCGTGATTTCAGAGAGATGTAGGTATAGTAGGCGAAATGCTTCACCTCGTCAACTTTCCTAATCTACATCGATCATACAAATAGATTCTTGACGGTACCACCCATCACGTAAAGAGGACTCTGTCGAGAGAGGGGTGGTGTCTCCACCACCCGCTTCTACCCTCACGCCTACCATCTCCCATACTTGGTACAAAGATCTACCAACAAAGGCCATGAAGGCGCATCCGAGAGAAGAGACCCCATTGGTGATTATAGCCAAGTGATTATTCCATTCCACCACATTGTGGCAGCCTCTCGGCTCTCACCCCTGAGTGGTGAAGAAGAAATGGCAATTCTCCTAGGAGTGTCACTCCATACAGACTCATTGACATCCAGAAGCATATTTCTTCCAGCGAGTATAGCCCTCACAGGGTTAACTCTCCAGCAGCAGGGGAGGTTGTGCTCTCTGCTCTATAGTGACTTGCCAAAGTCATTTATGCCAGTTCAAATGGATCATTCTCTAGATGATATAGTAGCTCATTATCTCATGGAGAAGAAGGAGATCCCAAGATATGACTGGTTTGATGAGGAGAAGAACAGCTTTGATCCCAATGAAGACAATTTATTGGGAGATTCAGTGGGGGTTTGCATGGTAGACACCAGGGGGTCCCTCCTTAGAGATCAGTAGACATTGGAAGGTGATGTGGCCGAGCAAGAAGACATAGCATACTCAACCCAACACCTCCTACAACAAATAAAACAAAAAGATGATCAAATAGATATGATGCAAAAGAGGCTTGAAGACTTGCTAGCAACTATTTTAGCACTTCAAAACCAAGCCCCGATAGTTTATCCTACTATTGCAAAAACTAGTCCACGAAGTTGCATGTGTTTGGGATCACACCGGAGCCAAGGCGCACCAATCGTAAGAAGGTAGTGGATAGTACCTCCATACAGGAAAAGAACATCAAAACCATGGTTGAGCAGTAAGTGAGGAAAGTGTTGGCTCAAGCCTAGGGAGGATCATCGATTCGAAAGGGTAGACCCTACCCAAAGGAATTTGATGCCATCCAGTATCCCAAGGGTTTCGTGGCACCTTCTTTCAAGAGCTTCAATGGCAACGGGAACCCAAGGCAGCACATAGCACACCGTGACGCAAATTGTGATGCATTACTCTTCTGCCTTTATCAAGAGCTTAGCCTTCAATTGGTACGCTGAACTCCACAATAGCCCGGTGAAGACTTTTGCTGAGTTGGAGCAACTCTTCATTAAGAGGTTTGTTGGAACTCAGTAAAGGGTGACTGTAGGTGATCTCGTTATGGCTCAACAACACCCAGGTGAGTCCCTCATTGATTATATTCTCATAAGGCATAACCTATGTATGAAATGTGAACCACAACTGTCTGAGTAGCATGCCATTGAAATTTTATTAAAGAATATTCATGGTCTGATCGCCTTCATGCTTAAGGGCTTCACCATCAAAATATTTGAGAAGCTAATCAACAAGGTGGCTAGCTTACAAAGAGAAGCCAAACAGTTACCTTTTCCTGATCAATCTACAAAGCCAAAGCCACAGAAAGCTTATGAAAAGAAACCAAGAGTAGAGATAGAGGGAAGCAAGTGCAAGATGAGACCTCGTGCTCCACCATCGCCCACCTCCTCTATCACCGCCAGACATCTTATCTACGCCACCTCCATGGCCTTCACCGCCTCCTCCTTAGCCACATCATAGTAGCAATAGTACACATACCCGCTGCCAGGTAGCTATCATCCACCTACTCTTATGGATAAACTAAACAAACTATATTCATTTAAGAGGGAGGTAGTTAGAAAAATCTTTAAGACTCTTTTAAAGAAACCTGACTTTCAGCTACCCGAGCCTAGAAGGCTAAAGGAACTGGGCAAAAGCAATGATCCTAACTTTTGCTCCTACCACCACATGTTAGGCCATGTTTTTGAAGATTGCTTTATATTCAAGGATTGGCTTGAACATAGCTTCAAGACCTAGTGTTATAGTTATCCCAAAGGAATATCTTGTGGAATAACCATCCAGTTCCATTAGGATAATCCTTGGGGATACCTACGATCCTTCCAAAATTAAAGAAGGTTGGGATATCTCCTTATCATGTACCTCTAAGAAAATTATTTCTAAAATCGAGAAACTTTTCTCGCAGGTGCTTGAGGTACCTCAAACCCCCAAAGGTTTGTATGTTGCCCAAGACAACTTGGGGAAAGAGGGAGCTCAACAGTAGCAGCAGCCCAAACCAGCCCCGGATAGTCATGTAGCGCAACCACTGACTGAGTCCAACCTCCAATCCACTATTACAGTTGTCACTTCGGTGAGCACATCTACTTCAGCTAGCTCTTCCTCTACTAGTATAACTCTTGCATCAGTGGATGAGGGCATCAAATCTCTCACCCCACTTACTTTACTAGATTTCTACTTTGTACCTCCTTCAAAATCCAAAAAATCAATGAAGAAAGCTCGTTTGAATTACGTCAGTATCACTTTGGATGGGTTGTCTAATTCTATTCTTCAAGAAAACTCTTCAAGTCTAAACAATAATTATAATAATTTTGATCAATCTCCCTTTTTTAATTCAGAGTTGAACTTTCCTTCTCTGAATAACACGGGTTCGCCTCTTGAGATTGACTTGGAATCATCTGATTCTGAGGGTCTTATAAACGAAGCTGTAGGTGAGCCTGATGAGCAGGTAGAATCTTCCACTAACCTATCACAAGAAATCACCGAAGTCAACCCCCGTGGTGACAAGGCTCTACCTCCTAGGGCAACACCTCAAGATAAGGGAAAACAAGTCATTGGTATAGATGATCGAGAAGCCCCTCCACGGGATGTTCCACCCATGGATATGTTTGTGGAGGACCAGCCCTAAGTGGATTATAATGTATGCTCTCACCTGAGATAGTTTCCATCAAAGTTAAGCATATATAATGCCCTAGTCTTATCCAAAGATATGAGGGACTCATTAATCAAGGCCCTTCTTAATCCTGAAATATGCTTAGCTTAGTTGATCACTATTGGAGAGGAGGCACATTATTCCAAAGAAGCCCAAGGAGTCACCTTCATAGATGAAGACCTTATGCTGGGGGATATTGGGCACAATCGTCCCCTCTACATCACAATAGACATGAGAAGATTCAAACTATCGAGGGTTCTTATTGATCCAGGTGCATCGGTCAACATTATGAGTCTAAAGACTCTTGCCTATTTGATGATTGACATCTCCAAACTCCAAGGAGATCATATGATGTTGAGAGGATTCAATTAACAAGGTGAGAGGGCTTTAGGTTCCATAGTGCTACCTTTGGAGATAGGTAAATGGAAGACTGAAACTAAATTTTACATAATTGATTCGAATACTTCATTTACTACTTTGTTCGGTAAGCCTTGGATACATCAAAATAAGATGATTCCATCCTCCCTCCACTAGTGCAACATGTTCAGGAAGAATGGGATTGAGTACTGAGTCAAAGGTGATGAAAAGCCATTTTTAGTCAGAGAGGTTAAGATGTATGAGGATGTGGCCTACTACCTTTCTCAAAATGCCTTTTCTCATGAACTTGGCCATAATTTAAATTCATAAGAAAAAGAAGAGAAAGAAAAAGAAAAATAAAAAGGAAAGAAAAAGAAAAGTACAAGTGAACGAGAAAAGGATAGCAAGGAAGAAGTAGAGCTGCATGTCACATCCACCCACAGTTCATTCCATCATATGGGCATATGGGTAGGATGACTCGACCTCCACTAGGCAGAGGCAGAGGCAGACACAGAGGTAGCTCCAGAGGTGGAAGACCCCTTGGTTGGCAACCAGCCAATAAGGGTTATGTTCCAGTTCACAAGGATACCCCTATTCACATAGACTTGGAATCCAGTTCAGAGGACAATTCTAATGTGATTAGCATACCAGCCAACCCCTCTCAGCAGGTTCTATTGGAGGTGACGTTCGAGCCAGACAGTGATGAAGACTAGGCCTCCATACAAAGCACAAAATTATTCGAATCAAATTTATGTAAAACTATCAGACAGCAGTCGGGAACCTTAGCTCTAACCTCGCTTTCATCTCAAAAAGTCAAAGGTTCAGTAGTTAAGGAATCCCCTAAGTCTTCCATTGATGCGAAGCCAAAGAGAGTCCTATTGGGATCATCATCCTTAAGTCTTGAAGCTGATGTAGAACTTGAGGATAGTTCATATAAAGAATTAATGGAATTATCTTTTGATTGGTACTCACCTTGTGTTCATAATTTTATAAAGAAAGGTTTGGTTCCTTATACATGGTCTAAGCACAGGTCAGAGTACTTCGAAAAGCTGTGGAACAATAGAGGTAGGAAAGCACAATCAAGATCAGGACTAGGATTCAGTACAGTGGGTCCAGTCGATGATGATGATTACTACTCAGTTGTTATCAATCATCTAGACTCTAATAGGTTCTTTGCACACCACACAAATTCTTACGAAGAGGTGCGCCTAGAAACTTCATATAATCTAGATGATCTCCAAATCAAAGATGCATAGATAGAATTTGAAGATGAGATTTATTCAATAATCGACAAACTCAAAGAAATCAACATCGAGATGGAAGAAGATCCACACCTAACATACATCAGTTCATTGCTGACTGAAGAAGAAACCAATAACTTAGTTAGGTGATTGATTGAGTTTAAGGACTGCTTTGCATGGAGCTATGAAGAGATGCCCAAATTATCTCCTGATGTAGCAGTCCACAAACTAGGAATAGATCCTAATGTTAGCCCTATCAAGCAAGCTCCTAGACGCATGCGATTAGAAATCGAACAATAGGTCATTTTTGAAGTCAAGAAACTGATCGATGTTGGTTTCATTATGGAAGAAAAATATCCTACTTGGTTAGCCAGTATCATGCCATTTAAGAATGAAGAATGGCCAAATTTGCATATGCATTGATTTCAAGGACTTAAATAAGGCATATCCTAAGGATGAGTTTCCTCTTCCTACCCCAGAAATAATGGTGGACATTGCCTCATCTCATGCAATTTTCTCCTTCATGGATGGGTCATCTCGCTATAACAAAATCAAGATGGCCCCTGAGGATGAAATAAATACAATTTTTTAAACCCCGATCAGAATCTATTGTTATAAAGTCATGCCTTTCGGCCTTCAGAAATAATGGTGTTACATACCAATGGGCCATGATGTAGATATTCAATGAACTCATCCATCATCAGGTTGTGTATTATGTTGATGATCTAGTCATCAAAAGCAAAGAAAAGGATGACCATCTCTTTGACTTGAGAGTATATTTCAAAACAGTTAAGACAATTCAACCTCAAAATAAATTCCCTTAAGTGTGCATTCGGAGTAGCTTCAAGGAAATTCCATGGGTTTGTTGTCCGACACCGAGGTATAGAAATAGATCCAAAAAATATCAAAGCTATCTTAGAAATGCCACCTCCCAAAAGTTTAACTCAACTCAGATCGTTCCAAGGGCAGTTGACATATCTAAGATGCTTTATCTCCAACCTATCAAGGAGATGCAAACCATTTTGAGCACTTATCAAGAAGGATGCCAAGTTCAAGTGGGATGATAAGTGCCAGCATACCTTCAAAGATATCAAGCAGTATTTGGTGAAGCCACCAATTCTAGCATCCACTCATCCTCTACACTACTGCATTGGATGACTCTCTCAGTGCTTTGTTGGCCAATGAAGGAGAGAGTGCTCTCTCTACGCCCATCGTCGATACCGCGTGAACTACCCACCTATTAAGGAGCATTGCCTAGCTTTAATCTTTGCATCAAAAAAGCTACAACACTATATGCTTTCTCATAAGGTGAACTTGATTTCAAGAACCAATCCACTGCAGTATCTCATGACATGGTCGACACTATCCGGATGGTTGGCACATTGTTCCATGATACTCTCATAGTTTGATATCACATTCATACCCCTCCGAGGGGTAAAAAGATAAGCACTAACATATTTCTTAATAGCACACCCACTTCCTGCTGATTCCCCACTTAGTGATGATCTTCTTGATGAACAAATCATAAACTTAGGAGAGGTTGACAACCGACGCTAGGAGATGTATTTTGATGGTGCGGCTTCCTTTCATAAAGGAGAAGCACCACAATCTACTCTTCTAGGAAGGGCAGGGGTAGGAATAATTCTCTTAACTCCAGACTACGATGTGATGAGATTCTTATATTATATGTCTAATCCCTGCATCAATAATGAAGTCGAGTATGAGGCTTTGATTGCTGGTCTAGAGTTAGCCATTACAGTCTGCGTCAAGAGCATCAATATCTACGGTGACTCCTAGTTGGTCATCAACTAAATTATCGGGTCCTACAAAGTTCTAAAACCCAAGCTTCATCACTAGCATGAGTACACCATGAAGTTGTTGGCCTAGATCCCTGAGGCCACCATCTATAAGGTACCTCGGGGAGAAAACACAGTAGCATATGCTTTGGCCAAACTTGCCAAAGAATTGGCATGTCTGGAAGATGAGTCCATTCTAATAAGGGTTCAAAATAGACAAGTCCTAGCCCTTATTGATGTTAAACTCATCAAGAGATTCTCTCTTGAAGGGGAGGTTATCGTTGCCAACAAGGATGAGGAGCTGGATTGGAGGCAACCATTCATGGATTACCTAAATACAGGCAAACTTTCTCAAGAGAAATCATAAGCCCATCAACAAAGAGCTCTCTCTTATGCTCTCGTGAATGGCACCCTGTACCGACGATCGTTCGATCACATGTAGTTACGTTATTTAGACAAATATGAATCCCATAAAATTATAACCGTTACATTCTATGCACATCCCCGGTCAAAGATGAAAGTAAAGATCAAGAGACTAGGATACTACTGGCCCTCAATCATCATAAATTTCATGAACATGGCTAGGAGATGCCACCAATGTCAGGTACACTATGTGATCCTCCACCAACCACCCAGCATTCTACTTCCTACTTTATCTTCATAGTCATTTGAGTGTTGGGGTATTGACATAGTGGGTCCAATCGATCCTCCTTCTTCCAAGGGTCACCGGTTCATCTTAGCTATTATCGACTTTTTCCAAAGCGTAAGTAATACTCGAAGGTCACAAGATGTGCTTTAGTTTTTTAGAACCATGTCATATATAGGTTCAGGGTGCCTCGATGAATTATATTTGATAATGGTACTGCATTCAAAAGCACCAAGATCAACAGCTTTGCCCAGAGACACAGTATAGATTGGAGATACTCTACCATCTACTACCCCAGGGCAAATGGTCTAGTAGAAGCATTCAACGAAACTCTCATTCATATACAGAAAAAGACATTGAATGACAATAAAAGATAGTGGCATGAGTAGTTGGTTGAAGCCTTGTGGGCCTATCGCACCACATACAGGACTCCAACTCAATCTACCCCATTCTCCTTAGTGTATGGGTTTGAAGTCGTTCTACCCTTTAGAAGTTCAACTCCCATCACTAAGGATAGCATTGGGTAGCAAAATCTGAAAGTAACTAAAACCTCAAGAGCTTGAAGGTTTGGAGGAGAGACACCTCAAGGTGTGCCAAAATCTTGAGTTTTATAAAGCTAAAATGATTCAAACTCACAACAAGCTGGTCCATCCTAGAACTTTCAAAGTAGGAGAGCTCGTCCTCATTCTAAGGAGACCAATTGTTGTCCGCCGAAAGATGGGAGGCAAGTTTGAACCCACTTAGGAACGATCCTATGTCATAGAGAAACCCTACCAAGGAGGATCTTATCAGCTCATTGAGTATAAAGGGGAACACTCGATGCTTCCAATTAATGGGCTCTATTTGAAGAAATATTACCCATAAAAGCATGTTTGAAAACAAATCATCAAAGAACAAAATTTCAATTCCAATTCATCCAAATCTTCTCTTCATTAAAAGTATTGTTTGCTTATCTTGTGAATCTGTCATGACATATTTAGGGCAGGTGTAAGAGAACCCAAGCGGCATCCTATCTCTCTTTCATAATACAGACATAATCAAACACAATCTCTCAGCGCTACTAGAATAGGTGTAAGAGAACCTGAGAGGCATCCTATTTCGACTAGCACAACTAAGTTAGGTGTAAGTGAACCCAAGAAGCATCCAATCTCTTTTCACAAAACAAACACAAATCTTTGATCTCGAGCTATTTTGATGTGGGAGCAAGCCCCCTGTGGCACTCATTCATTAGCTGCTCTAGGTCGGGCTAGTATGCTACCTCGCTAGTATGTTGCCCCAGTGGTCAATTATTTTGGAAGATGTGAGTCCACATGCTTTCTTCTTAACTTGATCATTGCAAACTGATGACCACCTTGTTAGTTTGATAAGCTTCACTACTCAGCCAGTAAGCTACCTCATGCTGACTTTGTTAAAGAAGATGTGAGTCCCCATGCTTTCTTCTTGAACTAGCCTTCATGCACTTACTAGGTCGAGTATCTTTGAGGTTTAGGATAAGTCCCCTAGAGGCACCTTCCCTCTTGACTACTTTTGAGTTGACATAAGTTCTCTAGTGGCATTCACTCAGTAGTCATCCTAGGTCGGATAGCCCCTGTCGAGTCGAAGATAGACTATCCTGGCAATCAATTCTGTTATAGGAGGATGTGAGTCCCTGAGCTTTCTTCCTAGGTTGATTGTTGTAAACTGATGGAAACCTTAGGTTAGTTGGTTATTTCCATGATGACGACGACCCACCCGGTGGATACACCACTCTTGGCAGATGTGAGTCCCCAAGCTTTCTTCTTGAGTTGGACACCGAATACCTATTTGATATATGACTAGCCATGTCATCTTCTCTAGGATTTTAGATTAAGCCCTTAGTGGCACCTCTCCATATGAGCATTCTATTTGGATCACTTCCTTTACAACCCCATTTAGACACTACCCAAGTTACTCTTGGATTGGACGGTCCCCATTTCCTAGTAGCCACCCCTGTGGTTGAAGAATTTGTTCAGTGGATATGCAGATTCTCCTTTGGTCCAGTAAACTTGAGATAGGTCTAGGCTATTATAAGCTCATTCTAAATGTGGTCCCTCATAAACCAACAGGGTCCACATTAACAAACAAAACAAAATAAATAAAAATTTCACTTGTGGATTAAGAATTCAAGCCCGAGTGGCTTCTTTTCCCAAGCACGCATCCTATCTTTAGGGCAGTGTCAGCAAAACTCCCTACATTGCCTGACTACTTGAGTTGAGATAAGTCCCTAGGTCGGCACTCTCTCAGTAGTCGCCCTTAGGTCAGGTTTAATCTATTTGCCACAAACAGGTTTTCTCAATGGTCATCTTTGCTTTGAAAGATATAAGTCTATTACACATTCTTTCCAGCATGACCATTACAAATTGACGGGCAGCCCTAGGTCGAGTTTAATTTGTTGTGCAAGCAACCGATCACCCCATTGGTTCCTTGTTGGAGAAGATATGAGTCCCCGAGCTTTCTTCTCAACTTGACCATTACAAACTGAAAGGCACCTCCTTAGTTGGGTAGCTACAAATGATAGGTTGTCCTTTGTAAACGTCGATATTAGCCCCTTCTTAGTGGATCCATCACAAACTGAGGAAATCCATCAAATTAAAATAAACAAAGATTAAAATAAATTAAAATAAAAGTAATTTTGATTATTTTTGAGTTGATTTAAGTCCCCCAATAGCATTTACTCAATAGTTAGGCCTTAGGTTGGGTTTGATTTGGTGGTTCCTTATTGTGGAAGATGTGAGTCCCCATGCTTTCTTCCTAACTTGACCATTGTAAATTGAAAGGAAATCTCCTTGGTTGGTTAGTCTTACTATGTGGTTAGTAGACTACTCCTTTGGATTGGTAAATCTGATTTAGGCTCAAGCCGCCACGGCCTCTACTCAATACAGTCCATCTCAAACCAATGGAATCCAACAAATGCAACCCTTCAAAAACATTTAAAAATGAAATTAACCCTTGACTATCTTTGAGCTGATTTATGTCCCCCAGTGACATTCACTCAATAGTCAGCCCTAGGTTAGGTTCAATTTATTGTGCAAGCAATCGATCACCCTAGTGGTTCCTTGTTATAAAAGATGTGAGTCACCACGCTTTCTTCCTAATTTGACCACTGCAAATCAAAAGGCAATCTCCTTGGTTAGTTAGTCCTACTAAGTGGTTAGTAGACTACCTCTTTGGATCGGTAAATCTGATTTAGGCTCAGGCCGCCATGGTCCCTACTCAGTGCAGTCCATCGCAAACCAATGGGATCAAACAATTAAAATGAAATTAATCTTAACTATCTTTGAGCTGATTTAAGTCCCCCAGTGGCATTCACTCAGTAGTCAGCCCTAAGTTGAGTTAACATGTTACCTTGCTAATTTTTCACCCCAGTGGTTCCTTATTTTAGAAGATGTGAGTCCCCATGCTTTCTTCCTAACTAAACCATTGCAAACCGAAAGGCAATCCCTTTGGTTGGTTAGTTCTATTATGTGGTTAGTAGATTATCCCTTTGGATTGGTAAATCTAATTTAGGTCAGGCCACCATGGCCCCAACTCAGTACAGCCCATCGTAAACTAATTGAACCCATCTTAAAAATCCAAAATCTAAAATTTTTAAAATAAACTAAATCAAATTTCTCCCCAGCGAGACACTAATCTAATCAATCCTCCCCCCGGTGGAGTCAAATTAAACCAAACAAAACAAATAAAACAAATTCCTTCTAACTTCCCCAATTGAGTAAATTTTGAAACAAACAAATTCAACAAATTAAATTAATCTACTTCTACTCAGTGAGATGCAAGTCTTTCTAGTTCCCCGAGTGGATACTAGATTCTAATCCCTTAGCGGATTTCACAACCTCTTCTTCCCTAGTAGATGACTTGAACTTGCTCCCTCAGTAGAGAGTTCATATTTTCATCCCTAATGGAACACCAAATCAAATCAATTTCTCCTCAGTGAGACTCAACTCAAATAAAATCTCTCATCCCCTAGTGGATGACTTGAACCTACTTCCCTAATAAAAGGTTCACATTTTCAATCCCTAGTGGATTCCTCCCTCACTCTCTTATGTCCCTGATATGAGTAGAGTCACATTGCACTAAGTCATGGATTCCTTCTACACCTTGGCTTTAGGAGTAGATCAATTTTGTTAGTGCTTGTGATCATTTGGACCCTATTGATCTCCTCGATCAACATCAATATGTATGGTATGCCTTATTAGTCACACCACACCTATTAGGCGCCCTTTATTGACCTAATTTTTAGAATGAGTTCTCAACCCCTCCATCTTAGGCATAGGACTTCTCTTAGACACTAAGAGTTCCTTAGTCTTAAGACACTTCTAGTGATTAGGTGAACACTCAACCTAACCATAGAGAAGTTAGACATAGGAATAGGTTATGCCTTAGGGGTGTCAGGAAAACTTGCCTACCCTATTGCTTGAACTAAATCCTCACTTCCTTCCTTCAAGTCAAACTCCAAATTCAAATTAACCTTAAACTCAAATCAACTTCAATTCCAAAATAAATCTTAAATCAATTCAATTGATTTTCTCAAATCAATTCAATTCAATTCAAAAATCCATATCAAATATCAAATCAATTCCAATTCAATTCATTTTCTCAAATCAATTCAAATAAACTCCAAAACTCAATCCTAAATCAATTCCAATTCAATTGATTTTCTCAAACCTTAAATCAATTCAATAGATTTTGTCAAATCATGATTCAATTCTAAATTAAAATGATTGAAGCCCATGATCGAATTCCAAATTCAAAAAAAAAAAAAAAAATCTTTCCTAAGCCCTTTGATTACATCTTATGGACTTATCTTAAATTCAATTTAAATCAATTCAAATTCAAGAAATTTTCTCATAACCCATTTATACTCTCATTATATTCACAAATATAAATAAAATATAAATTTACATAACCAAAACTAAATCCAAAACTCAAATTCCAAGTTCAAAAATCTTACCTAAGCCCTTTGATTTCATCTTATGGATTTAGCCCAAACTTAATTCTAATCAATTCAAATTCAAGAGATTTTCTCTTAACCCATTTATATTCTCATTTATATTCACAAATATAAATTAAATATAAATTTGAACAATCAAAACCAATTCAAAACTCAAAACCTAATCCACTCAAAATCCAATTTTGCTTCTTCAAGTCAAATTCTTGAATTTAGCCAAATTAAACTCAAATCAAGTCAAACCCTTGATTTTTCTTCATGATTTAATCAATCCTTCAATCATAAATCCAAATATAAAAACAAACATCAATCACCAAACCAAAACTAAATTCAAAAATCAAATCCAAATTCAACCAAAATCTTACCTAAATTTTTCAAGTCAAATTCTTGAACTTAGCCAAATCAAACTCAAATCAAGCCAAACCCTTGATTTTTCTTCATGATTCAATCAATCCTTCAATCATGAATCCAAATATAAACACAAACTTCAATTACTCAACCAAAACTAAATTCAAAAATTAAACCCAAGTCAAACTCATGTTCACCCTTTGAACTTGAAATTGTCAAATGAATCAAAACCCATTTGACTTCAAACCACTAACAAATGGATTTATATTTCAATCATAAGTCCATATGTGAGTCCAATCAAACTTAAATCAAGCTTTGACCAAGCCATTTGACCCACTTAGCCTCACTTGACCCAAAGTGACCTAAAGTACCCTTTTTGAGCCAAATTTTAATCCTACCCAAATTGGATTAAACTAAGCTCGTCTAAGTATCTCATCATGATCAACAATCATCATGAGATGATCAATCATTCAAATTGGGTTAAACCAAGTCAACACTTAACCAAAATGAAACCTAAACTAGCCAAAATCCATCATAGGCCAAATTGATTGAAACCATTGATCAAAACCAATTCATAATGTGTTTGAACTTGACCAAGTCATCATTTGAGCCTAACCGCCCAATGCTTACTTGACAAGTTGACCCAATTTGACCTAAAAAGTCAAAATGTGTCAAAACTTGATCTAAGCCAAATTGATTGAAATCAATGGGTCAAGTTCATTCCAAATCACTTGTTGAACTTGACCAAAGCTTCAATTGGCAAACTAAACCCAACCTAGCCCAATTAACCATGAACCCAACCTGACCTAAATGGTCAAATTGAGAAAAAATCAAATTAAATTAAAGTTGATTGAAAACAAAGATACCAATACATTTTAAATGATCAAGCAAACCTAAACCAACCCATGACCTAACCTGAATAGGTCAAATGGGTCAAATTGGTCAACTTGACCCATTTGACCTAAATAAAATCAAATGAACCAAATCCAAATATAAACCAAATTGAACCAAACCAATGATGCTAGAACATTTCAAAGGGTCATATGAACTTGACCCAACCTTGGTTTGACCCAATTTGACCAATTGGTCAACTTGACCCAAGTTGACCCATTTTGACCTAAATGGGTCAAAATGAGCCAAATCATATCAAATCAATTCCAAATTCATTGAAACTTGACCCAACCAATTTATCAATCATACTAAACATATTAAAACTAAAATCAAAGCCAAATGACCATTTTACTCCTAGGTCAATGGGTAATTCTTGGCCAAATCCACTTGGAATTTGGTCAATCCTCTTCATGGCCACTTGGCACCCTCTTAGTGGACTCCATGGACACTAGTAAGAGTGGTGCACTTGACTCAATGGGTTTGGGTTAGGCCAACCCAACCCAAGGCCAAAATCGACCACTCCCTTCATTTCAAGCACATGGGAATCAATCCTCCACCCATTTCAAGCACATGGAACTCCTCCACTACCTCCCTCTGGCCAAATCGAACCATGTGCAAGTTCAAATGACCTAACAAACCCATTGCATCTGATCAATTGATCCAAAATAGAAGGATAGCTTGCAGTCATCTGATCTTTGCATGGGGAGATATACTCCCCCTCATTTCACTTGAATTAGATAGAGTTGAGTTTGATTGACTGAGAGAGACCTAAAGAAACTTCTCAAGCTCCCTCAAGCAATCCCCAAGCATTTGGCATTCTCCATTTTCATATTCTTTCAAACTAAAAATAGGGAAGGCTAAGGTAATTTCCAACTCATTCAATACACAATATCAATCCAATTCCTCTTCCAAACACTCTAGGGGAACCTAATTGAACTCATCCAAACCTTCTTCCAAGCTTCAAAGGCAAAGGAGGTGGGAGTTAGACAAGGTTGTGAGCATTTGAATAGAAGCATGGTCCATAGGAAGATCCACTTCATACCAAGGCTTAAAACTTTCAACAGAGCTTTGTCTCTACTAAATGAAGCTATCTCGATAGCTGGGAGCACCAATGATAGCCTCCGGTGAGGTATGGATCAAAACTAAGCCTAGAATAGGAAGTGTGTGGTTCTTTATGAAAGAAATTCTCACCTCATGCAAAATTGACCGTTAGATCTTCTTGTGCTTGCTCTTAGATGGTGTGGGTTGAATTTGAGCTCAATCAAGCTCAGATCTTGCCCTAAGGGACAGGCAGTCTCCATTTCCCGCAAGCAAGCTTAGGGATGGATCATGGACCATCCATCCACACATTTTGGATCGACGATCTTGTTCAAACCACGTAGGATCTCTGATTTATCCCTTAAGAACCATGGGCTTAATCCTGACCGTCCTATCTTTGATCAGACGATTGAGGAGAAAGCACGTATCACCATCGCTGATGTGGCACTGGGATGTGACAAGTTAAGTGATGAATCTCATTGTGCCATGTGGAAAGTGTGTGTCGCATCAGCCTCCACGTGGCGTCGATGGGATTAGTCATATAATTAGAGATTTAATTACCTAATAATCATTGAATCTTCATAATAGCATAACTAATTCTAAAAAATTCATAAAAAATACAAAATAAAATGCACTGTAAAGATAATTCAAAGGAGAATATTCTAAAATTAATTTCAATTGATTTTGAATAGTGATATTTTTTAAATTTGGGTTTTATTGGGAATGTAATTATGCTAATTACTCTCTAATTATTCCACTGATTAATTCCAAACATCTCATGTGCATTTAGAGGGATGACTTATGCCTCTCCTAATTTTCTTGGAATTTATTAATAGTCAAATTAGGGGAATTGCTTTATTCATTCCTAATTACCCTCTTAATCAAGCAAATGATTAATTAACCTTTAAAATAATGATAAATTTATTAATTAATCTTACTAATTACCTTAGAATAGTGAATAAACTTAGGGAATGAGATTAGGAATCCTTTCTCAAATCTTTTCCCCTAAATTTATTTCATTTGGATAAAAATCTAATTAAAGTGCAAATTAACTAAATAATTTAATCACTTAATTAAATGGCTTAATTAATCATACTTTTCAAAATCAAAACATTCCAGAACTTAACCAATTCATCTTGGGTAGATGCTTAGGTATTTAATAACCTAAGTAACTTAAGGAAATCAAAATCCAACCTACATGTGTGGGGAGGTTATGAAAGTTCTTAAATTAAACCCTTTAGCTTAATTAATCATTAATTGTGAGCCAATTGCATTAGGCCCTTTTCTTTTCTAGGTGCATTGCTGACTTAAATTCCTTGTGTGGTTTTATCTCAAATATTGGATCATAATTATTTTATTAAATGTGTTAAAGTGGTGTATGTAAGGGGTAATTAAATGGATTTAATTTACACCTTAACCTAAACAAAATATAAAAATCATCTAATGGTTATAAACACAAACTAAATCAATTTACACATGTGGGAATAGGTTAGGATTAGCAAACCTTCTCACATTTCCTAAATTCAAATTAAAACTCAAAACAAAACAAAAATCACATTAAACACTTTTGATTCACTTTAAATATTCTTATTTCATAGGACTGTCTTTAAGAATTAATTAGGGTGAATGAATTTACATTGCTTTCATCACTTTATTTCTTTCTTAGCATGCTAAATGTGTATGTCATATGAAAATCATGCATTCATGCCTTTTAAAAATCAAATTAAAAATGAAATATTTCCTTTATGTCAAATTGCATGCTTTGGCTAAAGTAAGAATATGAATGGCTATTATCACTATTAAATCCAAAATTATTTTCAAAACTTATGAATCAAACATCAAAATTGAAAGGTATGCTACTTATAATTATTTATAAGCATGCATGTGAGTATAAATATAAAGATGTGCTTTGTGTGACTTTCCTTTTCTTCTCTTTTAGCATAGTTTTGAATAGGATTTTGCAAAGTGTATAGTTCATTTGAAAAGAACACAACACTTGCTTAAATCCCTTCCTATTCATCTCTATGCTATCAATTAAGAAGTGCATCCACACTTACATATATAAATTGCATTAAAAAAATCAAACAAACAAGCATAAACTTGTGCATGATTTTCTTTCCATGCATTTCATTTTGTACATACACAAATATTTAAAAAAAGTGATATATTAGTCTGGACAACCCTGGGGTTTTGAGGCTTTAAGTAGCCCCAAGTAAGTATTCTACCTTACACCCCTAGTGCTAACAATAGCATTGTACTCACTTATGTCTTTTATACTTGTGAATGTGCGTATGAAAATGGATAAAAAGAATCATTCTCTAATATGCTTTATGTTGTTTCCCTTCTCTTTTCTTAACATAGATTTGGATGGATTTTGCAAAGTGTATAGTTCTTTTAAAAGAACACAACATTTACTTAAATCTTATCATATCCACTTCCATGTTATAAATTAAGAAAGACCCTCATATTTGCACATATAAATTAAACAACCAACAAATCAAAATCAAACAAACATAAACTTATGCATGATTCTCTTTACATGCATTTCTTTTTATACATGCACATGTATTTAAGAAAAGTGGTATGTTAGTCTTGACAACCCTGTGGTTGCGAGGCTTTAACCCTAAGTAGGTCATGTACCTTACACCCCTGGTGCTAACAATGGCGCCGTACTCACTTATGTCTTCTATACTTGCAAATATGCATAAGAAAAATGGATAAATGAATTTCTCTTTTCTACTTAATAAAACCATGCATACATAAAACATTCTAAATTTTCTTAAACAAAATCTCTTAGCATTCATTATTAAGGTGTGTTAAATACTTTCATTTACATGTATAGATATGCTTAAGATTCATCCATATGCATGTTATATATGTTGTGAAAGAAATAAAGTGTTGTGTGTTTTGTGATAGTATTCCACTTTACTTAATCTTAAAATATCTTTCTTATTGAATAGGTTTGTTAAGGGAAAATCTAAACTGAGGATTAATCAAAACACATAATAAAATATTCACTAAATAAAAATCACTAATGAATCTACCTTATAAATTACTTAAGATAGGGAGGAAAGAGAAGTTCTCTTCTCTTTTCTTCTCTTTACAACTTAGTAATTAAATGTAGGTTCACTCAAACCAACTAAAATCAACCAAATTAACTAAATCACTTAAATGAAACCACCCTCTAAGTTGAATCTTTTCACACTTGGAAAACTTCAACCTTAAAGCCTAACTAAGCATACCAAACAAACCTTATAAGGCACACACATTAGACTAAGTCACCACTTCTAGCTTTAGGTTAGGGTGGTGCATGGTTTGATGCTTTGCTTTTATTTTGTGATGTATTATTTTTAGTTAGATGATAGGGTGTATGTGCGTAGACTGAATGGTATGGTTATCTTAGTCTAGCCATTATCTTCTATAGGGGCTTATGCTTAAGGGGAATTGTAATAAAAATATAAATACTTTTGCTGTGCATGTTGCTTACACCCCTAAGCATAATCCAAAAATTAGGCCAAGTGTACTTAGTTACCCATGTTTTGGGTGCTAAGTCCAATTTATTCATATACATGCTTGGGATTGTATGATTTGTTTAACTAATCTCTATTTTGCAGGTTTTAGTTAGATTTACTTTCCCTTTTCATGTAATTTTGCAATTAAGATTTGGAATGAATATTATAAGGGATTAGGATGAGCATTAGTTATAAGACCATGTCTTATGTACCATGTGAAGCCTTGGAGCAAACCACATTCCAACCAAGTCAAAATAAAGAAGAAAGAACCAAATGAAGAAAGAAGAATGAATAATGAAGAAATAAAGATCCCCCATAACATGAATTCATTTTAATTATAACTAATTCATGTGTAATCCAGATTGTATAAGGATAGAGCTCAGCTACCCAATTTCTTTTTCGGGTTTGTGCGGTAGAGCCCGACCATAAAAGGCCTCTTATTTTCTTGTGCTAGTTTTATAAATTGTTAGATATTTTTTAGCTTGTGCATTAAGGTGGCATGATTTTCCTAGTTTCTTAATTGCTTGATGGTTGTTGTATGGCCTAGATGTGATTAGACTCTTAAGAAATAAATAAATTTTTTATCCAATTTAATCAATTCAAAACTAAAAATAAATAACTCATAACCTCACTTAATGGTTAGGCTATAAAATAAGATAAAAAAATTAGCAACCACTTAGTTGGATGTTATACTTTCTTTCTCACATCATGCATAAAAAAGCATATTGCTTCACTCTTGATTTGGAGGGCTTCCACCCATGCTACGGAACTTCATTTGACCTTTGAGAGCCATGGTGGAATCACACCTCCTTTCTAGCTGATTTTGGCTCATAACTAATTTCTCATGCATTAGGCATATGAATCCTATAAGCCTAAGTCAAATTAATTGCCCAAAAATAAAAAAATAAAATGTAACAAAATTTGCATTAGATTTAGGTCATTACTCATACCCGTACATGATCTAGTCTCTTAAGGAGTATTTTTAAGGACTTAGACTCTTTTTAAATAAATAACAGCCCAAGTATCTTGCACAAAGCATAAGACTTGCCTACAGGTATTTAAAACCATAGGAGATGTTAGTTGGCGGCCACCCCTAGGCGATTATAAGTCCAACAGTCGGGTGGTTTATCCTCTCTTGTGGAAGAAAACCATATGCCCATTTTCTTCTCAAATTTAGGTCGTGCTTTTGGCCCTCGCCAAAGCTCCCTAGATTTAGGTTCCAAAGTTGCTTCTCTCCTTTGTGGGTCAAAAGAATAAATCATCACCTCTTAGGAATTTCCATGACCTTGTATCATGGAATTGTAAGTCCTAGATTTCCAATAAAAATTCAACTCAAACAAATAAAATTACCTCAATTTTAAAAATATAAAGCCCAACCATAGGATAGTTTGAAATGCTCGCTAGGTTTCCTAGCATCGTGAGCATCCCCTACTTATCTTCATTTGGCTTCGGTAATAACTCCCTCCATTTGATCAATCCTACTTGATCCTCTAAAATAAACCAATTTTTTGATAGTCTAAACTTTAAAATCTTTGGAGACAGTGATCATTTATCTTAATCGAGAGTATTCCTAAGTAATCTCATTCCCTAGGATGTAATTAACTATGGGGGCTTGCCTCCATAGGAAACTTAATGAACTTGGTTTAAAATAAACCCTACTTTACTTTTCTATATAAAGTGGATGAAGAATCTCTGGTACATATGCATACCCATTGACCTTAGGAGTCCTCATTCAGGTGATTAGGTCCATTATATGATAGTGACTTCTATCTCATGAGATAGTATACTATTCTTCAATGTCGTACCCGATCACCCCAATAAGAATATCTACGGATCTACGTGGTGTCCCAAACTGAAAAGTATATTTATACCTTAATTTTATCCTTACATAGATTATAGATGGAAGTATACTTTAAGAAAAAAATTTCACCACAATATCGTCAATCAATTTTGTGTTGATTGATGAATCTATAAATCTTTGTATTTTTGAAAGCTGTGTCATTTTTCAAAATTATTCAATGTGGCACTCCAAATCTATAAACCACATTATGCATGAAGAAGTTGATCACTCGATCAACAGTAACTTCTTTAAATGGGGTAGCTTTAGCCCACTTAGAGAAATAATCAGTCACTGTTAGGATGAAGTGGTGTCCTGCTGATGACGATGGATCAATCGGTCTAATTACATCTGTGCCCCAACATTCAAAAGGCCGAGATGCTATTATTGGGTGTAGTGGATTTGGAGGTTGGTGAATTATATTTACATGTACTTGACATTCAATGGCATCTCTTGGCATGATTGATGCAGTCTATCACCATAGATGGCCAGTAATAACCCATCCTTTTGATCTTTACTGCCATCTTGGGACCTGACTGATGTGCACCACAAAGTCCTTCATGAACTTCAACCATCACTTTGCTAGCTTCATCTGTATTTAGGCATCATAGCCACATTTGTTCAAAGGATCTACAATATAAAGTGTTGTTGACAAAAGCAAAGCGCAACATTCTCTTTTTTATTTGAGCTGTTAGTGATTTATTATTTGGTAATTTTCCATCTTTAAAGTAGTCGATGAAGGGTTGCCTCCAATCATGTGGTTTTTCTACAATAAAGGCTTCACACTACTTTTATGAGGCAATATCATACTTAGTTGTTCTTGTTATAACTTTTTGCTAATTTTGGAGAGAATGAGGAGCAACCTGAGTCACATCCTATTGTATAAAATTTGATAACCCTTCTACCTATGGGGATTGGTACGTTGCTGGCTCTAGAATTCATCGAGTAAATATCTTGATCATGACATAATCACCATTCATACTTGCCATTTCTTAGCTAATTTTGCTAAGCAATCTATTTTGCTATTCTCACATCGAGAGACTCAAGTTAATGTGACATTTGGTATTTGCTTCATAAGCTCAATAACTCGCTTGTGATAGAAAGCTAACTCAAGCTTATTAATTTTATAGATGCCAAGTACTTGATTTATAATAAGCTGAGAATCACTGAAAATATGCAAGTTTTGAGTGCCTATGAAAATAGCTTCTTCAAGACCTGCCACTAATGCTTCATGCTCGACTTCATTATTAGTCCTTGGCTTGGTCAATCCATATGGTCGTCTCATTATCCCTCCTTTTCGTGTTATGAAGATGATGTTGATTCCTGCTCTTGCCCTTGGGAGATTTGGAGGTTGGATTTGTTTGATCAATGAGGCTCCATCAAAGTATATTTCTCAAATTTGTGATTTTTCTCTTTCATGAATGAGCATAATTTGCTCATCGGGCAAATCATCATTAAGAGAAGAGTCTGCAGGGATGGGATGTGCAACAAGAAAATCTGCTGAGACTTGTCCCTTTACTACTTTCTGTGGAATGTATGTGATATCAAATTGTAAAAAGAATACTGCTCATCTTACCAAGTGACCTGTCAATATTGGTCTTGTCATCAAGTACTTCAGTAGATCAATTCTTGAGATGAGAGTAATTTTGTGAGATAACATATAGTGACTGAGCTTTTGGACTACAAAGATCAATGCCAAACAATGTTTCTCCATCGGAGAGTATCTTATTTCTGCTCCTATCAATCTTTGATTGATATAATAAATATCATTCTCTTTGCTCTCTTCATTGTGTTATGCTAATAATGCTTCAAGGGACTCTTCTAATGCAGTCATGTATAGAATGAGGAGCTTCCCAGGAGTAAGCGTTGTAAGGATTGCTGGATTTAACATGTAGCTCTTAATGATATTGAAGGCTTCTTGGTACTCCTCTCATTTGAATGAAGCAGCCTTCTTCATCAAATTTTCAAATGGTTGACAGCATCCCGATAGATTTGATATAAATCGATGGATGAATGCAAGCTATCCTTGTAAAGAATAGAGCTGACGCAAACTCTTCGGTGGAGACATTTCCACAATTGCCTTGATTTTAGCGGGATCGATTTCAATTCCTTTGTGACACACAATATACCCAAGGAATTTTCTAGAGGATACTCCGAATGCACATTTTAGAGGATTCATCTTGAGATCATATTTTTTTATTCTTTTCAATATAATTCTCAAGTAATCAAAATGATTTTCATGATTTAAGCTCTTCACCACCAAATCGTCAACATAACATTTCACTTTCTGGTGAACCAACTCATCAAAAATATGCATCATGACTCTTTTGTATGTAGCTCCAGCATTCTTCAATCCGAAGGGCAAGATTATGTAGTAGTACATACCAATTGGCGTCCTAAATGATGTGTGCTTCTCATCTTTAGGATCCATCTTGATTTGATTATATCCCGATGATCCATCCATGAATGAGAATATGTCATAATTGAAAGTATTATCCACTAGTAGTTTTGATATTGAAAGTGGAAATTCATCTTTTGGGCATGCCTTATTTAGGTCCTGGAAGTCAATGCAGACACAGATTTGGTTGTTCTTCTTCCTAACTGGGACAATGTTGGCTATCCAATCTACATACTTCTCTTCCTGGATGAAGCCTACTTCAATTAACTTCTTGGTTTCTACAATTACTTATTCTTCAATCTCCAATCTCATTAGCCTAGAAGCTTGCTTAGCAGGCGTTCCATCTGGTTTAATGGCAAGTTTATGAACTGCTACATTAGGATAAGCCTGGCATTTCAGAATATATTCAGGCAAAGCAATCCCTGAATTCACAAAGTAGCATTTTAACTCTCCAACTTTCTCATCATGTAGAAGGGCACTAACAAAAGTTGGACGGGAATCATCCTCAGCTCTTAGGTTGATTTCTTTGAGTTCATCCATAGTAGTTGTTTGTCCACTATCTTTGAGTTCTTCATGTGCAGGCTTGGCTTCTATTTCTTCATCGTTTGTAAGAAGAATTTCATGGAGATCCTCTTCTTCATCACTATAAGTTTCGATCTCAGCTTCTATTATATTATAATAAACTTTATCTTGATGAGGTTTGTCGATGAATCCAAGACCTTTAGTGATAAACTTATCACTTCTTCATGATGCTTGAGGACTTCTTTGGCTCCACATCTTGATAAAGATTTAAGTTCTATGTTTAGTAGTTCTGATATGAATTCCAAGCTTATGCATCATTCTTTGCAATTTCTGTGGATGTTATATTGGCATTCTTGTTGGCACTATCTCATCAGAATTTTTATGTTGAGTAGGCTAGTCAAAATTATGAGGCTGAAACTCCTCTGATTTATAAAATAAAGTTTCCATTCTGCCACTCCCACTCGACTATGACACATAGAATGTTATATATTCTTCAATATTATGAACCTCCAGTGGAGTGATTTCTTTGAAGCACTGCTGAGGCATGGGTATAATTCTGAAGGAGTCCTCTGACACTACCAAATGAGCTATCCTTCTTAATGCGACCACCTGAACTCTATTTTTATAAGTAGATTCAAAATCATAGCCTGAATTGAAATCACTTATTTCATACTTTTCCTTTCTTGAAAGCTTATAAGTTCCCTTAGGTTTGACAGGAATATTTTCTTCTTCTTGTGTGTCACTTCCTAAATGAGGAACTGATCATCTTGATTTAGGTGTAAAGTCAAGTGCTTTAGGGAAAGTCGGCATGGTATTCTTTCTTTCTCTTTAAATCTACTCTTTCACCTTATGAAGTTACTTTTTAGTTCTTGAAGTGGATGCTACTACTTCAATAGGATATATTATCTTAGGCTCATTAGGGATGAAATATTTTGCATCTTCATAGATCTTCGCTTCATGGATGAAGAATGGTTGCAGGTTACCATAAATTCTGAATTCTTCTCCCTCTTTTAGATACTTCATACGCTGATGCATAGTTGATGGGATCATGCCATTCTCATGCAGCCACTACCGACCTAAGAGAGCTCTAAACAATGTATCAGTGTCGATTACATGAAACTTGGCTTCTGTATATAAATCACAAAACTTGAGCGAGAGAATAAAAGAACACAAGGTTTTTTGCCCTTTCTCATTGAAATCATGAACCATCAACTTATCTCTCCCAAGATGTTGGATATCAAGTGATAATCCTCTTAATGCTTTTAGACTCATAAGATTAATAGAAGAACTTGGATCAATTAGTATTCGGCTGATTAAGATGCCATCACTCTCTATGGTAACATATAGAGGACGGTTGTGATCCGTTATTCTCGACATAAGATCTTCTTCAAAAAAATATAATTACTGGGAGATCTTGAGCTTGCAATGATTCAACCATGCATTTTTTGGCAAAGTAAGATTCATAACTCTCTAGATATTTGAGAGCTTGTATCAAAGTTTCTCAGAGTTATTTTGACATTAAGAGAGCCTCATACACACTTAATGGTGTAGGGATCTTTCTCTGATGTGATAGAATATTATAATCTATTTTTTCGCTTAATTTAGGCATCATTTTAGGATTTTTGAAAATGATATCTTCATTGACTTTGATTTTTTTCCTTTGTCTTTATTTGAATTCCCCTTCTTTAATGATGGTGGTAAAACTTTACCACTTCTCAATTGAACTTGAATCACCTTGTATTGGTCAGATTCTTTTAAAGAGATAGTTTCTTCAAATTCACTTCTTATTCTAGAGGATTGACCAAAAAGGCTAGACTCATTTTTTAACTTCATACATTTCATATGTGATGATCGATGAGTTCAACTCTTCTCTGTCGGGAAAACATAAATCATCATCTGAACTGTTATCTTTTTATTTAGTCATTAGACAAAATTCAGATATTAACTCCTCAGGCTCTTCTTATTTTTTTTGATAAAAATTTTGGTGGGTTGGTCGAGTCTGTCTGACTACCCTTGTCTTTTTAGAGTAACTGATGCTGAAGAACATCTAATATCACATAAATGATTTGGCATGTCTCTACCATACAAGATTCACCATTATCTTTCTCATCCAATTCAATAATGCAAAGTTTAGGTAACTGATGTTGAAGAACATCTGATATCAAATAAATGGTTCGGCATGTCTCTACTATACAAGATTCACCATTATCTTTCTCATCCAATTCAATAATATGAAGTTTAGGCATAAAGTCTACAAGCCTAAAGGGTTGTCTTGTTGGCTGGTGATACTCCTCAAAACTATTAATAATCTTTTGAGTTATAGTCTGCTTCTTGCTCTTTTTTTCTTAGCTGGCTTCTTTAATTTATGAGGCCTACGTTTAGTGGATTGCTCCTCATGTTATGATGAAGTAGCCTCATCAAAATGCTGTTGAGAAGCTCAAATACTTGGTTTAGGCATCTCTTTTAAGTCCAATATAGGTTCAAGTGGTGATTTTCACTTAACACTAGGGACACCTTTTAGCTGCTTCAACATTTTCATGATCCCTTTAGAGACTACTTTTTCCCATTCTTCAATCTAAACTGATTTTTCCTTCTTTTTATCTTTAATGGATGATACGAAAGAGGAGTAATCATCCTTGTAGACTCTCTTTTCGGGTTGACTAGAACACTATCGGATAATGTAAATTCACCTCACCAATACTTCCTTTCTAACCAATCTTTGAAGACATAACAATCCTCGATAGAATGACTGATCATCTGAGGATAGGGACAATAATTTAAATTATTGACTTGATCAGCTTCCTCAGGGTTTTTAATTTCTGGTAATTATATTCTTCCTCCAATTATTGTTCACATTTCATACTTAGGTTACACCAACGACTTATGAATTTTATCACTGACTCATCTTTTCTCCTTTTCAGCAAGGCAAGGTTAGCGATTGTTATTTTCTTAGTTGCACTGGCGAACCTCTTCACAAATATTATCTCTAACTCAATAAAGGTTTTAATCGAATCATTCGATAATTTTACATACCACTCAAAAGCAGCTGAAGTCAAGCTGCTGACGAACTGACAAAAAAGTAGCTCACATCTTTCCCTCCTATGCTACCACAAGTAGCCTTAAATTGGGTAATAGTTGCTTTGGGTTACCAAGCCCGCTGAAAGTATTAAATTTCAACACTAAGTAACCTTTCGGGAATGGCACCTGATCATATTCAGCTAAGTAAAGGCGACCCTTACTCACCAACTTTTCAGCTTACTCTAAAGCTATAACTGCCTTTATCTTTTTATTAATTATTATTTTTAGTTGAGCACCTGTTATCATTCTAGGTGTGCTAGCCACATTTTGCATTATCAATTAAAGATGTAGTTGGTTAACTTCATTCCTCGCTTTAGGTGTAGCATGCACTGTATGAGCTATAGATACTAGAGCGACTGGTGGTATAGAAGTTGATTTTTAGCTACCTATTGATTAGCAAATAAAATAAGTGCTACAATTAATGTGATATTCTTCTGCAATATATTTATCATGATATTCATTTGTACCATCATCTCATTCATCTTGGTACCAAGTTGTGCAATTTCCTTATCTTTGACTTCCATTTGATGCTGCATTTATCTTTGCCCTCTAGCTAGCGCCACAATGTCAACAAGTATAGGCTCTTCTTCTTCCTCTATTTTTTGTTGTTATTCTACTCCCTGTTCATCTTCAATGGAAGAACTTGACTGTCATTCTCCTTGTGCATTTGTAAGGACAATTATTGCTTGGGCTGAACAATGATGTTGATTATAAAAGCGTGTACCATGCTGATCATTTCCTGGTTCAACCATATAAATAGCTTCAACACCCATCATTTCTTTTTCATTTTGATCTTCTTCTTCTTCCTCTTCAGTAGAGATTGACACTCCATCTTCTACTTGCTTCTGTGAATACTCTCCTTCATAAACATTGAATTCAGGTTCAGGTTCCCTAGATCCATGTTCCTGCTGATGGTGAGCTGAAAGTTCATCTATATCTCTGACCATATAGACAACCTCCACTTCCATAATGTCTTCTTCATCACCTTTTTCTTGCACATGAATTTTTGGTCGACCTTTCCCATGGATCTCTGGTTCAATGTGCAGAACAAACACTTCTTTCATTAAAGGACTACGATCAAAGTTAACCTTCTCTTATGAGGGTGAGTCTGATCGATGATGGGATCCCCTAGAGGATTCTCCAAGGTGTAGACCATCATGTATTTCATCAGTGATATCTCTTCTTTTAGGTATCCACCTCTGATGAGTTATTTTTTGAAGAAGATTTATGAATGTGTGCATCAGATGTCACATCTCTTTCTTTCTTCAGAATTTCATTACGTGGCCTTGGCGTCCATATATGCTTACCTTTTTGTCAAGACCTTTCAGCAGCAGATTCTTGGATATGCGATCCAAATGTAACGCTATGATGCCCACCGTGTGAAGCATACTTAGCCCGATGACTAGTTACCATAAGAGATGGCAACCTCCTTAGCATGGCTTCAGTATTTTCAATCATCATAGGCCTTTAAAATTTTCTTTTCATCAAGCCTCTTTCCTTGACTACTTTAAGAAATTTATGTATTCTAGAGAATAGTGTTTCATGTTCTCTCCTCTATGGTGGTGGAGCTTGACATTGTTGAGTCCAGAATGACTGCTTTACCTCACCAGTAGAGCAATTCCTTTTTACCCATTTTAGATTATCAAAGTTGTTATGGGCAGGAATACTTGCTTCTGGTGGCAGTATTGCTTATTCACTAGGTCATTAAGGTAGGATATGTTGAGCCCTCAGCTCAGCATTTCTTCTTCTTCTTTGGTTAATTTGCTTCTTGATGAGGAAGCTTAATGATTATGCTTTCCAGGTACAAAGATTTTAGTTAGCGAAGCAATTGTACCATGAGGCATTAAAGACACAGTTTGCTTACTAACGGTTCTTTTTATCACGGGAGCTTCGGATTGACCCAATCTTTTAAAAACTAAAGTTCTATGTCAAGAGAAATCCTTAACAGCGATTGGTTGCTGAATTGGTTGGCGAGCATGATGAGTAGGAGCTTAAGTAAACTGAAGCCTTCCAGCATGGCCTCGGACAAGTGCGCCATGGGTGGGTACTTCAGAAATTGCAGCTACAATAGCTCAGAAATTCAAGCTACCAAATTGAATGGTAGCTCTAACATCTCTTGTGTTGATGATGGTGTTAGTTATGCAGATGTTTGCACCATGCCCTAACTGAACAGTGAAAGGAGTGCTCTGTAGATCCATTCTACAAAAGTGAAAGATGAGGATTAGTAATTATTAATTATTATTTTGCCCTAAACTTTCAAAATGCAGAGGTACTATAGAAAAAAATAATAGTATAATAAAGATATACTCTACAGAATAATTCATTCGATATAGAGTCTCATACATTAGTAATTTGAATTTATTACATATTTAAATCACCATTTTCATTTTGAATTTTCAAATATTTTATTGCTACTATAGCATGTATATGACTAGCCAAAGATTGAAAGATAATCTTGTCCCCAATGGAGTCTTCAAAAATCTGTGAGCTCTGAAAATTTGCCACCGACCTCTCGCAAATGAAGAGAGTATGGTTTAAGATGTGTCAATGTAATTTTCAGAAGGCAGATGAGATAGTAGATAAGACACTACCCAGAGATTTCATCCTCATTTTGTAAGGACTTTAGATCTGGTTCCAGGTTTTCTATAGGCACAAGCACCTATAGTTAATTACTTCTCTCAATGCTGAGAGAGAACTTTCAATTAATGTCAGTCGTTAGATCACTAAATGCGTAGCATATAGTAGTAGCATGTGGAGTTTAAAATTTAAGATTATGAAATTCATCATTTTAACTTAAAGCGGATGGTTGGGGGAATGATGATGTGCCCGATCTAGATCCTATAGTCCCTAGTCTACTTAATCAGAGGAGGTAATCAACCCAACCTGACCGAAGGATTCTTATCAATAATATATGGGTTACGTCATCCAAGAAATCCTTGTAGACTTGGGGTGGTGTTTGTCTAAAGAGACAGGCTTAAGTCTACCTTAGCTAACATAGGGCTTTTTTCCCTATCAGGTGTACCCTATGATTCACAACTCAAAGGGTAGAGCCATTAGGGAGCATACAGGCTACGGTCGTGATCATAATATAATGGTTCCATTTGGCGGCAACCACCCAATCACAGGACTCTGGTCTTAACTGCATCATATGTGGAGCCTGCTAGCCAAGCCACACAGTCAAAGGACATAGGCCACGTCCTTACTGGCATGAGATTGATTGAGAGTGAACATAGTAGAACACTTGATTTTACTTTGGCTCCTTTGTGAGCTAGAGTTTTCTTAATTTTCCACATTTATCAAACAATTGTGGAAGATGGATAGATTGAGTTTGCTTTAAGTATTTAATATTGAATTTTACTTTGACATTTAGAACTTAGTGATTTACACGATTTCATGTTTGTATTGATATTGAATTTTATTAATTTGATTTGAGCTTACGAGCATATTTTGATGGTAATTATTCCCTCCAGTTGAAATCTTCATTCAACACAGCCATCATCGGGATAGTTAATTGATTGAATTGGACATACTTAAGAACTTTAGATCCAAATAACTCTATTTAGCTCCTAACAAAGATCATATCTACTGTCATATGACAGAATTAGCTTCTCATATATTTTAATAAGTTGAAATTCTTATAATAATTGAATTTTTAGGTTTTGTTAACCAGAACCTGGCCCTAAGACCAAACCGAGAAGCAACCCATGCAGCATCCTCAGACACTTGAATCTAAACATTCAGCATTATGTCAGGGCCCATCGAATATTTTTAAGAATTCTTACATAATTTTAAAGTATTGAATTTGAGTTTTAATCCTACTTCATAATATGTGCAATGTGTTACGAATCTGGTGTTATGCCTTATGTAATGCCTTATGTTCGCTTGTATGATGTGTTATAAATTCGGTGGCATAGAAGGTATTATAAATTGATCTAATATCTTATTAGATCTTTTGGATTAATATCTAATTGATTCTAAGTTGATTAGTCTTTGACTATTCAATAGACTCTCGCTCATGATAATTCTCAAATTCATCATTGACTATGCTCAATTTCTCCTTGATCCAATTCAAGTATTTAACGAGGCGATGAATATACTTCAACATTTTTCAAGGATTCATTGCTTATGCTTATTAGCAATCATTCAATCTCATGGAAAATCTCTGTTGAATTCTTTAATTTTCTTCAATTTATTAGGGTGTATTTGAAGAGTGTGCCTTCATTCCAAGAGGCTCTCTCATGCTTTGATTTAATGTCCAATTTGAGATTCTTAATTCATTTGATATCAGGCCTAATTTTTTATTATTCAATTATTTTTATGATTATTTGTTTATGAATTTAATACTTTGAGTATTTAATAAAAGGCTCTATTCACATAAGCAAACATCAACTTCAATATCCCTAACTCTCCATCAGGTTTCATATTTAGTGAATGACTGGACTTCAAGTTTTATCATAATTCCTTTATGAATTTAATATTTAACTGCCCCCCCCCCCCCATCTCAGTTAAAACTTGTTTAGTTCTCCCTCTTTTTTGTTTGAGGAATTTACAATAACATAGACCCACTTTATTAAGGCGTTACTTAAATTTTTTTTATAAGAATGGGTCCTTCATCACTCCCTCCAATCTCAATAAATAAGCTAAAGAGGGGGTCTTTCATTTCATTCCACTTGTTTGAGAAGTTGTGTTGCCTTGGAATCTGAGAGGGGAGAAAATCTAATTCCATTTTGGGTAAGTGTTTAATTTCTTTCAAACTTTCTTTAAGTATTCCCCATCTATTCTTTTTTATTATTATTATTTAAGGCTTATCATTGTATTTACTATGCAATTCTAATTTAGTTTTAAGCATAGATGATTTCCATTTTAATTTACTTAAGTCCAAAATTTCAGTCAAAATTTCGGCAGCATTTCAACATAGAGAGTCGCATCTAACATATTTAGAGGCCTTCCTGTCACGCCCTGATGAGTGTGACAGTTGGTGTTTTATAACACCTCAGCCAATTTTTATCTCATCATGCTTTGATGAGCATGACGAGGCCTTCAAACCTGTAAAGAGACATATAGCATACTGTGGTGAAAATTTTAATTTCTTTCTTAGCATACTTCCATCTTCAATCTATGTGAGGATAAACTGAAGATAGAAATATAATTTTTTGCTTTTAGACACCACATAGATCCTCAGATGTTCTTATTAGGGTGATTGGGTATGACATTGAGGAATAGTGTACTATCTCGAGAGATAGAAATCATTACCCTGCAATAGACCTAATAACCGGAATAAGGACACCTAAGGACAATGGGTCTGCATATGTACTAGAGATTCTTCCCCTACTTTACATGAAAAAGTAAAATAGGGTTTATTTTAAATCGGGTTCATTAAGTTCCCTATGGAGGCAAGCCCCTATAGTTGATTACATCCTAAGGAATGAGATTCCTTAGGAATACTCTCAATTAAGGTAAATGATCATTGTCTCCAAAGATTTTGAAGGTTAGACTATCAATAAATTGGTTTATTTTGAAAGATTAAATGGGATTGATCAAAAGAGAAAGAGCTATTATCGAAGTCAAAGGAAGATAAGTAGGGGATGCTCACAATGCTGGGAAATCGATCGAGCACTCCAAACTATCCTATGGTTGGGCTTTACATTTTTTGAAATTTGAGAGGAATTATTTGTTTGAGTTGGATTTTTATTAAAAATCTAGGACTTATAATTCCATGATACAAGGTCATAAAAATGCCTAAGAGGTGAGGATTTATGCTCACGGCCCCTAAGGGAAATAGCAATCTCAAAACCTAAATCTAGGGAGCTTTAGCGAGGGCCAAAAGCATGACCTAAATCTAAAACAAAAATAGGTATATGATTTACCTTCACAAGAGAGGACAAACCACCCGACTGTTGGACTTACCACCACCTGGGGGTGGCCGCCAACTAACACCTCCTACAGTTTCAAATACATGTAGGCAAGTCTTCGGCTTATGCAAGATAGCTAAGCTATTATTTATTTTAAAAGAGACTAAGTCCTTAAACTCACTTCCTAAGAGACTAGATCATGTACATGCATGAGTAATGACCTAAATCTAATGCAAATTTTGTTACATTTTATTTTTATTTTTGAACTATTTATTTGACTCAAGCTTATAGGATTCATATGCCTAATGCATGAGAAATTGGTTATGGGCCAAAATCAACAAGAAAGGAGGTGAGTTTCCACCATGGCTCTCAAAGGTCAAGCCAAGTTCAATAGCATGGGTGGAGCCCTCCAAATCAAGAGTGAAATAATATACTTTTGTGCATTATGTTAAAAAGAAAGTACAACATCCAGGTTAGGGGTTATTAATTCTTTTATCTTGATTTATAGCCTAGGCTTTAAGTGAGGTTATGAGTTATTTATTTTTAATTCGAATTGATTTTTGATTGGATAAAAAATTTATTTTTTCAAAGTGCCTAATTGTCATCCAGGCCACACATCAAACCAAGAAAGAAACTAGAAAAATATGTCATCTTAGTGCACAAGCTAAACAAGCATCAATCAATTTATAAAGCTAGCACAAAAAAGAATAAAAGGCCTTTTATAGTCAGGCTCCACCGCACAAACCCGAAAAGAAGAAATATGGGTAGTCGAGTTCTACCCTTATACAATCCAGATTACACATGAATTAATTACAATTAAAATGACTCATGTTATGGGGGGGGGTCTTCATTTCTTCATTCTTCTTTCTTCCTTCCTTCATTATACTTTCTTCATTTGGTTATTTTTTCTTTCTTTTGACTTGGTTGGAATGTGGATGCTCCAAAGGCTTCACATGGTACATAAGACATAGTCTTATAACCAATATTCATCCTAATCCCTCATAACAATCATTCCAAATCTTAATTGCAAATTTACATGAAAAGGAAAAGTAAATCTAACTAAAACCTACAAAATAAAGATTAACTAAATACGAACCATACAATCCCAAGCATGTATATCAATAAATTGGACATAGCACCCACACATGGGTAACCAAGCCCACCTGGCCTATTGGATTATGCTTTGGGGTATAAGCACATGCACAGCAAAAGTATTTTTTTTTATTTTTATTACAGCACCCCTTAAGCACAATCCCCTGCAGAAGATAATGATTAGAAAAAATTATCCTACCATTCAGTCTACGCACATACACCCTAACATCCAGACTAAAATATTACATCACAAAATAAAAGCAAAGAATCAAACCATGCACCGCCCTAACCTAAAGCTAGAAGTGGTGACTTAGTCTAATGTGTGTGCCTATATAAGGCTTGTGTGGCATGTTTAGCTATGTTTAAGGTTAGAATTTCCTAAGTGTGAAAAACTTCAACTTATAGGGTGGTTTCAACTTAAGTTGTTTAGTTGACTTGGGTTAATTTTATTTGGTGATTTTGTTTTGTTTGAATGAACCTACATAATTACTAAGTTATAAAGAGAAGGAAAGAAAAAATAAATTTCGCTTTCCTTCCCTACCTTAAAGAATTTCTAAGGTAGATTTATTATTGATTATTATTTAGTGAATATTTTATTATGTATTTTGATTAATCATAAGTTTATATTTTCCCTAAACAAATCTATTCAAAATGAAAGGCATTTTTAAGATTAATTAAAGTGAAACACTATCACAAAACACACAACACTCCATTTCTTTCCCAACATATGTAACATGTATATGGATGAATCCTAAGCATATATATACATACAAATGGGAATGTTTAGCACACCTTCATGATGAATGACAAATGATGTTGCTTAAGAAATTTTGAATGCTTTATGATGCATGGTTTTCATTAAGTAGAAAAGAGGGATTCTCTTATCCATTTTTCATATGCACACATACATGTATGAAAGGCATAAGTGAGTACGGTGCCATTACTAGCACCAGGGGTGCAAGGTACAAGACCTAATTGGGGCTACTTAAAGCCTCACAACCTCGAGATTGTCCAGACTAATATTCCACTTTCCTTAAATATATGTGTGTGTACAAAAAGAAATGCATGGAAAAAGAATCATGTAAAAGTTTCTATTTATTTATTTTTTTATGTAATTTACATGTGAAAATGTAAGGATCCTTCTTAAGTTATAACATGGAAGAGGATAAGAGTAGATTTGAGCAAGTGTTATGTTCTTTTAAAAGAACTATACGCCTTGCAAATCTTATTCAAGTCCATGTTAAGAAGAAAGAAAGGAAGCAAACATAAGACACATTTTATATTCACATGCAAGCTTATAAATGATTATAAGTAGCATACCTTTCAGTTTTGATGTTTGATTCAAAAGTTTTAAAAATAATTAAGGATTTAATAGTGATAATAGCCATTCATATTTTTACTTTGGCCAAAATATGCAATTTGGCATAAAGGAAAACATTTTATTTTTAATTTGATTTTTAAAAGGCATGAATGCATGATTTTTATATGACAGACACATTTAACATGCTAGAAAAGAAATAAAGTGATGAAAGCAATGTAAATTCATTCGCCCTAATTAATTCCTAAAGATAATCTTATGAAATAAGAATGCTTAAAGTAAATTAAATTTGATTTAAGGAAAACTTGATTTTGTTTTGAGTTTGATTGAAATTTGACAAATGTGAGATGAGTTTGCTGGTCCTAACCCATTCTCACTTGTGTATGATATTTTGGTTTAATTTTTAGGTGATTAGATCAATTTTATGTTTTGATTAGGTTAAGGTGTACATTAAGTTCATTAATTACCCCTTACCTATACCACTTTAGCATATTTAATCACATAATTATGAGCTAATATATGACATAAAATCACACAAGAAATTTAAATCAGCAATGTACCTAGGAAAGAAAAGGGTCTAATGCAATTGGCTCATAATTAATGATTAATTAAACTAAATGATTTAATTTAAGTACTTTCATAATCCTTCCCACATGTGGGTTGGATTTTAATTTCCTTAAGCTAATTAGGTTATTGAACACCTAGGCACCTACCCAAGATGAATTAGTTGAGTTCTCAAATATTTTGATTTTAAAACTTTTATTAATTAAGCCATTTTATTAAGTGATTAAATTATTTAATTAATTTTGCACCTTAATTAGATTTTAATCCAAATGAAATAAACTTAGGGAAGAAGATAGAGGAAAGAACCCCTAATCTCATTCCCTAAGTCCATTCACTGTCTTAAGGTGATTAACAAAATTAATTAGTGAATTTATCACTATTTAAAAGGTTAATTATTTATTTAATTGATTAAGAGAGTAATTAGGAATGAGTTAAGCAATTACCCTAATTAAGATATTAATAAATTCTAAGAAAATCATGGGAGGCAGAGGTCATCCCATTAATCAACCCTAGGAAATTTGGAATTAATTAGTGGAATAATTAGGGAGTAATTAATGTAATTACATTTCCAATAAAACCCTCATTTAAAAAATATCACTCTTCAAAATCAATTGAAATTAATTTTAAAATATTCCACTTTGAATTATCTTTCCAATGCTTTTTATTTTGTATTTTTCTGATTTTTCTACCATTAGTTATGAATGTTTGAAGTTTCCAAGCTCATTAGGTAATTAATCCCCTAATTATGTGACTAATCCTGTCGGCGCCACATGGACCGCTGACACATCATGCGCTTTCCATGTGGCGTGATAGGAGAGGTCACTTAAGTTGTCACATCATAGTGTTGCATCAGCGACGGTGCTACGCGCTTTCTCCTCATCTGTCCGATCGAAGATCCAACGGTTAGATTCGAGCTCACGATTCTTAAGGGGGAAATCAAAGGATCTTATGAATCTTGATCATGGCCGTCCATCCAAAATGCACGGATGGATGGCCCATGATCTGTCCCTGAGTTCTTCTGCAGGAAAGGGGAACTGTCCACCTTCCATGGCATGATCCGAGCTCGATTGACCTCGGGTTGAACTCAAATTCAAAACACAACATCATCATGTAAGGGAGAAGACATCCAACAGCTAGTTTTACATGGAGTGAAAATTTCTTTCACAAAAGACCACACACTCTCTAGTTTAAGCTCGGGTTGAAGGCATACCTCATTGGAGGCTATCACCGGTGCTTGAATTCGTTGAGGTAGCTTCGTCTAGTGGAGATAAATCCATGTTGAATATTTGAGGTGATTTGGTTGAGTGGATCTTCCTATGGACCAAGCTCTCCTTCAAATGGATTCAGCCTTGGTCTAAACACCACTTTTCTTACTTTGAGAACTTGGGAAAGAGTTTGGATCAACTCGATTGACTCCTCTGAAGATGTTTGCAAGAGGAGTTGAGCTGATTTTATGTATTGAGGGAGTTTGAATTTCTTAGTATCTCCCCTATTTTCAGCTTGGAGAAACCAAGAATGGAGAAGTTGAATTGGCTCTAGGAAGCTTAGAGGAGCTCTCAGATGCTTGCTCTGACTTCCTTTCAGTCAGTCGAATGCGTGTGTTCTGAATTCAAGTGGAATTAGGGGGAGTGTATCTCACCCTAGGTGAATCGGATGGCCACAAGTTTCCTTGTCATTTTGATCCAATACACCCTATTCAATGGATTGTTTTAGCCATTTAGAGTTGCATGTGGTTCAGTTTTGGCCAGAGGGGGTAGTAGAGAAATTTCCATGTGCAAAACAAGGTGTGGGAGTGATTCCCATGTGCTCATGTCCAAGGGGGTGGTCAGTTTGTCCATTGGGTTGGGTTTTGCTGACCCAACTCCAATGGGTCATGTACACCATACCCATTAGTGACCATTTGGTCCACTAAGAGGATGCCAAGTGTCCATGAAAAGGAATTGATCAAATTCCAAGTGGTTTTGATTTTAAGTTACCCTATGGCCTAGGGGTAAAATAGTCATTTGGTCATTTGGCTTGAATTTCAATTTGAATATGTTTGGTGTCATTGAAAAATGGCTTGGGCCAAGTTTCAATGAATTTGGAATTGATTATATGTCATTTGACTCATGTTGACCCATTTAGGTTAAAATGAGTCAACTTGGGTCAAGTTGACCAATTGGTCAGATTAGGTCAAACCAAGGGTTGGGTCAAGTTCATATGACCATTTGAAATATTTTTACATCATTGGTTTGGTTCAATTTGGTTTATATTTGAATTTCATTCATTTGATTTCACTTAGGTCAAATGGGTCAAGTTGACCAATTTGACCCATTTGACCTATTTGGGTTAGGTCATGGGTTGGTTTAAGTTTGGTTGGTCATTTGAAATAGATTGGTATCTTTTTTCCAATCAATTTGGCTTGAGAATTTAATGGTAGTCAAGTTGTTCATGGTCAAGCAACAATTAGTTGCTCTAGTTGCGCTTGGGCTAGTGATTTGGAATGAAAGTTAATCATTTCAATGATGGTTTTAGGTCAATTTCATATAATTTTAGTTGGATAATGAAGGTCATTGAAATGAATTTGGCTTATGAATTTGACTTGACTATTAGTGATTGATGATTGGCGACATTTTGATTTTATGATGAGAGCTTACATGAATGTTCAATCAATTTGCATGATTAGAATTTGTCAAAAGGCTTTTAGGTCACGGGTCAAGTGAGCGTAAGTTGGTCAAATGGCTTGGTCAAAACTTGATTTGAATTTGATTGAACTGACATATAGACTTATGATTGAAATATAAATCCATTTGCAAGTGGTTTGTAGTCAAATGAGTTTTGATTTATTTGACAATTTCAAGTTCAAAGGGGTGAACATGAGTTTGATTTGGGTTGGATTTTTGAATTTAGTTTTGGATTGATTTGATTGTTTATGTTTATATTTGGATTCATGATTGAAGGATCGATTGAATCATGAAGAAAAATCAAGGGTTTGGCTTGATTTGAATTGGATTTGGCTAAGTTCAAGATTTTTGGCTTGAAAGGCTTAGGTTGAATTTTGGTTGATATTGGATTTGATTTTTGAATTGGGTTTTGAATGTTTTGAATTTATATTTCATTTATATTTTTGAATATAAATGAGAATATAAATGGGTCATGAGAAAATCTCTTGAATTTGAATTAATTGGAATTGAGTTTGAGCTAAGTCCATAAGATGTAATCAAAGGGGTTAGGAAGGATATTTTATTTTGGAATTCAATCATGGGCTTCAAATTTTTTGACTTGGAATTGAATCATTATTTGAGAAAATCCATTGATTGATTTAAAATTTGAGAAAATCAATTAAGTTGGAATTGAATTTGATATTTGATTTGAATTGATTTAAGAAAATCAATTGAGTTGGAATTGATTTAGGATTGGATTTTTGAATTAATTTAATTTGAAGTTGGAATTGAATTTGAATTTGGAGTTTGACTTGAAGGAAGGAAGTGAGGATTTGGTGTAAGCTATAGGGTAGCCAAAATTTCCTAACATCCCTAAGGAATAACCTATTCCTATGTTTAACTCTTCTAAGTCTATAGGGTTAGATTGAGTGTTCACCTAATCACTAGATGTGTCTTAAGACTAAAGAACCCTTAGTGCCTAAGAGAAGTCTTATGTCTAAGATGGAGGGGTTGAGAACTCATTCCAAAAATGAGGTCAACAAAGGGCGCCCAATAGTTGTGGTGTGACTGAGAAGGCATACCGCACGTATTGGTGTTGACCGAGGCGATCAACAACGTCCAAATGATCACTAGCACTAACAAAAACGATCTACTCTTAAACCCAAGGTGTAGAAGAAATCAAGAGGTTAGTGCAAAGTGACTCTACTCATGTCTAAGACATAAGAGAGTGAACGAGAAATCCACTGGGGATTGAGCATGTGAACCTTCCACTAGGGAAGCAGGTTCAAGTCATCCACTGGGAGATGAGAGGTTTGATTTGATTTGAGTTTTGCTGGTGAGAAATTTGATTTGATTAATTGAGGATTTGGTGCTTCACTGGGGATGAAAATGTGAAATTTCCACTGAGGGAAGCAAGTTCAAGTCATCCACCAGGGAAAAGAATGTGGTATCCGCTGGGGATAAAAGATGTGAACCTTCCATTGGAGGAATAGGTTCGGATTAGGTTGAAATGACTCCGCCGGGGAAAAGGATTGAGTTGCATCTCACTGAGGAGAGGCAGATGAATTTGATTTGTTTGATTAAGCTCCACTAGGGGAGAAGGGTTGATTTTTTTAGGGTCTCACTAGGGAGAGATTTGATTTAGTTTGTTGATTTAACTCCACTAGGGAAGAAAATTGATTTTTGGTTTATTTTTGGTTTTACTTCGCTGGGGAAGTTATAAGGAATTTATTTGTTTCAGATTTTGTATTTTGTTGGATTCTTAAGATGAATCCTATTAGTTTACGATGGACTGCACTGAGTAGGGACCATGGCGGCCTTGACCTAAATTAGATTTACCAATCCAAAGGGGTAGTCTGCTAACCACATAGTAGAACTAACCAACCAAAGGAATGTCTTTCGATTTGCACTGGTTTAGTTGGGAAGAAAGCACGGGGACTCACATCTTCTAAAATGAGGAACCACTGGAGAGATCAGTTGCTTGTGCAACAAATCAAACTTGACCTAGTGCTAACTATTGAGTGAATGCCATTGGGGGACTTAAATCAGCTCAAAGATAGTCAAGATTAGTTTCATTTTAATTTCTTGATTGATTCCATTGGTTTGCGATGGACTACACTGAGTAGGGACCATGGTGGCCTGACCTAAATCAGATTTACCAATCCAAAGGGATAGTCTACTAACCACACAGTAGAGCTAACCAACCAAGGAAATGTTTTTCAATTTACAATAGTTTAGTTAGGAAGAAAGCACGGGGACTCACATCTTCCAAAATAAGGAACCACTAGGGTGACACATTAGCAAGGTAACGTGTTAACCCAACCTAGGGCTGACCATTGAGTGAATGCCACTGGGGGACTTAAATCAACTCAAAGATAGTCAAGAATAATTTCTTTTTAATTTAATATTTTGCATTTATTGGATTCTATTAGATTATGATGTACTGCACTGAGTAGGGGCCATGGCGGCCTGACCTAAATCAAATTTACCAATCCAAAGGGGTAGTCTACTAACCACACAATAGAGCTAACCAACCAAGGAAGTTGCCTTTCGGTTTGCAATGGTCAAGTTAAGAAGAAAGCTCGGGGACTCACATCTTCCAAAATAAAGAATCACTAGGGTGATCGGTTGCTTGCGCAACAAATCGGACCCAACCTAGGGATAATTATTGAGTGAATGCCACTAGAGGACTTAGATCAGCTCAAAAATAGTCAAGATTAATTTCATTTTGATCATTTGATTTGCATTTGTTTTAATCTCATTTATTTTAATTTAATGGATCCCCTCTGTTTGCAATGAGTCTACTAAGAAGGGGATAATATTAGCCTAGACATGTCTTAGGTTTACAAATCCAAAGGGATAATCTACCAGTCGTGAGGTAGAGCTACCCAACCAAGGAGGTGTCTTTCGATTTGCAGTGGACAAGTTGAGAAAAAAGCTCAGGGACTCACATCTTCTCCAATAAGGAACCACTAGGGTGATCGGTTGCTTCCATAATAAATCAAACCCGACCTAAGGCTGCTCGTCAATTTTCAATGATCATCCTGGAAAGAATGTGTAATAGACTTATATCCTTCAAAGCAAAGATGGACATTGAGGCAACCTGTTTATGGCAATAGATTGAACCTGGCCTAAGGGCGACTACTAAGAGAGTGCCGACCCGGGGACTTATCTCAACTCAAGTAGTCAGGCAATTCCTATAAGGAGTTTTGCTGACACTGCCATAAAGATAGGATGCCTGCTTGGGAAAAGGGGCCCTTTGGGGCTTGAATTCCTAATCCACAAGCAAAATTTGGTTTATTTTGATTAGTTTGTTTGTTATCACGGACCCTGTTGGTTTGTAAGGGACCAAACTGTGAAGGAGCTTATATCAATCTAGACCTATCTCAGATATACTAAACCAATAGAGAATATGCATATCCACTATACAAATTCTCCAACCACAGGGGTGGCTACTAGGAAAGAGGGACTGTCCAATCCAAAAGTAACCCAAGTAGTGTCTAAATGGGGTCGCAAAGGATGTGATCCAAATAGAATACTGGCATGGGAAGGGGCCACTAAGATTTTAATCCAAAACCCTTGAGAGGATGACATGGCTAGTCGTACATCAAATAGGTATTCGGTGTCCAACTCAAGGAGAAAGAGCGGGGACTCACATCTGTCAAGAGTGGTGTACTCAACAGGTGGGTCACCGTCAGCATGGTGATAACCAACCAACCTAAGGTTTTCATCATTTTGCAATAATTAGCCTAGGAAGAAAGCTCGGGGACTCACATCCCCTTATAACATAACGGATTGTCGGGACAATCTATCTTCGGCTCGATAGGGGCTTTCCAACATAGGACAACTATTGAGTAAACGCCACTGGAACCAGATGATTTCCTGACAAGCATCATCGGAGAATCCTGAACAGAATTTCTTTCTCAAAAAAATGGAATGTATAATTCCATAAAAAGTCTTTTTTCATGAGGTATAACTCTTCTCTTGATGGCATGCATGAAGTTTCATGTGGACGAATCGGCCTTCTCATCTAAAACCAAAAGGCAAGAGTTTGATTGGGGGACTTATATCAACTCAAGAGTAGTCAAGAGGGAAGGTTTCTTTGGGGGAATTACCCTAAACCTTAAAAATGCTCGATCTAGTCAGTGCATGATGGCTAGTTCAAGAAAAAAATGTGAGACTCACATCTTCTTAAACAAAGTTAACATGAGGTAGCTTACTGGCTGAGCAGTGAAGCCTACCAAACTAACAAGGTGCTCATTGGTTTGCAATGATCAAGTGAGGAAGAAATCTCAGGACTCACATCTTCCAAAATAAATGACCACTGAGGCAACATACTAGCGAGGTAGTATATCAAACCCAACCTAGAGCAGCTAATGAGTGAGTGCCACAGGGGGCTTGCTCTCACATCAAAATAGCCCGAGATAAAATATTTATGTTTATTTTGTGAAAAGGGATATGCTGTCACTGGGGGACTCTTACACCTACCCTAAGCACGTGGAAGTGCTACTCCACTAAGAAAGGATGTCGCTTGGGTTCTCACACCTAACTTAGTTGAGCTAGTCAAAATAGGATGTCTCCTGGGATGTCTCACACCTAATCTAGTAGCACTGGAGGAAAGTGTTTGTGTTGTGAAAAGGGATAGGATGCCTCCAGGGGACTCTTACACCTACCCTAAGCATGTAGTGGCGGATTCATAAGACAAGCAAATAACACTTCAAATGAAGAGAAGATTTGGATGAATTGGAATAAAATTTTATTCTTTTGTTGATAATTATTTTCAAAAATAATTTTATAGGTAATATTTCTTCAAATAGAGCCCATTAATTGAAAGCATCGGGTGTTCTCCTTTACAGTCAATGAGCTAATAAGATACTCCTTCGTAGGCCTTCTCTATGACATAGGGGCCTTCCCAAGTGGGTTCAAACTTGCCTCTCATCTTTTGATGGGCATTAATTTATCTCCTTATGACTAATACAAATTCTTCAACTTGAAAAGACCTAGGTGGACCAGCTTGTTGTGAGCTTGATTTATTTTGGATTTGTATAACTCAAGGTTTTGGCATGCCCTGAGGCATCTCTCCTCCAAACCTTTGAGCTCTTCTAACCATAATTTTGCATTTTGCTCTGTAATGATTTTACTACGTAATGCTATCCTTAGTGATGGAAGTTGGACTTCTAAAGGTAGAACGGCTTCAGACCCATACATCAAGAAAAATGGGGTAGATTGAGTTGGAGTCATGTATGTGGTACAGTAGGCCCACAAGGCTTCAACCAACTGCTCATGCCACTGTCTTTTATTTTCATCAAGTGTCTTCTTCAGTATTTGAATGAGAGTTTTGTTGAATGCTTCTACTATACCGTTTGCCCTGGGGTAGTAAATGGTAGAGTATCTCCAATCAATGTTGTGTATCCGGACAAAGCTGTTGATCTTGATGCTTTTGAATGCAGTATCATTATCAGATATAATTCATCAAGGCACCCCGAACATATATACGATATGGTTCCTGAAAAACTGAACCACATACCGAGCTGCAACCTCTCTGAATGGGATTGTTTTCGCCCACTTGAAAAAGTAGTTGATAGCAGCTAAGATGAATCGGTGATCCTTGGAAGAAGGAGGATCGTTCAGACCCACAATGTTGGTACCCCCCAACACTCAAATGGCCATGAGGCCAAAGTAGGATGTAGAATGTTGGGTGATTGGTGGAGGACCACACCATGTACCTGACATTGGTGGCATCTCCTAGCTAGGTTTATATAGTATGTGATCATCGAAGGCCAGTAGTATCCTAGTCTCTTGATCTTGGCTTTCATCTTCAGACTGGACTGATGTGCTCCGCATAAACCTGAATGTACCTCAGTTACAATTTTATGTGATTTATGTTTGTCCAAACAACGCAACCACATGTGATCAAATGACCGTCAGTACAGGGTGCCATCCACGAGAGCATAAGAGAGAGCTCTCTGTTTCACCTGATGGGCTTGTGACTTGAGGTAGTTTGCCTGCATTCAAGTAATGCATCAATGGTTGCCTCCAATCCAGCTCCTCGTCCTTGTTGGCAATGGCAACCTCCCCTTCAATAGAGAATCTCTCGACGAGCTCATCATCAATAAGGGCTAGGACTTGTCTTTTTTGAACCCTTATTGGAATGGACTCATCTTCCATACATGTCAATTCTTTGGCAAGTTTGGCCAAAGCATCTACTACTACGTTATCTCCTCGGGGGACTCTGTAGATGGTGACCTCAGGGATCTGGGCCAACAACTTCATAGTGTACTTATAGTAGTGATGAAGCTTGGGTTTGAGAACCTTATAGGACACGGCAATCTGGTTGATGACCAACTAAGAATCCCTGTAGATGTTGATGCTCTTAACACAAACTGTGATGGCTAACTCCAGACTGGCAATCAAAGCCTCATACTCAGCTTCGTTGCTGGTGTAGGAATTAAAAAATAGTATGAGAATCTCATCACATTGAGGTATGAAGTTAAGAAAATAATTTTTACCCCTGCCTTTCCTGGAAGAGTAAATTGTGGTGCTTCTCCTTTATAAAAGGAAGCCACACCATCAAAATACATCTCCCATGGGCAGTTATCAATCTCCCCTGAGTTCATGATTTATTCATCGGGCAGATCATCACTAAGCGGAGAATCAGCAGGAAGTGGGTGTGCTGCTAAGAAATCTGCTAGTGCTTATCCTTTTACCACTCGGAGGGGTATGAATGTGATATCAAACTGTGAAGGTATCATGGATCAACATGCCAACTATCCGAATAGCGTCGACCGTGTCATGAGATACTGCAGTGGATTGGTTCTTGAAATCAAGTTCACCTTATGAGAAAACATATAGTGTCGTAGCTTTTGAGATGCAAAGATTAAAATTAAGAAATACTTCTTAATAGATGGATAGTTCATTTCAGCAGAAATTAAATGATGGTTTAGGTAGTAGAGAACACTTTCCTTTCCTTCATCATTGGCTTGGGCCAACAGAGTGCCGAGAGAGTCATCCAATGCAGTAGTGTAAAGGATGATTGGCCTGCCCGGGATAGAGGCTGCTAGAATTGATGGTTTCACCAAATACTGCTTGATATCTTCAAAGGCTTGCTGGCACTTACCATCTCACTTGAACTCTGTCCTTTTTGATAGGTGCTAAAAATGGCTTGCATCTCCCCGATAGGTTGGAGATAAAGCATCTTAGATATGCCAACCATCCTTGGAATGTTCTGAGTTGTGTTAGACTTTTAGGAGGAGGTATTTCTAAGATAGCTTTGATCTTTTCTAGATCTATTTCTATTCCCCGGTGTTGAACAACATACCCAAGGAGTTTCCCTGAAGCTACTCTAAATGCACACTTCAGGGAATTCATTTTGAGATTGAATTATCTTAACTGTTCGAAAACTACTCTCAAGTCAAAGAGATGGTCATCTTTTATTCTTTATTTTTGACTATGAGATCATCAACATAGCATTCAACTTGATGATGAATGAGTTCATTGAAGATCTGAGCCATGGCCCGTTGGTATGTAGCACCAGTATTTTTAAGGCTGAAGGGCATGACCCTATAACAAAAGATTTTGATCGGGGTTCAAAAAGTAGTGTTTCTTTCATCTTCAGAGGACATCTTGATTTGGTTGTAGCCAAATGACCCATCCATGAAAGAGAACACTGCATGAGATGAGGCGATGTCCACCATTAATTCTGGTATAGGAAGAGGAAACTCATTCTTAGGGCATGCCTTATTTAAGTCCTTAAAGTCGATGCATATGTGAATTTGGACATTCTTTTTCTTAACTGGTATGACACTGGATAACCAAGTAGGGTATTTTTCTTCCCTTATGAAACCAGCATCAATCAGTTTCTTGACTTCATAAATGACCTGTTGTTCGATTTCTAATCGCATGTGTCTAGGAGCTTGCTTGACAGGGTTAGCGTTAAGGTCTATTGCTAGTTTGTGGACTGCTACATCAGAAGATAATCCAAGCATTTTTTCATAACTCCATGGAAAGCAGTCTTTAAACTCACTTAATAGCCTAACTAAGTCATTAGTTTCTTCTTCATTCAGCAACAAATTGATGTATGTCGGGCATGGATCTTCTTCCATCCCGAGGTTGATTTCTTTAAGTTTATCAATTATTGAATGGATCTCCTCTTCAAATTATGGTGGTGCATGTTTGATTTGGAGATCATCTGGATCATTTGAAGTTTCTAAACATGCCTCCTCATAAGAGTTTGTGTGGTGTGCAAAGAACCTATTAGACTCCATAAGGTTGGTAACAACTAAGCAGTAATCATCATCATTGATTGGACCCACTGTACCGAATCTTAGTCCTGATCTTAATTGTGCTTCACCACTTATATTGTTCCACAGCTTTTCAAAGTATTCTGACCTATGCTTGGATCATGTATATGGAATTAAACCTTTCTTCATAAGATTAAGAACACAAGGCAAGTACCAATCAAAAGGCAATTCCATTAATTCTTTATATGAACTATCCTCAAGTTCTACATCAGCTTCAGGACTTGAGAATGATGATCCCAATAAGAATCTCTTTGGTTTCGCATCAATGAAAGACTTAGGGGCTTCCTTAACTACCAAACTTTTGACTTTTTAAGATGAAAGTGAGGTTAGAGCTATGGTTCCCAACTGTTGTCTGATAGTTTCACATATATTTGACTCGAATACTTTCATGCTTTACTTGGAGGCCTGGTCTTTATCGTTGTCTAGCTTGAACATCACCTCCAAGGGAACCCGCTGAGAGGGGTTGGTCGGTATGCTAATCACGTTAGACTCATCCTTCGAGTTATATTCCAAACCTATGTGAATAGTATGGGTATCCCTGCGGGATGGAACATAACCCCTGTTGGCTAAATACCAACCAGGGGGTCTTCCACCTCTAGAGATGCCTCAATGTCTGCCTCTGCCTAGTGGAGGTCGAGTCATCCTACCCATATGTGCATATGATGAAATGAACTATGGGTGGAATGTGACATGCGGCTCTACTTCTTCTTTGTTATCCTTTTCTTGTTCACTTATACTTTTCTTCTTCTTTTTCTTTTTTTTCTTTCTTTTTTCTTTTTCTTTCTCTTTTTCTTCTTTTTCTTTTTCTTTCTCTTTTTCTACTTTTTATTTTTCTTTTGAATTTGAACTTTGGCCAAGTTCACAAGAAAAGGTGTTTTGAGGAAGGTAGTAAGCCGCATCCTCATATATATCAAACTCTCTAACTAAAAATGGATTTTCATCACCTTTGACGCAGTACTCAATTCCATCCTTTCTGAACTTGATGCATTGTTGGAGGAAGAATGAAATCATCTTGTTCTACTGTATCCAAGGCCTACCAAGCAAAGCAGTGAATGAAGTATTCGAATCAATTATGTAAAACTTGGCTTCAGTCTTCCATTCACCTATCTCAAAAGGTAACACTATGGAACCTAAAGCCCTCTCACATTGTTCATTGAATCTTCTCAACATCATCCTATCTCCTCAGAGTGTGGAGATGTTGATCCTCAGATAGGCAAGAGTCTTTAGACTCATAATGTTTATCGATGGACCTAGGTCAATGAGAACTCAGCGAATCGCACATGTCTGTAATGTAAAGGGGACGTGTCTCAAGGTCTTTATCTATGAAGTGTGATTCTTGAATAATAATGTGCCTCTCTAGCTCTGTTGAGCTAAGCATATTTTGGGGTCAAGAAGAGCCTTGATTAGTGATTCCCTCATCTCTTTGGATAAGACAAGGGCATCATATATGCTTAACTTAACTGGAAACTTTCTCAGGTGAGCGAGGATATTATAATCCACCTTGGGCTGATCCTCCACAAGCATATTTGGAGTATCCTGTGGAGGTTCTTCTTGATCATCTGTACCAATGACTTATTTTCTCTTATCTTGAGGTGCTGCCCTAGGAGGTAGAACTTTTCCACTATGGAGGTTGAAAGATCTCAGGCAATGTACTACTGCCCCTAGCCTCTCCTAACCTTGAAACCCAAGTCTATCTCATATATTCCAAGAGAAGGAAAGTCCAACTCAATCAAAATGGAAGTTGATTGGAATTATTATTATTATAGAAGAGTTTTCTTGAAGATAAATAGAATTAGATGACCCATAGACATATATTAATTAGGAGACGGATTTTGAATGAGGTACATAGTAAAGAGGGTGGGGTGAGAATTTGATGTTTTGACAAGATACAAGAGTAGGTAAGAGTTAGTTGGTGGAGCATGAGAGCAAACAGACTGGGAGGCTGACTACATGTGCTACTGGCTATCATGGTCAGCCGCCACCGATGAGCTCCCCCTCCAAGTTGTCTTTGGCAACTTACAAACCTTGGGGTTTGAGCCTGCACCGGAAAGTTTTGATTTTGAAACAGAGATAAGGAGATATCCCAACCTTCTTTTGTTTTGAAAGGATTGTAAGTATCCCCAAGGATTACCCTAATGAAACTGGATGGTTATTCCACAAGATATTCCTTCAGGATAACTATAGCACTAGTCTTGTGCAAGCCACCCTTAAATGTGAAGCAATCTCCCAAAACATGACCAGATATAAGGGGCAAAGTTAGATCATGGCTTTTGCCCACCTTCTCTAGGGGTAGCTGAAAATTAGGCTTCTTTAAGAAATTCTTAAAGATCTTCCTAATTAGCTACCTCTTAAATGAATAAGGCTTATTAAGTTTATCCAAAAGAGTAGGTGGACCATAGCTACCTGGCGGCGGGTATGTGCACCTTCGCTATTGATGATGTGGCTGAGGAGGAGGTGGTGCAGGTCATGGAGGTTGTTATGGCGGCCGATAGGGATGCCTTGATGGTGGTAGAGGAGGTGAAGGCTGCTGAGGTCTTGGTCTCTCAGACTGATCTCTAGCTGGTTGCTTCTCCTTATCTACCGCTATCATTGCTCCTAGTTTCTTCTCATATACCTTCTGTGGCTTTGACTTAGGCAATTAATCTTGAAAATGCAACTGTTTAGCCTCTCCTTGTAGACTAGCCGCCTTATTGATTAGCTTCTCAAATATTTTGATGGTGAATCCCTTAAGCATGAAGGCGTCGGGCCATGAATATTCTTTAGAAGAATATCAATGGCATGCTATTCGCATGGTCGCATTTCATACTCAAATTATGCCATCCGAGAATGTCAACAAAGGGACTCACTGGTGTTGTTGTGCTACAACGAGATCGCCACAAGGACCCTTTTGTCGAGCTCCAAAGAAACCTCTTGATGAAGAGTTGCTCCAACTCAGTAAATGTCTTTATTGAACTATTGGGAAGTTCAGTGTACCAATCGAAGGCAATGACTGCTAAGCTACAAAGAGAAGAAAGCGCCACCGCCAGTTGTAACAACTAGCCAAAATGCAATAATGTTGCCTCGGGTTCCCACTACCATTAAAACTCTTGAAAGAAGGTGGCACGAAACCATTAAGATATTGGATGGCATTAAATTCCTCTGGGTAGGGTATACCCTTCAGAACTGATGGTTCTCCTTGGGCTTGAGCTAACACTTCTTTCACTTACTGTTCAACTATGGAGTTGATGTCCTTTTTCTTGTATGGAGGTACTATCAACTACCTTCCTATACTACTCTTCTACTAGAGGTCTTGGCGATCCAAGACATGCACCAACTCACCGACTAGCCTCGAGGATGAACACAAGGCTTGATTTTGAATTACTAAGATAGCTGCTAACAATTCTTCAAGCCTCTTTTCTATCATATCTATGTTTTCATCATTCTACTTTATTTGTTGACAGAGGTGTTGGGTTGAGTAGGTTGTGTCTTCTTGCTCGATCTCAGCATCTTCTAAAGTCTGGTGCTCTCTAAGAAGGGATCCCCTGGTATCTACAATGCAAACCCCTGTTGAATCTCCCAATAAATCATCTTTATTGGAGTCAAAGCTGACTTTCTCCTCATCAGACCAGTCATATCCTAAGATCTCCTTCTTCTCCATGAGATAATGGTCTACTATATCATCTAAAGAACAATCTATCTAGACATGTACAAATGACTTTGGTTGATTGATGAGATCACTATCATGTACTAAGAGGCACCGGACCTCCCCTGCTGCTGGAGAGTCAACCCTGTGAGGGCTATACTCACTAGAAGAAATGTGCTCCTGGTTGTCACCATATATGCATGGAGTGGCACTCCTAGAAGGATCTATCATCATAGGTGCGGCTAAACTGCCACCCTCTTCTTTGACAACTGCAATCTCCATTATATGTTGTGGTGGTGGTGGTGATGGGATGACTATGATACTTCGAGGTCACCATTCCACCACAACTGAAGGAAGAGCTTGCCCCCAGTAGGTGTATATGGAACATGATCAGTCGGATCACCAATGGAGGCCTCTCTGTGGCCATGGCCCTAGGATAGATGTTGGAACGGATGATGATGGACGGGGTGGGAAGTGGTGTGGTGGAGGCACACGACTCTCTGAGTAGGAGCTCTCCATGATGGGTCCCCAAGTAAAATATTGTCGATGATCAATGGTAGCACGATCGTGAACATCTGCGAGGCAGGTCATTGAACCTCCACCTCTCACTGGTAATATGAACGGCTTCTAGCCCTCTCTCCGCCCGCCAATGGGACAGAATCTTAAATCAAACAAGCCCCAAACTTAGATGCTCCATAGAACTGAATGGAGGAATGATGACCTCCTCTCACTAAGGTGCGGAACTAAATCGCTAATGGAGATGAAGTATAAATCCTCCTGGAATCCTCTCTGTTTGATCCAGACAGAGGGTGGAACTGGTTTTGTAACGGGAAACCAGGCGATCCTCACAATACAGTAGCGCCTAACTAGAGTATGGTACGCTTTATCATGTGATTCTTCTTTTCTTCATTCCAAGTAGTCGAAAGTGAGTAAGAGACCCAACCTCAAAAGTATGAGAAATAATCCCTGAGATCAGGGGAGCCTTCCCCTTGGAAGGTGCTAGTGAGTGGGTGCTAGCCCTAATTGGAATAGCATGGGGAACAACCGAAACTGATGTTGGCACTGTATCTATTGCTAGAACTATTATGACCTTCCTCTTCAGAGAGGGAATGTGTCGACTATGATCTAGATTACCGCCTTCATCATGCCTACTAACGGGTGAGGGGTGCCCTCACATGTAATCCTAGTCCCCTCGAAGCCTCGATCAAAATGGATGAGGTGGCCGTAATCAGATCATGGAAGGCTGGCCTGATCCAGGGCCAAGTCCATTCCATGAGAAAACATGAAATCATACTTCTGGGCTGCCATTGCAATCAACTGAAACTGGAACTGACGCTGACTAAAAGTCTGCAATGTTGAAAATAAACTCGAATCTAATTTCTATATTGTTGATTTTTGAATTTGATTTTTAAAATTTGAACCCACAATCAACATCTTGAAAGTGTTAATAGGAGCTCAAATGGATTTAGAAGAGATTTTGAGATTTGATTGAAAAGAGAAATTTTGAACGTAGAATCCACTTTCAACAAATTTGGGTATGTTGAAAATGGCTTCATATATTTTTGAAGGAATTGATGCTTCCATAGGTTCATATTTTATTTTTGATTTTGAGGATCCTTTATTTAACAAATTTGAGTATGTTAAAATAAAGGGTCAATTAATTTTGTTTTAATTTGTTGATTTTGGAATTTACTTATTTTAGCAAATTTGGGTATGCTAAGTAAGATGTTTGAAAACAATTTCTTCTTTTTCCTTTGCTTGCTTATTTTGTGAATCATATGTTAATTTGAAAATGGAATCTTTACTTTTAGCAAATCTGGGTATGCTAGATGAAGAGTCCAAAAATATTTTGTTATTTTTTTTGCTTAATTTTGAAAAGAGGATTCTTAGCAAATTTAGGTATGCTAAAGAGATCCAAATGTGTGTTAAAATTTTTCTTGATTTTGAAAATTGAGACCTCACTTAGCAAATTTGATATTCTAAAATGAAGTTCCAATTGTGTTTCAAATTTTTGAAATGGAGACTTTACTTAGCAAATTTGGGTATGCTAAATGAAGTTCCAAATGTGTTTTGAAAATTTTATTTTGAAAGTGGAGGCTTCATCTAGCAAAATTTGGGCATGCTAAAATGAAGTTCCACAATGTGTTTGAAAATTTTTGATTTTGAAAATGAAGACTTCACTTAGCAAATTTGCTAAGTTAAAGTGTGTTTGAAATTTTATTTAAAGATTTTAAGTAAATTTGAGTATGCTAAATGAAGTTCCCAAATGTGTTTGAAATTTTTGATTTTGAAAATGGAGACTTCACTTAGCAAATTTTAGTATGCTAAATGAAGTTTCAAATAGTGTTTGAAATTTTTGATTTTGAAATGGAAACTTCACTTAGCAAATTTGAGAATGCTAAATGAAGTTCCAAAATGTGTTTAAAATTTTTTATTTTAAAAATGGAAACTTCACTTACCAAATTTAAGTATGTTAAATGAAGTTCCAAAATGTGTGTGAAAATTTTTTTGATTTTGAAAATGGAAACTTCACTTATCAAATTTGAGTATGCTAAATGGAGTTCCAAAATGTGTTTGAAATTTTTTATTTTGAAAATGGAAACTTCGCTTAGCAAATTTGAGTATGCTAAATGAAGTTCCAAAATATGTTTGAATTTTTTATTTTGAAAATGAAAACTTAACTTAGCAAATTTGAGTATGCAAAATGAAGTTCTAAAATGTGTTTGAATTTTTTTTTTTTTTTTGAAAATGGAAACTTCACTTAGTAAATTTGAGTATGCTAAATGAAGTTCCAAAATGTGTTTGAAATTTTTTATTTTGAAAATGGATACTTAGCTTAGCAAATTTGAGTATGCTAAATGAAGTTCCAAAATGTGTTTGAAATTTTTTATTTTGGAAATGAAAACTTCACTTAGAAAATTTGAGTATGCTAAATGAAGTTTCAAAATGTGTTAGAAATTTTTAATTTTGAAAATGGAAACTTCACTTAGCAAATTTGAGTATGCTAAATGAAGTTCCAAAATGTGTTTGAAAATTTTTTTGATTTTGAAAATGAAATCTTCACTTAGCAAATTTGATTATGCTAAATAAAGTTACAAAATGTGTTTGAAATTTTTTATTTTGAAAATAAAAACTTCTCTTAGCAAATTTGAGTATGCTAAATGAAGTTCCAAAATGTGTTTGAAATTTTTTATTTTGAAAATGGAAACTTTACTTAGAAAATTTGAGTATGCCAAATGAAGTTCCAAAATGTGTTTGAAAAAAAAAATATTTTGAAAATGAAACTTCACTTAGCAAATTTGAGTATGCTAAATGAAGTTCTAAAATGTGTTTGAAATTTTTCATTTTGAAAATAGAAACTTCACTTAGCAAATTTGAGTATGCTAAATGAAGTTCCAAAGTGTGTTTGAAATTTTTGATTTTGAAAATAAAAACTTCACTTAGCAAATTTGAGAATGCCAAATGAAGTTCCAAAAAGGTGCATTTAAAATTTTTTATTTTGAAAATGTAGACTTCACTTAGCAAATTTGAGTATGCTAAACGAAGTTCCAAGATGTGTGTGATTATTGCTTTTTGAAGAGAAGGGAATCCCAACTCAATCATATGTGGCATATGTTTAAGTGGGATTTCCAAAATGGTGTGACTTTGTTTGGAAATGAAATTTTCATTTAAAATGAATTGAGTGAAGATGTTCATTTGTGCTTTTTTTTTGAAAAATATGATTTTCAATTTTATTTTTGAAAATGAAATCTTCATCAAAATGAATTGAGTGAAGATGTTCATTTGTGCTTTTTATTTTTTGAAAATATGATTTTTTTTAATTTATTTTTGAAAATGAAATCATCATCAAAAGGAATTGAGTGAAGATGTTCATTTGATTTTTGGAATTTATTTTTGAAAATAAAATCTTCATCGAAATGAATTGAGCGAAGATGTTCATTTGTGCTTTTTGTTAAATATGTTTTTTTTATTTTATTTTTGAAAATGAAATCTTCATCAAAAGGAATTGAGTGAAGATGTTCATTTGATTTTTAGATTTTATTTTTTAAAATGAAATCTTCATCAAAATGAATTGAGCGAAGATGTTCATTTGTGCTTTTTTTTAAAAAAAATATATGATTTTAAGTTTTATTTTTATTTTGTCTTGATTTTATTTTTGAAAATGATCCTACATATAACAATCCTTGAAGATTGTTAGATGAGGTTGATTGATGAAAAAAATTTTGTGCTAAACATTTTATTAAGTGCTTTTTGGAAATTGATGTTTTTATAGGATTTATTTTCCTTCTTTGCTTTTTAGAATGAACCTTACCTTACCATAAAAATGGTAAGAAGGAAGTCCTTAGTTATTTCTTTTTATTACATTTTTATTTTTACCTATTGGGGAACCCAACAAGGGTTTTAAGACCTACACAGAGTAAGGTCCTAAAACCTAAAGGATATTGGCTAGCTTAGCTTAAGGATAAAATAAACTAAGTACCAACGAAAAAGAAAGATAATCTCATACCCACATGAAATATGAATCCACTATCGATACTTAGAGATGACGATCATTTACCAAAGATGAAGAGAGGAAACTTTCCCAACGGAGTCGCCAGAAAAAATCTATGGTGAAAATTTTAATTTCTTTCTTAGCATACTTCCATCTTCAATCTATGTGAGGATAAACTGAAGAAAAAAATATACTTTTTGCTTTTGGACATCACGTAGATCTGTAGATGTTTTTATTGGGGTGGTCAAGTACGACGTTGAGGAATAGTATACTATCTCGAGAGATAGAAGTCACTACCCTGCACTGGACCTAATCACCGGAATAAGGACTCCTAAGAACAATGGGTCTGCATATGTACCATTCTTCCCCTACTTTACATGGAAAAGTAAAATAGAATTTATTTTAAATCGGGTTCGTTAAGTTCCTTATGGAGGCAAACCCCCATAATTGATTACATCCTAAGGAATGAGATTCCTTAGGAATACACTCGATTAAGATAAATGATTATTTTCTCCAAAGATTTTGAAGGTTAGACTATCAACAAATTGGTTTATTTTGAAAGATCAAATGGGATTGATCAAAAGAGGAAGAGTTATTATCGAAGCCAAAGGAAGATAAGTAGGGGATGCTCACGATGCTAGGAAATATATCAAGCACCCCAAACTATCCTATGGTTAGGCTTTACATTTTTGAAATTTGAGAGAAATTATTTATTTGAGTTGAATTTTTATTAGAAATCTAGGAATTACAATTACATGATACAAAGTCATAAAAATACCTAAGAGGTGAGGATTTATGCTCACGACCCCTAAGAAAAATAGCAATCTCAAAATCTAAATCTAGGGAGCTTTGGTGAGGGCCAAAAGCATGACCTAAATCTAAGGAAAAAATGGGTATATGGTTTACCTCCACAAGAGAGGGCAAACCACCCGACTATTGGACTTACAACCGCCTGGGGGTGGCCACCAACAAACACCTCCTATGGTTTCAAATACATGTAAGAAAGTCTTATGCTTATGCAAGATAGCTAAGCTATTATTTATTTAGAAAGAGACTAAGTCCTTAAACTCATTTCCTAAGAGACTAGATCATACACAGGCATGAGTAATGACTTAAATCTAATGCAAATTTTGTTACATTTTATTTTTATTTTTGGACTGTTGATTTGACTCAAGCTTATAGGATTCATATGCCTAATGCATGAGAAATTGGTTATGGGCCAAAATAAATAAGAAAGGAGGTGAGTTTCCACCATGGCTCTCAAAGGTCAAGCCAAGTTCACTGGCATGGGTGGAAGCCCTCCAAATTAAGAGTGAAATAATATGCTTTTATGCATGATGTTAAAAAGAAAGTATAACATCCAGCTAAGGGGTTGTTAATTCTTTTATCTTGATTTATAGCCTAGGCTTTAAGTGAGGTTATGAGTTGTTTATTTTTAATTTGAATTGATTTTTGATTGGATAAAAATTTTATTTTTCCTAAGAGCCTAATCATCCTACCATTCAGTCTACGCATATACACCCTAACATCTAGACTAAAACATTACATCATAAAATAAAAGTAAAGCATCAAACCATGCACTACCCTAACCTAAAGCTAGAAGTGGTGACTTAGTCTAATGTGTGTGCCTATATAAGGTTTGTGTGGTATGTTTAGCTAGGCTTTAAGGTTAGAATTTATTAAGTGTGAAAAAGTTCAACTTAGAGGGTGTTTTCAATTTAAGTTATTTAGTTGACTTGGGTTAATTTTATTTGGTGATTTTGTTTTATTTGAATGAACTTACATAATTACTAAATTGTAAAGAGAAGGAAAAGAGAAAATAAATTTCTCTTTCCTTCCCTACCTTAAGTAATTTATAAGGTATATTTATTATTGATTCTTATTTAATGAATATTTTATTATGTATTTTGATTAATCCTAAGTTTATATTTTCTCTAAACAAACCTGTTCAAGAAAAAGATATTTTTAAGATTAATTAAAGTGAAACACTATCACAAAACACACAACACTTCACTTCTTTCTCAACATATGTAACATGCATATGGATGAATCCTAAGCATATCTATACATACAAATGGGAATGTTTAGGACACCTTCATGATGAATACCAAATGATGTGGCTTAAGAAAATTTGAATGCTTTATGATGCATGATTTTCATTAAGTAGAAAAGAGGGATTCTCTTATCCATTTTGCATATGCACACATACATGTATGAAAGGCATAAGTGAGTGCGACGTCATTGTTAGCACCAGGGGTGTAAGATACAAGACCTACTTGGGGCTACTTAAAGCCTCATAATCCTGGGATTGTCCAGACTAATATACCACTTTCCTTAAATACATGTGCATGTACAAAAGAAATGCATGGAAAGAGAATTATGCAAATTTTTTTATTTATTTATTTATTTTGTTTATGAAATTTGCATGTGTAAATGTAAGGATCCTTCTTAAGTTATAACATGGAAGAGGATAAGAGTATATTTGAGCAAGTGTTATGTTATTTTAAAAGAACTATACACCTTGCAAATCTTATTCAAGTCCATGTTAAGAAGAATTAAAGGAAGCAAACATAAGACACATTTTATATCCACATGCAAGCTTATAAATGATCATAAGTAGCATACCTTTCAATTTTGATGTTTGATTTACATAAGAAAAGAAATGTATCTCTGTAGCCAACGAAGGATTTAGTAAATTTTTTCAAGAAGGCCAAGGCTCTTTTTATTACTTGAGAAGCTTGAGATATGCCCAAAGTAATAAACCTAGTCAAAAGCTGATGTAACATTTAATAAAAGGTTCTTTTTTTCTCAACATTTATTATATGCTAATTGACTTTTTATTTTTTTGCTTTTTTTGTGATTCATCTCTTCAAATGAACAAAAGAATTAATGAGTTAAATGTATACCCAAAATAAGTAAGTTGTCCAAATACTAAAGACTTGCGCACACATGGTGAGCAAAGGAAGAAAGTCAAAAGAAAGAGAATGGGTGTAAACCACATGGACAAAGACTCAACCATAGAGGCTTATAAAATCAAGTGTTAAGTAGCATACAAGTTTTGAAAATAATTATGATTTTAATAGTGATATAGCTATTCATATTTTTACTTTAGTCAAAACATGCAATTTGACATAAAGGAAAATGTTTCATTTTTAATTTGATTTTTAAAAGGCATGAATGCATGATTTTCATATGACAAACACATTTAACATGCTAGAAAAGAAATAAAGTGATGAAAGCAAAGTAAATTCATTCACCATAATTAATTTCTGAAGATAATCTTATGAAATAAGAATGCTTAAAGTAAATTAAATTTGATTTAAGGAAAACTTGATTTTGTTTTGAGTTTGATTGAAATTTGAGAAATGTGAAATGAGTTTATTGGTTCTAACCCATTCCCACATGTGCATGATGTTTTGGTTTACTTTTTAGGTGATTAAATCAATTTTATGCTTTGATTAGGTTAAGGTGTACATTAAGTTCATTAATTATTCTTTACCTATATCACTTTAGCATATTTAATCACATAATTATGAGCCAATATATGACATAAAATCACACAAGGAATTTAAATCAGCAATGTACCTAGGAAAGAAAAGGGCCTAATGTAATTGGCTCACAATTAATGATTAATTAAACTAAAAAGTTTAATTTAAGTACTTTCATAATCCTTCTCACACATGTGGGTTGAATTTTGATTTTCTTAAGCTACTTAGATTATTAAACACCTAAGCACCTACCCAAGATGAATTAGTTGAGTTCTCAAATATTTTGATTTTAAAACTTTGATCAATTAAGCCATTTTATTAAGTGATTAAATTATTTAATTAATTTTGCATCTTAATTAGATTTTAATCCAAATGAAATAAACTTAGGGAAGAAGATATGGGAAAGAACCCCTAATCTCATTCCCTAAGTCCACTCACTGTCCTAAGGTGATTAGCAAAATTGATTAGTGAATTTATCACTATTTTAAAGGTTAATTATTTATTAATTTATTAAGAGAGTGATTAAGAATGAGCTAAGCAATTATCCTAATTAAGCAATTAATAATTTTCAAGAAAATCATGGGAGACAGATGTCATCCCATTAATCAACCCTAGAAAATTTGGAATTAAACAGTGGAATAATTAGGGAGTAATTAATGTAATTATATTCCCAATAAAATCCTAATTTAGAAATTATCACTATTCAAAATCAATTAAAATTAATTTCAAAATATTCCTCTTTGAATCATCTTTCCAATGATTTTTATTTTGTATTTTTTTATTTTTCTACAATTAATTATGAATATTTGAAGTTTCCAAGCTCATTAGGTAATTAATCCCCTAATTATGTGACTAATCCCGTTGGTGCCACGTGGACGGCTAACGCGGCATGCGCTTCCCACATGGCGCGATGAGAGAGGTTACTTAAGTTGTCACATCATAACATCGTGTTAGCAGCGGCGCTACACGCTTTCTTCCCATCCGTCTGATCGAAGATCGGACGGTTAGGATCGAGCACGCGGTTCTTAAGATGGAAATCAAAGAATCCTACGTGTCTTGATCATGGTCGTCCATCCAAAATGCGCAGATGGACAGCCCATGATCCGTCCCTGAGTTCTTCTGCAGGAAAGGGGAACCGTCCACCTTCCATGGCATGATCTGAGCTCAATTGAACTCAGATTGAACTCAAATTTAACCCACACCATCATCATGCAAGGGATAAGACATCCAATGGCTAGTTTTACATGAAGTGAAAATTTCTTTCACAAAAGACTACACACTCTCTAGTTTAAGCTCGGGTTGAAGGCATACCTCGCCGAAGGCTATCACCTGTGCTCGAATCCTTTGAGGTAGCTTCGTCTAGTGGAGATGAAGCCCTATTGAACATTTGAGGTGATTTGGTTGAGTGGATCTTTCTATGGACCAAGCTCTCCTTCAAATGGATTCGGCCTTGGTCTAGACACCACCTACCTTTCTTTGAGAACTTGGGAAAGGGTTTGGATCAACTAGATTGACTCCTCTGAAGATGCTTGCAAGAGTAATTGAGCTAATTTTATGTATTGGGGGAGTTTGAATTTTTTACTACCTCCCCTATTTTTGGCTTGGAGAAACTGAGAATGGAGAAGTTGAATTGGCTCTGGGAAGCTTAGAGGAACTCTGGGATGCTTGCTCTGACTTCCTTTCACTCAATCGAATGCCTATGTTGTGAATTCAAGTGGAATTAAGGGGAGTATATCTCCCCGTAGGTGAATCGGATGGTTGCAAGCTTCCTTATCATTTTGATCCAATACACTCTATTCAATGGGTTGTTTTAGCCGTTTAGAGTTGCATGTGGTTCGGTTTTGGCTAGAGGGGGTAGTGGAGAAGTTGCCATGTGCAAAACAAGGTGTGGGAGTGATTCCTATGTGCTCATGTCTATGGGGGTGGTCGATTTGGCCATTGAGTTGGGTTTGGCTAACCCAAACCCAATGGGTCATGTGCATCATGCCCATTAGTGACCAGTTGGTTCACTAAGAGGATGTCAAGGGTCGATGAAAAGGAATTGACCAAATTCTAAGTGGTTTTGATTTTAGGTTACCCTATGGCCTAGAGGTAAAATGGTCATTTGGCTTGGATTTCAATTTGAATATGCTTAGTATGATTGAAAATGGGTTGGGCTAAGTTTTAATGAATTTGGAATTGATTTGAGGTCATTTGACTCATGTTGACCCATTTAGGTCAAAATGACTCAACTTGGGTCAAGTTGACCAGTTGGTCAAATTAGGTTAAACCAAGGGTTGGGTCAAGTTTATATGACCATTTGAAATATTTTGGCATCATTGGTTTGGTTCAATTTGGTTTATATTTGAATTTGGTTCATTTGATTTCACTTAGGTCAAATGGGTCAAGTTAACCAATTTGACCCATTTGACCCATTTGATCTATTTGGGTTAGGTCATGGGTTGGTTTAAGTTTGGTTAGTCATTTGAAATGGATTAGTTTCTTTATTTCCAATCAAGTTTGGTTTAATTTGATTTTGGCTCAATTTGACCAATTAGGTCAAGTTGGGTTCATGGTCAATTGGGCTAGGTTGGGTCTAGTTGGCCAATTGGGGCTTTGGTCAAGTTCAACAAGTGATTTGGAACGAACTTAACTCATTGGTTTCAATCAATTTGGCTTAGATCAAGTTTTGACATATTTTGACTTTTTAGGTCAAGTTTGGTCAACTTGGGTCAAGTGGCCAATTGCGCTAGGTTAGGCTTAAATGATGACTTGATCAAGTTCAAACATTGATCATGAATTGGTTTTGATTAATATTTCAATTAATTTGGCTTATGGTGAATTTTGGCTATGTTAGATTTCATTTTGGCTAAGTGGTCAACCCTTAGGTTTGACTTGGTTTGACCTAATTTGAGTGATTGATCATCCCATGATGATTGTTGATCATGATGAGAGGCTTAGATGGGCTTAGTTCAATTCAATTTGGGTAGGATTAGAATTTGGCTCAACAATGGTACTTTAGGCCACTTTGGGTCATGTGAGCCTAAGTGGGTCAAATGACTTGGTCAAAGCTTGATTTGAATTTGATTGAACTCACATATGGGCTTATGATTGAAATATAAATCTATTTGTAAGTGGTTTGAAGTCAAATGGGTTTTGATTTATTTGACAATTTCAAGTTCAAAGGGGTAAACATGAGTTTGACTTTGGTTTGATTTTTGAATTTAGTTTTGGATTGATTTGATTGTTTATGTTTATATTTGGATTCGTGATTAAAGGATTGATTGAACCATGAAGAAAAATCAAAGGTTTGGATTGATTTGAATTAGATTTGGCTAAGTTCTAGATTTTGGCTTGAAAGGCTTAGGTTGAATTTTGGTTGATTTTGGATTTGATATTTGAATTGGGTTTTGATTGTTTTGAATTTATATTTCATTTATTTTTGTGAATATAAATGAGAATATAAATGGATCATGAGAAAATCTTTTGAATTTGTAACAATTGGAATTGAGTTTGGGCTAAATCCATAAGATGTAATCAAAGGGCTTAGAAAGGATTTTTTTTTTTTTTTTTTTGGAATTCAATCATGGGCTTCAAATTTTTTTTATTTGGAATTGAATCATGATTTGAGAAAATCCATTGAATTGATTTAAGATTTGAGAAAACCAATTAAGTTGGAATTGAATTTGATATTTGATTAGAATTGATTTGAGAAAATCAATTTAGTTGGAATTGATTTAGGATTTGATTTTTGAATTGATTTGATTTGAAGTTGGAATTGAATTTGAATTTGGAGTTTGACTTGAAGGAAGGAAGCGAAGATTTGGTGTAAGCTATAGGGTAGGCAAAATTTCCTAACACCCCTAAGGCATAACCTATTCCTATGACTAACTCTTCTAAGTCGTTAGGGTTAGGTTAAGTGTTCACCTAATCACAAGATGTGTCTTAAGACTAAGGAACTCATAGTGTTTAAGAGAAGTCATATGTCTACGATGGAGGGGTTGAGAACTCATTCTAAAAATGAGGTCAACACGTACAATCCATACACATAATATTTCCCCTTTTATACATTCAAGCTTAAATTTATTGCACATTCACCAAAGCCCATTATTCTGAACCATAACACTCATAAATGGTTTTTGATTTGAGGGAGATGGAGGGGGAGATGCCGGAAGCCAAAAGAAGAACCCACCGATGATGGTGTTCCTCTTCTGTGCAAAAAGGAAAAGAGACGAAGAGGAGATGCAAATCAAGAGAAGAACCACTGATGATGGTATCTTTCTGCCCAGAAAAAAGAAAAAAGTCTAAGGATGAAAATCAGTAAATGTATGTTTAATTTGAAGAAGGTTATACTTGTTGTTTTAGGAAACGGATCAAGGGGGGGAGGGAGATTTCGGCCAAGTGAGGATGAGGGAAAGAGGGAAATTTCGGATATGAAGAAATCAGGGAAATGGAGAAAAGGGATTTTCGGCCGAGGAGGAAAATGAGGAAAGTAGAAAGGGATTTTCGAATTGGAAGAAATGAGGAAAATGGAGAAAAATGGATTTTCGGATAGGAAGAAATGAGAGAAATGGAGAAGGAAGGGATTTTTGGCCAAGGAGGAAAATGAGGGAAGTATAAAGGGATTTTCGGATAGGAAGAAATGAGGGAAATGGAGAAGGAAGGAGGGAAGCCACCGCTTTCTTGGTTCGATCCTTGAGAGAAAATCGAGAGAGAGATGAGGGCACCGCCTGGAGCAAAAAAAAAACTCCTGGCTTGCGATTTTGCTTGCATTTGAAGGAGACAAAGGAATCGAGAGAGCAGGAAGAGTGGTTGGTCGGTGGGTCGATGAGTGGAGGGGAGATCCGAAATCGAGAGAGTGAAGAGGAGATCCAACGCTTGAGCAAAGGGGAGATCGAAAGCATTCATGGCCAGGAGATCGTGAGTGGGAAACGAGGGGATTTAGGGATTTAGGTTATAAATGGGTTTAACTAATTAATAATTTCTTGTTTAAACACTTAATCAATTTTAAAATGAATTTTATGCCGACAAAATTATGTAGTTAATATATATATATATATTCCTATGTTCTGGACACAACGGTGTAGTACGTTTCGAGATTGGAGTCCATTCGATTCAAGTCGGCGTCGAGTTGAGTCAATTTCAGTTCAAAATTACGCGTCGCGCTTTCAATCGTTCGATATTCACGCAGACTTGTCCGAATTGAGTGCGAACAGTCTCGCTTGATAGATTTTGACGTTTTGAAGCTAACGGAGCAATCAATTTCGCAGACGGAGGTAGTTTGATTTAAGCGTCTCGACCACATACATATTGCAGCCGATCTCTTGATCTGATCGTTATGCAATATATATATTTTGACCAATTTCGACGTTCTGAAGGCAATGGCAAAGTCCATTTGTCGATCAGAAGTCATTTCGACTGAATTCGGTGATGTTTGGTGCATCTCAGCTCCGATTCGTGCTATGAATCACTCGAAATCGATCGAATTCATTTCATAAGCTCGATTCGACTCATGTGGTATATATATGAAGGTCAACAGGGTAAAATTATACTCGAATTCATATCAATGTATTTTAAATAGATTTACAATATTAAATTAATAACTACAAAAGAATAATTGAAATATACAAGGTTATATCATAAATAAATTTTAGAATCAAAAAATTAGAAGTTATTTATAATATTGATATAATTCAAATATTATCCTAAATTTAATAAGATGTATTAGATAGGATGAACTAATTATATTTTAAATAATAAAGATTATTTAAGTAAAAGATATTATTTAGTTATTTAAAGCATATATATATAAGATTTATTTAGAAAAGAAAATCCTAATTCCTAAGTTTTTTATTATGTCAATGAGATGAAATTAACTAAATTTGTTATCTAATCATAGAGTCTTTTCATTTGCATGGATGTTTGTTAATTTACAAATATCCATTAGGGTTTTTATTATGTAAGATTTTGACTGTTATTTTAAACAAAATTATCAATTGCAATAATGAATTATTAAAGCCTATTTATTTTTTTAGATATTAATATATATCAAGAAAATTTAAGAAATAGATTTGATATAATTTGTATGAACCTTAGAGTTCAACTTTTGATTTATAAGTTGAACTAGCATCAAAATGAGTAGAGTTATCAAGAACATCAAAAAAATTCTCTCCTTAATTTTTTATTATTGCTTTAGATTGGTTCTTTCCTTAATTTTTTATTTATACTATTAGAATTTTGATAATAAAAATTTTAATTTTACTTTTGTTCCCATCTTGAAAGTTTTAACCCTGGTGATATAAATTTTCATATTTACCTACATAATTTTTAATTATCTCCATCACATCACAATATATGTATAAATAATTTAATAACATTGGTGATATTTTTATATGATTTGAATCTTACAAAAATAAATATTAAACTTTAAATATTAAATATATAAATAATTAAGAATTATATGATATATACATAAATCTCTTATAAAAATAATAAAAAGGTAATTATTTTTTAAAAAATAAAAAACAAAATGTAATATTTAAAAAAATAACTATAATTGACAATATGTTTGAACGTCAATCCCCCTTATACTCCACCACGACAACCACCTCCCGACCATCCAACCGTCCATGCCCACCCAGATCGACGGTGACATATGTTGGTCCACGTTTGTTATTTTATTCCATCAATGCAGCAGAAGCGCGGGCGGACGTTATCAAGACACCACATTTTCTATCCAACCACCAGGCCGTCGGTGCCAGCCACCTAAGCACGAAGACCAATAGAGCTCGTCGTCGATATAAAATTACTATACTACCCCTATTCTTAAACTTTTAAATTTCCTGAAATACCCTTTACAATTATAAAAATGTCATCTAAATTCCGCCGAAAGTTTCTGTGGATATGGCTGGTATTTTGGGGATGGCGGAGGGTGGCGAGGAGCAGAAAGTTCCAACTACAAGGAGAGCGGAGTAGAAACATAATTAAGGTGAAGAGGGGAGAGTGGGAAAGAGAGCGAGAGAAGGTGGCGGCAGCGAGCGGCAGCGAGCGGCCGCTTATGGTCTTCTTCGCTGGCTGACATCTGTGGTGGTCGGATATTCTACGACCGGAGCGATTCTTGTGAGAAAGGTGCGAACTTTTGTGCTGAGTTATGAGTGTTCTGCTTGTTTGTTTTGGAGATTTTGATTTTGAGGTTTTCGTCTTATGGAATTTGGTTTGGATTTCTGGGTGATGGATTGGAGAGATGAATTGATGGCTTCGGGATTGGGGTGACGGTCGCGTTGTAGAAGGCGGCGAAGGATTGGTTGGTTGGTGGGGTTTTTGGTTCGGTAAAAAAAAATTTTGGCTGTGTTTTTGTCTTGGGATTGTGCTTTTGCGGTGGAGCGATGGTGAGCTTTCTGTGCTAGATGATAGGCCCGCAGGCTTTATGGTGGTTAAGATGCCGATGCCTTTTTGAAGTTTATATATTGAATTGATTTGGCGGCTTCCTCCTAAGATATGGGAGCTTGGAAAAAAATTTTACTCGGATGAGGTGGGTGAGCTGGTTGAGAATTTGTTTTTTTTTTTTTTTTTTGGCTGGGTTGATGAGTGAATTTGAGCTTAATTAGATGGCTTGCGCTAATTTTTTAAATTTCTATCAGCTTTGAGCTTTTTTCTGGTTACTGAGGTCTGAATTATTAAATGTTTATGATGAAATGGGGGTATATGGAAAGAGAATAGAGGGACTTCAAGTGAATTGACGGAAACTTGTTGAGATTGTTTTGTTATATTTTTGTAAAGAAATGGTAGTGGATCTTTCCTTTTTTAAATCTTCTTCGTTAAATGATTATTAGAGTTCTAGGTGTAAGTTGCTCTTTCAAATTCTTAATAAAATCATTGCGTGCTTTTTTAAATTTTTTTAGCCTACTGTTTGAAATTTAGTTCATTGCATTGTATCAGTTAGATTCTCAGTCCTTTCAATCTTAATTTGAAATGACTTGGAAAAATATTTAATGTGTACCAATGCAGTCAGATTTCCCTGGCATCTTGAGTGCTTCATTATTATTCATGGAGATATTCCTATATCTTTTGCAACATTATTAATAGCTTTGAGGAAACAAATTTTTTTTAAAGATTGTTTTTACTTCTTGCGATAGATGTCTCTCTTCCTCATATTCTATTTGAAATTATTAGGCTTGGGCCCTTTATATTGAAATTATTTACTTGGACTGTATAAAAGTTTAAATTTTGAGCAGTAAATGATGGATTTCTATTTCTTTTAACTAATGATGTTTGTCATTAGCTGAAAATAGTTTGATGATTGGGTCTTTTGATTTCTCATTTGGAAATGTATGATTGTCGTTGTGCTCGAAATGTTTTTTTTTATATGCAAAATGTCTTAGTTAAATGATTCTTTAATATTATACAGGTCATACTAAGGGGGCATTTGGGATCGCTTTCATTTTTTGTTTTCTACTTCTATTTTCATTTTGTTTTGTTTGTGTTTTGATTTTTTAAAAAAAATTTGTTTGGTAGGAATAGTTGTTTTTAAAAATTCTTAAAAAATTTAAATGTTATTTGAGTGTTTTTATAATCAATGTGATTTATTTTCAAAAATAAAAAATACTTTAAAATATATTAAATAAACATATTTTTAAAAATGATATAAAAAAATACAAAACAAAATTGATCCCAAAAATGCCACCCAATTATATGAGTAGACTTGTCGACAACATCTATGTGTTATGCTCTTTAATATCTCTTAGAGAAGAAATATGACTTCAATAATTGTTGTTGTTGCGATGAACGTTGTTATTCGCAAAACATAAATATGAATGGATATAAAGTTGAATAAGACGAAGTTTTTTGGTGTTTCTCCAAGCCTTATTTTCTCTCTTGGATTGGAAAATTCCTTTGCTTAGGGAATCAAAATTGATGATAGAAATTCTATCTAGGGGCTTGTTTATTTATCCTATTTTAACATTGCAATGAATAACAACTTTTTGTTGAAATGAAGTGGATTGCCATTCTCCACTTGTATGTTTTGGTCTTTGATTTCAGTTGAAGGCAATGAGATTAGCACTCCATCTTGATAGATATTATAGCTGTTGGTAGTAAATAATACATCTGTTGTTTAATACCCTAATGTATATGCTTGATGAGGATAAAGAAAGTTTTAACTAATTGATGTAGATCTGAAACTTGAGGTCTTTGATGCATGACACTTAATGGTCTAGGTTTCTTAATTCACATAGAATTATGTAAGAGTGTAAATCAGGAATGAGACTTAAGATTGACAGTTGAAAGATCATATAGTTATGTTCAAACTTACTTTCTTTAGGTGCAAAATCATAAAATATGTGAAAAATAATTCACATGATAGAATAATTCTAAAGAATTCAATAAAAATTTTGAACCACACAAAATCAATGAGTTGATTTCAACCACACAATTAGAAACCCGACTGCATTCAAATTAATAAAATTAAGAATGCTAGCAAGATAATAATATGATATTCATAAGAAAAATAGGTGAAGGAAAGAGTTATTCATGGGAAAAGGAAATCTAAGGGGTTATTTGCTAACAGGATTTGAGCAGGATTTAAGTAGGATTTAACCTAAATCCTGCAAATGGTAAAAATGTCAACTTTAAATCCTACAGAATTTTAAATCCTATTTCTCCTCCATTTTTCCTTAAATCCCTGATTTAGTAAATTCCATTGGCAAGTGGATTTACGGGATTTACACAAATTGAAGTGTGCAAAGGAGTGTGGGAGGAAAGACGAGGGTTGCCTTCACAACATCTCCCTTCTCTTCTTCGATGGTCTAAGGGTAGTAATTGTTTATTGGATGCATGTTTCTTCTGTTTAGTGTAATAATGATGTAATAATAAATTTGATATATAAGATGATTGTGAAGTAGGATCAACATACATGTTCATATGGATGAAATGATTCTCCTTTAGATTATTATTGTACATTTTTTATCAATGATGATATTTTACAAATAACATGCATGCCTCTATATTTTTAGTTGTTGGGTAGTGATGATAGGTATCATTATGATGTTTTTTTTATAAGAAGTATGATGTTTGTGATGAGAATATGAACGCTTTGTGCGATCACAAATATCATGATGGTAATAGGAAGGACGTGCTTTTGATACCTTATATGATAATTAAGATTATTATAAGGATCATGATAAGAGTTATGATCTATTTGTGAATATTATTATTTTTTATTTCTACCATGTTTATAATATTTTGTAAAATTGTCATAATAATTATGATAATATAGACCCATATTGGGAAAATCATCTCATAGATATTGGATGGTAATATTTAGAGGGGGACAATTTGACTTGGTTAGGTAGTAGGTAAATTAGAAAACCATTAGATTGTGTGTAAATTTAAAGTATATGCCATTATAATTAGTCAAAGTGCTAAATATAAAAGTTATAGAGAATTGAGTTACAAATGTGGAGAATAAAAAATAACATAATTTTTTAGTACAAAAACAACAATAATAAGCTTGTATTCCACTACATGGGGTTGACTGCATGAATCTTTTAGGATTGATGTTTTCATAAAGTTGGGTTTTTTGATCTGACCATCATTTTATTTTTTATGTTTATCACTCAAAACGTAATTTTTGAGTGCTAAACTTAAAATATAAAATGTTGGTCGGATTGAAAAACTCAACTAGATAAAAACATCGATCTTAAATAAATAATTAGGATTTTTTTCTTTATTCAATGGATTTTAATGGACGTCTACCGATTCTTTGGATTTGATGCAGGAGCATTCATTTTTAATGTCAATTGCTGAGGATGATGATTGCTATGATTCCAATTGATGTGGATGCAAAAGTGAATGTCTTGTTGGTGGCAAGGAGTTTGTTATGGCTTGATAATGACTTGCATTTTTGTTGTTAATTGATAAATGGAAGAGAGGTTTATATTAGAAGTACTCGAAACATAGGAAAGAGAAGACGAAGTCGGCAATGCGATATAAGGATCGAAAGGGTGAGAGAATCGACAAGATAGAAAAGAGGGATGAAGTGAAGGTGCCCAGACATCTTAAAGGAGGGTAGACTTGGATGGAAGCTTACTTGATGTATTCATCAATCAATTAATTAAGGGTCTTACTAGCATCCTCTATTTATATAAGAATTTCATATGTGATGAAATAACAAAATGAAAGTAATTCAGAAAAAGTAATCTAAACATAATCAAAATAAATCAAGCATTGATCATTTAAAAAAGGCAATTCTTTTATGAATTCATTTGCTAAATAAAGAAACATTTAATTAGATCTATGTTATATTATTAATTTTAACATAGTTGGTGTTGGCATATCCAAATGTGACAATTGATACCACATCAAGTGATTGTGTCCTATATCAAGGCTCAATGCAAATATATAGTTTTTGTTATGATGGACATTCTTGTGCGGCAAAATAAATTTATTGACTACTTTTAAATGAAATATCATTTGCTACTATGGGTGGAAAGTTCCCATTCTTTAGTAAATTCAATTTTAATTGACTTTCAAGAAGAGATTATTGAGGCTAGAAAATTTTATTTTTTATATATAATGAAATCATCAAATTTGAACATTTTTAGGTGTTTGTAGAGAGATTTTTTTAATTTCTTAATGGTCCTTCTCTTATTTTGTGATTGTGCACTCTTCTCTCTGATGTAGTAGAAGGTCCTTCTCTTAGATCGAAGTCTAGATTTGTGATGGGAGTTTTGTCTATATTGTTTCATATCAAGCTAGATTATAATTTGTCAGTAAATTGAATTTTATAATTAGGCTATCCTTTAGTTATTTAATAAATAGAAATTACCCTTTTATATAGGATTATTTTCTTTTAAACTAGATGATATTATTTATTTATTTTTAGGACAATTAAATATTAGTTTGATTTTATCATGTAGCCCAATTCTTATAAATGGGGACATTGATTTCAATGCTTGCAATTTTTCTATTATATTATTTTTGAGTTAAATTGAAGGCAAATTCTTTTTCTCCTCTTTGATTTCCCCTTATTTCTCTCTCTCTCTCTCTCTCTCTCTCTCTCTCTCTATATATATATATATATATGAATCATTTGTTTCCTAGTTTCTTACATCTCGAGGCCCAACCTCTCGGGTTCTTTCTCTAAGACGTGATTGCTTAGGCTTGGGTGAAGGAAGGGTGGGGAGATTCTTGAGGAGAGAATTGTGGATGCCTTTTGAATGACAGCTTTTAGAAGAACTATGGTGTAGGTTCCTAGGATGTGAGAAATCCTGAGAGAGGGGGGATCCCAAGAGACTGGTAAATGCATGTGTAAGAGAGAGAGAGAGAGAGAGAGAGGGAGGGAGAGAATCAAGGAGAAAAAGAGGATTTTCCTTACATTTAATTCAATAGTAAGATAATATGAAAATTGCAAGCATTAAAATACCCATTTGTAGAAATAAAATTACATTAAATCAAGCTTATTTAAAATTTGAATCAAGATGAGTCCTAAAATAAATAAATCCTATAATTTAATTTGGCAGAAGTTAGTCCTAAACAAAATGATAATTCTATCTATTAGTTAAATAATTCATAATGATAATTTCTATTTATTAATTAAATAAATCATTATCTTGTTGGAATTAAAATTAAATTCAATGCATTTCTAACTTGATCTGAATACAATTTCGATTGGATTCTTGTCATGAATCTAAGCTCAGGTCTTGAAGTGGGACTTGTGTTGCCTCACTCTCACATGCTAGGATTGTAAGAATTTTGAGGTTTAAGAAATTGTTGATTCATGCCTAGTAGCTGTGTTTGGACGTTATTACTTGCAGTTATGATTTGATCTATTTCAATATTTTTGTTGTACTTGTTCCCATGATTTGATTTTTTATGTAAATTATTGAATTGCCTTTCATTTATTTACAGTGGTACTATTGTGAGCCATGGTTAGCCTAAGGAGACGAAGATTACTGGGGATTTGTTCTGGTATGATTATCAACTCATCTTTCAATTGAGCTAATCAAGCACTCATAAATAATATTTTGAATAATTGAATGTTTTTTATTCCCTTTCCAAGTGCGGTTACTACCTTTTGTTATTTTGAAAGAAATTTTATTTTCCTACTATTTTGCAAACCTTTTTTCCCATGTTCTCATAGTATAGGATTTAATTTATGACTATATTTTGTTTGATCAAATTATATAAAAAGGCTTGGTTGATGAATGAAAAAACTGGATATTGTGAGATCGATGTTGATAACTTTCTGCTGGGACTGCTTTCGGCCACTATAAGGCTTTCTTTTTTCTATATAGAATTTGATGGTCAGATGATGAATAGTCTTTTCATACTTATACTCCTCGAACAGTGCTAGGGTCTGAACTTTTTTTATCTAAGAAAAATGAATTATTGTTTTCAGGGAAAAGCTCCATTCCAGTTGAGTTGCCGGGCTCCATTGAGAATAATGGTGCAATAAGTCTTAACAAAAATGTGAATCCTTTCAGCATTCATCCTATGCGATTAATTAGCTTACATCATGAAAAGCCAGTAAGTGCAAATCCACATTCATTATTTTTTCCTTAACCATGCTATTTTTTATTGGTGTCTTTTGTATGTAAACAATTGAAATCTTTTTATGGGTATCTCTTCTTTGACTAATGCTTCTAGAAGGTCTTCTTCAATTGGAATGATAACGATGTTGGTATAAAGCATTTGATTGTCCCATTCTCTTATAGTGTCAATATTATTGCTACTCCCTGTGATCCTCTATATGATATTGTTCATGTGTTCTACGAAGTGCAGTGATGTGCGCATATCACCGTGCTTCTGTTCATAAATATATTTCGCACTAGTGATTGGCAAAAAATTTATTTTATTGTCAATTCAAGTTTTTTTAGGATTCATATGAAGAGAGTTTAGGTTTAATGATCCATGTTTGTTTCATTTCCTAGGCACTATGATTCTTTTACTTGCATCTCATGCGCCTTCTAGCTCCTCTCCTAATCTCCAATGCTTATGCCACACTAGAGACAATCATCTCTAGATTAACTGTAGCCTAATGCAAACAACTTGAGACATTGGATGCTTACAATAAGAGATGCGAGATGCATACAACCTCACATGCACAGTAAGAGAGTCAAATGATCTCATGCGAACAACACAAGAATCAAACAATCTCATGCAGATACAATTATCGATTTCAAGCCATGATAACCTTTCTTCATTTCATTTTATATCTTTGATTATTCTTTCTTTTACTTTTTAGTCACTTGTTTCTTTGATATCTATTCCAATTTCAGCTTTTCAATTCTTTTTGACTCAATTTCAGGTCATGGTACACAATACTATTTCTTGGCTTAATTACTTAATATTTACTTTGTAATTTGTGTCAAGCAATGTGTGGTTATATGCTTCCTACTATAGATATTCTAGTGTAGAAGAAGAAAGGATCTTAGAGGAATTATATCGAGCTTATTAATCTTAATAATGTGACTAAATATTATTTTATTTATTGCACTTAACTATTCACACTAATTCTTCTTAATGATTTGCTTAAAAGATTTTGGGTTTAATTTTTGAATTGATTACTAATTGACAATAATTTTTCTATTCAATATTTGACTTAAAATATCAAAGATCATTTCATAATTAAGATTTGTATGAAAGTTGTTAAATAATATACTACTATACAATGTTCCGTAGGATATATTCACTTTAATTAACTAAGGGGGCATTTGGGATTATTTGGAGAGGTGGCTGAGAGTTAAAGGCTTAGAAGATTTATTTTTCTTAAAGCAAAAGATTTTTATTAATAGACAATTGAAAGAGCGCAACATAAAGCAATTTATAAAATTATTGGATCGAAGAGCTAAAAATAAAATATACCATGTTGGCCAACTATAAAGAAATAAAGGTTGAACCATTTGATAGAAGAGAAGAACATCAAGGGTCTACCTTAAAATCATCTAACTTGAAGTTTGGTAAATTTTGGAGAGTGATGATATGTTTTCTTGTCTTTTTTGCCCTATCTAATATAAATAAATTGAAACTCTTTGTCTATTTAGCTTTTTTGTGTTAGAAATGTTAACATCAAAGCTAACAAATTGAGAGTTGGATCACTAATATCTCCAACAATATGGTGATCATCAAGACCAACAATCTTTTGAGGATAGTGAAGCTACCATCATTGAATTAAACATTACATGTTATCAGTTAAATACTCTCTACAATCCAGATTACTAAGATATTTTTGTAGCTCTAAATTTACGTTGTAACTTCATGAGAAGTGACCAAAATGTTTTGCAAAAAGAATAATATGAGGGAATGCATCCAAAATTTAGCTTTTGTCAATGGCCATGAGCAGTGAACCATTCCAATTCTCCTTTTCTAAACAAGTTGCAATGTCCATTTCAACCAGAACTTTTATCACTGGCGATCTGTATAGTTTCGTTGTATCAGCATCTACCTAAAGTGGTTTACCAAAAATTGAACCAACAGAATATAAAGTGGATTGGTTGAAGTATTGAATCTATAATTGTTACAACCTAAATTGATATAACAAGAGGTTCTTTATAACTATCAAAATAAGGGTATCACTTAAGCATTAAGGAACAATCCACATATTATGAACTTTGTGAAAATAATCTTGAATAATCAACTTCTAGGAATAACTTGATAAGAACATAACTTGAATCAATAAATCTAATTATTTAATCTTCAATCAATCTCAATATGACTTGAATCCATAAATCTAATTATATAATCCCCAATTAATCTTAGATTGGCCATGAATATGCGGACAATCTCCATATTGCAGTGGCCCCAAGAAAACTTGCCAACAACAGAGAAAGCAAAAGGTAATGCCAACTCATAGATTTTTTGTCCAAAAAAAGAAAGAGTGATGATTTACCTTGATAGGAAGATGATAGCTTGTGATGAGTAGGTGCATGACCTTGTTGGAAATATGTTGAAAAATGAAAGGAGACAAATTGAGGGGACCTCTTTTGTGGGATTAAGAAGGGAGAGGACTTGAATTTTAGTAGTGGTTGTGACTTGGCTGAGAGCTTCATAGGAAATTCTATGGTTTGTGTATGGTAGGAAAGTGGAGGCGTGATCTTATGGAGAGACATTAGGATTTGAAGGAGTGTAGATCATTAGTTTAAGGATGAGGATATAAGTATGGAGGGGAACCTAAGGGCTTTAACCAAGGGTTTTGATATTATGTGGGAGAAAGAAGAGGAGAGAGGTGTTGGTCGAGAAATAGAGAAGTGGGGAAACAAATAAAGCAAGATAAGTGATAATTAGAGAATATTCTCTAGTCATTTAAGATATAGTCACTAAGTATCCTCCCAAGAATTGCAGTCATTCAAGACTAAATTTCATTAATTCATTCTATGATTGGTCAAAAGCTACATGGTTAATATAAAGCTAACAAAATTAATAACATAGTAATTCTTTCATTAACAGTCGGCCAAAATAAAAGGGAAGGGAGTGGTTCCAAATTGCATTTCGTCTTGATTTGCATTATATGTGGTGGAGTGTTCTTGAATTCTAGCATTAAGGAACAATCCACATATTATGAACTTTGTGAAAATAATCTTGAATAATCAACTTCTAGGAATAACTTGATAAGAACATAACTTGAATCAATAAATTCAATTATTTAATCTCCCAATTAATCTTAGATTGGCCATGAATATCTCCATATTGCAAAGGGGCCCCAAGAAAACTTGCCAACAAGAGAAAGCAAAAGGTAATGCCAACTCATAGATTTTTTGTCCAAAAAAAGAAAGAGTGATGATTTACCTTGATAGGAAGATGATAGCTTGTGATGAGTACATGACCTTGTTGGAAATATGTTGAAAAATGAAAGGAGACAAATTGAGGGACCTCTTTTGGGATTAAGAAGGGAGAGGACTTGAATTTTAGTAGTGGTTGTGACTTGGCCGAGAGCTTCATAGGAAATTCTATGGTTTGTGTATGGTAGGAAAGTGGAGGAGTGATCTTATGGAGAGACATTAGGATTTGAAGGAGTGTAGATCATTAGTTTAAGGATGAGGATATAAGTATGGAGGGGAACCTAAGGTCTTTAACCGAGGGTTTTGATATTATGTGGGAGAAAGAAGAGGAGAGAGGTGTTGGTCGAGAAATAGAGAAGTGGGGAAACAAATAAAGCAAGATAAGTGATAATTAGAGAATATTCTCTAGTCATTTAAGATATAGTCACTAAGTATCCTCCCAAGAATTGCAGTCATTCAAGACTAAATTTCATTAATTCATTCTATGATTGGTCAAAGGCTACATGGTTAATATAAAGCTAACAAAATTAATAACATAGTAATTCTTTCATTAACAGTCGGCAAAAATAAAAGGGAAGGGAGTGGTTCCAAATTGCATTTCGTCTTGATTTGCATTATATGTGGTGGAGTGTTCTTGAATTCTAGCATGCTTATAAATTTATTTAAGGGAAATTGAGGATCATATGTATCGACTACCATGCTTACGTAAGGTGTAGATTCAAAAGTATTATTTTCATGATGATGAATCTTCACACAATTTTTTTTTTTTTTTCTAAATGATGATTCGCCTTTTATAGACCAAGTGATGTAGGCCTTGGTGAATCCTTTTGATGAAGATGCTATGTGACATGTTCAAGTGTATGAAAGTGCTTGTTGTCGCATTCCAGGAATGAAGAATTGATCATTTTTTGTTGAGGTATAATTTATGAGAAAGTGAACATAAGAAATTTCTCAATACCATAAAAAAATTCATCTGATAGGAAGCTGCTATTGTCTAATCTAGTATATATCAAATCACAACTATTTGAAATAACTTCTAGGTGAATAAAAATTATCTTTTATTTAGGCTTAATTATTTAAAATACCATTTTGGTAGAGATGCTTGTAAGCTAACTCATTGGAGCAAGTGACTTAGTCAAAGTTGATATTGTTCTATTCGAAGGCCACAGGACTCATAATTAAATGGATTCTACTCAACTGACCCATTAAGTTTTGCAAAAGCCTTACAGTTTAAATGTCTCTTGAAACATTGAGCAGTCTCTCCCTTGTTACCCTGCCAAACTCTAATTCGTAATCTTGGATTTATTAAAGCCAGCTAGCCTAGATTTAACAAATATATCTTGCTTTGAAAGTCATTATTCATAAGCTCTTTTTTTTTTTTTGTCATTTTCATCTTATTACAAGAAAATGGAGATTAAGCTTCTTTGATTATTCATCTTATTTGATTACTTATGGTATCAACGTTCAAATCTTATTTCCTTTATAATGCTTATTTAAACTTCCTAAAAAAGTGTAACACATATTTAAAATTTTGAAGGAAATTAAAATGGAGATCCATAATTTAATTCTTGGAACTTATTTGATTGCTTGTCATGTTATAAATTATAACTTTGCTAGATTCTATCATTTGAGGGCATAATTCTAAAATGTTCTAGATTCTAATCCCTGTTAGAGAATTATAAATTGTGGTATGAACTTTTTTTTCTTTAAATCTTTATGCGGTAATTTACACAGCATTTTAGCCTATCAGTTTGAATCTCCAAACAAAATAAATCTAAAACAATGCCATAATTTTTTCAGATTCATCATCCATGGGCATGGTCCTCTGCCTTCATGCATACTTTTAGATCATGACTTTTGAGTAATTACAATTATCTTTCATGAGAAATTATTAATTTAGAAAATTTTCATTCCTAAAATTGAGTTCTCTTGCCACCAACAATTTTTTCAACGAATTCTCTGATCACTAGAATCATCACTAGAATCATCGCGAAGCATGTTGTCGCCAAGTAAAAAGATGATTGACCCTAGCAGGCACTAGGCAGCAACCATGCAGAAAATTGCCATAAACAATTACTTTAAACTTTCATAAGCAATTACTAATTTGAAAATTTTGACATTATTTAAAATTGAGTCCTCAAATCATGCATGTTGTCATCAAACAAGAAGGTAGGAAATATTAGTCTCCATCATTAACCAGAACACTGTCGAGCACTCAGACACCGAGCACCAAGCAAGCAAGACCAATGATCAAGCCCTAGGCTTCTGCTAAGCAAGAAGGATTTCTAGTTATAGGCTATCGCTTGCACTACCTTTGCAACTTGTAATCGCCAAGTCATTGCTTTTGCCGGGAAAGAAATATATAGATCAGTTCAATGATTCCATTGTTGACACAGGAAAGTTTATTGCGATTACTAAACAATGGGTTAGTCACGATGCCGTTGGTTGTGTACAAAGAGGAGCTGAGAAATGAAATTGTTGATGGATCTCAATTTAATCAACAATTTAGGCCATCTCAAATCTTGTTACAAAATAATATTTTGCATCTCCTTCAAGTTAATTGCTAAGCAATCACAAAATCATATGTTACAACTATGTTTTCAAAACTATTGCTAGCACTGTCGCCAATGAACAATAATCTAATAGTGATACAATGGAGATGGATTTGTATTTGCTATTACGCCCAACAAGTTATGCTAATCATAGATTTTTTAGCTTTTCTTTATTGATGTGTATCTGTTTGAGTTTTTTTTTTCCTCCTGTTCAAATGAAATCTTATTTGATTATGTGTTTAATTTTGCATTATTTATACCTTCTTCTGCCTGTTTCACAGACAAATATTCATGAAACAAGCTTCGGATCTTCGATTGTGGCTGCTACAAGCTCTCCAAAGGAGGAAATCGATAATTATTCTCCAGGTTATCTTTCTCTTTTGTTGTTATGGTATAGTAAGCTCTAAGATAAAGTTTTGAATGATGGATTTGTAATGTATATTAATTCTCTGTTTTAGATTTATCATTCATGAATTCATCATTTATTAGTTGAGTATTGCATTTGGATATCCAATAAATAAGAACAATGTTTATACATTTATCCAATTTATGCGAGGGTACAACTGCATAGACAGAGATTTTATTTTTATTAGATTCACTACTACTATGGCTGCTTTTATAAGGTAGCTTGCATACTTAATTTGTTCAAACTTCACCCACTACTTTCTTTCATTGAGAACAATGGCCAAAATATTCTAGAGATGGTTGATATTTTCTTAGCTGGAACCTCTTTCCTCAACTAATGAAGTTTATCATGTTTGAGGATCACTAGCTCTCAACTGATTGCTTCTTTAAATTTCATATAAGTTATTGATTAGTTTTGAACTTGTCATTGTGGATTCTGCCTTAGCATATGGGATTTTTCTGTTGAGTTGATGCAAAATAGTTTTTCAAGCTTGCTGGAAATAAAAATTTCTGAAGATGGCATAATATTTGGAATTGTTCTTAATGAAGTTATTTTGGATTGCAGAGTACTGAAATAGATCAATACTCTGTCTAACTTGTGCTTACAATTAGTTCGCAATGAGGTTTATCTTGAGTTGCCCTTCTCTACTTTTTAAAAAAACTGAGTGAGCCGCATAACCATGAAAACAGCCGACTGGAAGCATCAGCTTCTCATGCTAGCTGAGGTTGCCACTCGTAGCAATTCATGTAAGCTCATGTTCCATGTGCACATCTGTTCCTTTGTCCTTTTTCAGATAGAAGAGGTTGTTCAAATGCTCAAACAGTTTTTTTTTTCTTTTCTAAACTGATGGCTCACAGCTTCAACATGATTCTAACTTTATAAGGAGGTTGTGCTAGGGTGGTGTGCAAGCTGCTTGATTGGGCTGCTTGTTTGATGAGCGAATTTATCACAATATTTAACCATAACACTTCTAGACATCCGTTTTTGTGACCTCTATTATGTATTTAGAGATACAATTAGTAAATTTATTTACCTTTGAAGATGGCATGAATTTCCAGTCTTGCACGCCTGAACAATGCTTCCACGCACATTCTTGTTTAGAAAACATTCTTTTTCCCTGAGCTGTGTTGAGAGATAAATCATGAAAACTGATTTGAGAGATCCGAAGTAAAACTTTAACAGAATCGAATAAAACAGGAAAATACAAAAGGCACCAGATTTAATGTGAAAAAATCCAAGAACAAAAAAAAATTACGGTGCCACACTACACCAAGAAATCCACTATAAAGAAAATCTGAGGAGAATAATAAAAAGTGCACTTCACTCAAGTCTCTCCTTTAGTCACTCTAGGGCACTCACTCTTCACTCACTTATACAAGAGAACAGTAAAAAGATCTGAAAAACTGCTTTAAGTAGCAGTACGACTTTGGTGCCGATGCGCTAGTGCTGCCTCTCTATCTTATGTCTTTGGTGCTTGAGTCCTAGCGCTGCCTAATGCAACGTCGAGGTATTGGTTTTTCTATCTTTCTGGTGCAAATCCATAGATTCTAACAACAAACAAACAAACAACAACAACAAGCCTTAATCCCACTAGGTGGGGTCGGCTACATGAATCCTTCGTCTCCATTGTGTCCTATTATGTGTCAAATTCTCATTTAATTCGGTATACTAAGATCATTTTTATACATCTTAACCAAGTCTTTTAGGTCTACCTTTCTTAACATAAGGAAAATCTAATGCATCTACTCTCCTGTCGGTCATGGACGGCCGGCTTTATGTGGCCAAACCATCTAAGCGACTCTCCTAATCTTATCTATCCTTTACTCCAACTTTTTTCCAACATACTCATTTTGCATTCTATCTAGGGTAAAGCCACTCATCCACACGAGCATCCTCATCTCGTAACACTTAACTTACTCTTATGTTTATCTTTATTACGCATATAGTCAGGTCTTACCACCATCTTATAAAATTTTTAAGTTTAAGTGGAACTTTTCTATCACATAATAGGCGGATGCATTCCTCCACTTCAACCATCCAACTTGAATTCTACTAATAATATCTCCATCTATTTCACCATCATTTTGAACAATAGAGCCTAAATATCAGATAAATACTCTTATTAATGACTTGATCACCTAAAGTCACAACACTACTAAAATTTCTACAACTAAAATTACACTCCATATATTCGGTTTAGATCTGCTTAAATGAAAACCTTTAGACTCTAAAGTTGACCTCCATAATTCAAGTTTTGTTGGACTCCTCTCTAGTCTTATCAACAAGAAGAATGTCATCACAAAAGCATACACCGAGGGTACATCTTCTTGTAAATGCCTCGTAAGAACATCCATAACTAAAGTAAAAGATAAGGGCTTAATGTTGATCCTTGATGTAATCCAACCGAAATAGGAAAATAGTTTGTCAATCCTCCTTGTGTTTGGACACAAGTGGCGACTCAGTATACATATCCTTAATGACTTGAATATAACCAATATTAACTTCTTTTGTTCTAGAACTCTCCAAAGAACATCTCTTGAGACTTTATCATAAGCTTTCTCTAAATCAATAAATATCATATGTAGATCCTTTTTATTTTCTCTATGCTTCTCCATCAAACCTCTTAACAAATGTATAGCATCCATAGTAGATCTACGGCATGAAAAACCCGATTGTGAGAAACTTACGTATCACATCGTAATCTATGCTCAACGACTCTCTCCCATAATTTTAATATATGATACATTAACTTAATTCCTCTATAATTTGCACACTTTTTTGTATCACCTTTATTCTTAAATATAGGAATCAACATACTTTTTCTCCACCGGCAATCTTTTTGTCTTTAAAATAACATAAAAAAAGATTATTAAGTCAAGAAATTCCTTTATCTCCTAAACATTTCCACACTTCTATTGGAATATTATCCGGTCCTCTTGCTTTTCCACATTTCATTTTCTTTAAAGCTTCACTAACTTCGGTTACTAATCTGACGATAAAATGAAATTCTATTTTTGTTTAGGGTATTAAGGTTCTAAAATCAATCGACTTTCGGATCCGTTGAAAAGTTTATTAAAATACCTCATCCTATTTTTGATATCTTTTCTAAAGCGACTTTATTATTTTCAAATACTCCTCACTATGTCTTTACTTCTCCTATCTCTTTGGTTAACTTATACATACATCTTTCAGCTTGGTATAATCTATTGTATAAATCATAAAATAAATTTTTCGATCATATATTCTTTCTTAGAATCTCTGGTATTTTATATCTTTCCCTTCTCAGTTTTACATCTAAACCAAGTTTTATAACAATCTTCTTATTTCTTATCTTTTCTTTCCTCACTCCACCTATTCTTATTAAAGAAGCTTTTCCTTTGATTCGAGCATTTTAGAACTTGTTTAATAGCGCGATCTTTTCCCACATGGTTAGCTTCCATGACATCCCAAACTTTAATTTCTTGTAGCTTTTCTTAAAATATTTTATTTTGTTTTTAAGTGTCCCCCATCTAATGATAATTAAGTTTATTTTTGAAATCCATAGATTCTAACATTGCGTCTTAACCTCCTAGCGTCAAGGCACTGTTTTCTCTATTTGTGAAGCCAAGATCTCAATATCTTAGTGCTGAGGTGCTATGCATCAAAAAAAAAATTTCGGGTTCCTCTGTCAATTATTAGAAAATGCTTCTCTGACCTCTGGTTTTCATTCTCTTATACACCACTGGAATGATGATTTAGGAAAATTGCTTTTACTTGCATATTTTCCTTGAGATTTCTTCCCCTAAAACAAGGGCCTTCTGTTTTTGCTCATTAAGCTTTTCCCCTATGAAAGTTGATAGAAAAAAGATGAGGGTGATGGTGATAGTTTTCTACTGTGTAGCAAACTGAACTGAACATCTTTGTGATCCTATTCTCCCAAACAGCAGACTCGAGTGTTCTTTTCACCAGCTGCCTTTATGACAGAAGCCCTTCACCTACAGTACTTCATCTCCATTACATCTCTGCTTCCTGCCTTCTTTTTAACTGATTGGCATTAGAGATACTTCTTAAAAATTGAACTTTGTTGGCAGAAATAGCAGTAATTGGGCTCAGTAAATTATACTGCAATATCATTGAAATAGAAGATAGCAAATTGAGATCACTCATATAGCACTTGTAGATGCCTTATTCATTCATCTATGATCTATGTTTGCCTTTTTAGTCATAATATTGTGCAGTTTTAACTTGAATTGCTGTATTTTTCATGCTATATGGAAAAAATCAAACCAAAAATTCTCCATACTAGCTGACTTGAGAAATGTTCCAGTCTTCCCAAGTAATTTTCATATTGAGATGATTTGAGAATTTCATTAGTCCATTGAATAGCATTCAACATGTACATTTTTGGTACCTTTGCTTTATGCTACAGCGTGCCTTTCCTTCAGAGAAGGTTCAAATAAATGGCTTGTGCTTTTGACATTTTAAAGAAGAATTAAACGTTTTATTGCAATGCTATTTGCATACTTAATGATGTAATTAATCTGTTTGAAAAAATCTTTCTGCAGGTAATGATGTCAAACACAGAAAGAGATACCGTAGGAAACTCTATGAAGACCAAGAACCATGCATCATGAGAGGCGTTTATTTCAAAAACATGAAATGGCAGGCAGCTATCAAAGTTGACAAGAAGCAGATCCACTTGGGCACTGTTGGATCTCAGGAAGATGCAGCACGATTGTATGACAGGTACTTCAAATGAATGAATTATTAGGTTACCATGACTTTATAAATTTGTTATTGAAATAAATCTCAATATTGTCTCTCAACTATTTGCATGTCATCAATTTTTTCCTAGAGTATCTCATTTCTCCAATGTAGTCCTTAATCATACAAAATTGATCCAAAATGATTTTTTATTTGAAAATACTGATATAAAATTGATCCCAATTTAGTCTCTCAACTATACAAAATTAATCTCGATTAGTCCTCAAGAGATTATTTTTGTTTAATTTTGTATATTCGTAGACTAAATTAAAAGTGTGATACTCGTGGACTAAATTGGTCACATGCTAATAGTCCGGGGATTATTTTTGGGATTTAACCCATTTGTTATTTGATGCACCATTTACAAGATGATTTTTTGAAAGGAACCCGTTGGAAATTTTTTAAAATTTTATCCAGCTAATTAATTATTCAATTAAATTTTTTTTTTTGCAAATGAAGTTATACTTGTTTCTTTTTGTTTGAAGATGAGCTCTGTGCCTTTCTAATCTAATTATGAATGGTCCGATGGCTCTTGTTAACCTTTCTTCTTGAAATATGTTCAGATTATCATATTATATGTTGGTTAGTAATGCTTAATCATCCAAATTTAAGTTTTTCCATAACTCGTGATATACTTATTTATTTTTCTTTAAAGATGAGTTTTGTGCTTTTCTAGTCTAATTATGAATGGTCCTATACTTTTTTCTAATCTCTCCTGGAAATATGTTCAGCTTGTCATATGATATATTAGTTAGTGATGCAATTTAGTCTAAAAAAATGCCTTCTTATCTCCCTCGTCTACACTGCTTCGTCTGTAGACATTCTTTAAATACTTTATTTCATTGTTGTGGTGGAGACTTTATTCATAGCTGAGAAATACTCATTTGATTTGTTTTGTGAATATCTTAACAGAACTCTCATTAAGTTGTTAGGAGCAAGTCTGCTTACAGTATAGCATTGTCTATGCTTGCATCAATTTGAATATTCTGTAACATGGAAGACATTTTTCTATACAGTTCATGTCCACATAGTGCTGCAAAATTCAGTGGGGCTGGAAAATAATGTTTTTTTTTCGATCTACACAAGCTGCTTTGTTCTAAAGAAAACCTTGAGTTGGCCTCAAATAATTTGCATACATTCAATCACCAATAATCAATGTTAAATATGTCATTAGTCCCTATTTATAAAATAAGACTACAAGCTAAACGTTTTCCAAATCAAATCTAATTCCTTTCGAAATTTTATATAATTCTAACAAAATATTCAAATCCTAATCTAATTTTAATCAAGAGGATAACTAACCCAAACCAATTGCAAACAAAAAATTAGATTAGTTCAACTATAAGTAAATGTGAGTCTAAAAACGCGTGGAAATAAGGGTGCATTTAGGACAATTACAGCTGTCTGAAAAAGTAGTGGTAAAGTTGTTATAGAAGAAGCTGCTATCGAAAAAGCTATGGTAGATATTACAAATTTTTTATTTTAAAAAGTCAAACCGCAACTTTCTGGCAGTCACCACACTCTATCAGGTCAGACTAGAAAATATAGTTTTTCATCACACCGCCATAGTTTCCCAAATAGTAAATACAAGTATTGTGCGAAAATACACAACACCGCACTGCTATTTCAAACACACCCAATGTTTGGTTCAATCCATTTCTGGCCTAATTTGATTTCTTGTTATTAGCTTATAGGTAATGGTTCTTTTGCCCTAAATGGTGGGCTATTTTGTATCAACTTCTTTTAAGAGCAAAGAAGCTCATCTGGAGAGTTAGTATCCATGTTGTCATGCAAGAGATCATGTGCTAGCTTATGTAATTGATTTTTTATCAATAAGGTATTATTTGAGGGGGCTTTTCTTTCCATTTGATTAAGAACCCATGCTAAGCATCTTTTTTAAAACATTACTTCATCTAATGTTGTACTTTCAATATCCCATTAAGCAGTAGAATTAGAATATTGAACTCAATAGAAGCAACAATTATAGCAAAAATCGCTCTTGTAGAAGAACGAATAATCAATTTTTGAGGTCGAATGCTCCCCAATAAGGTAATATATTTTCAATTTTGATAATAGGACTTATAAACATATCAAGAGGCAAATATGAAACATAAGCATCAAAATTAATTTTTTTTATTTGAAAATGACCATAGCAGGTCCTTGACTTCCATTTCTTATATTTGATTTGTGCAAAGCATTTAGGACATTAATGCCAATCATTTCCATTTTACTCTCAAGACTTTTCTTAACATACTCGAAGTTAGAATCATATTGTTTAATTCCATCTATTTTTTTAATCATATAAATTATTTATATGTTATACAAATGATATTGCAAAATCAGGATATGCATGTAATTGGTAATTTGATGAGATCTGTTGGCTTTATAAGGCTTACTCTTTGAAACAATCTCTAATGTTGTCTTACCTGCAGACTTAGTATGTTGTGTATGAAACTCAACAGTTCAAATTCTCGATCTCACCTCTGTAGACTTTTTCAATTGCAGGTTTCTTAAACTTCTATTTACTATTTTAGTTTGATCATCAGTTTGATTACGGTCAATGGAAGATTGATGAAAACTTACGAGCCGCATCCAATAATTTATATAAGATCTTTCAAAAATAAGAAGCAAATTTAATTTCTCTATCAATGTAATGTAACTATTTTGCTAAAAAAATTTGGTTATATAAGATGCATCGGTAGTACTAGAGTATAAAATATGTGAGACATTTTAAAAGTCTATCTACCACAACTAATATACTATCATGGACTATAGCAATCCTAAATAATCTTATTACAAAATCTATAAATAAGTCAATCCAGGTAGTAGAAGGAATAGGAAGAGAAGTATATATGACAATACATTATTTAACAGTTTTGTTCATCTTGCATAAATGACACTAATCTTCTTCATTGTGTCCTTAATGAAGGTGAGTAACGCTGCATGTGGGCTGATAACCCATAGGTTCTTAGATCAAACCGATCTTTGCTATCAAACTTAATGAAAGGAGAAAAGGGGAGGAACTCTATGTACATATTTGATTAAATCTAAAGCCACAATTAGATTTTCTACTTTCAAATTTTAGAACTTTGAATACAAAGATAATAAAATTGGTGGACATAATGATTAGACTAAAAATAAGTATTTATCAGAATTTAAGTGGACAGAAGAAAATCTAAAGACATTGAGGAATCTTATAATTTTTTGTTATTGAGAAGGAAAAATGATTGGAATGTAGTTTAGATTCTAGTGGGTGGAAAGTTGAAGTGTATATGGTGATTACAGTAAGATAATTATCAAAAAAATATCATATAAATGTGGTTAGTTATTATGCTCTTCAGGATGGATTGGAAGAGAGTTTAAAGATCAATTTTGAGAAGAGATAAATAAACTACTAAAATGTATACGTGAATAAGATAATATTTATTAGAGGTGACTTAAATAGCCATATAGGTCCTAATATGTTTGACTATGAGAAAATCATTTAGCATTTTTTTTTTTTTGATGAAAGTGAAAATTTTAAGGTGATTCTAATAGAGAGTTTGACTATAGAATATATGAAGAAAAAAAATTTTAATAGAATAATTGTTTTATGATAAGATAGTGAAAATTAAAATATGAGAAATTGAAAATCTTTAAAGATAGCTTATTAAGGATAGAACATTCGAATTCTTTTGTTGAGCCAAATCTTATATGGCATAAAATCACTTATTTTATCAAGAAGATTGTTATAGAAGTTTTATGATAATCTAGAAATAGATTATGCACTAATAAGAAAACTTCATGGTGGAGTGAGGAGATGCAAAAGTTGTTGAGAAAAAAGTATTTTAAATGACAAAAATTGAATATTTCTTAGTCCATAATGATTATAAGAAACTAAAAGTCTTATAGAGAGGTGTAATGAATAAAGCAAAAGCAACAATTTTTGATAATACATATAATAGGCTTGATATTTTGAAAGAAGACGCGAAGATATATAAAATAGCTAATGCAAGAAATGACAGATCTTAAGACTTTGATCTTGTTTATTATTTGTATATTATGTTGTCTTTTGTGGAATTTTCTTAGAACTAGTTAATTTTTATACCCTATTATAATTGCTCATTTAAAATCGTTAATTTTAGTCTTGCTTCTGATAATTAGAAATTTTCTCCCAGTGCCTTCTTTTCCACTTTTTCTTCTCCCTGCATCCAGCACTGTTCCTGTGACAAAAACCCATAGCCCACTGGCTTTCTTTTCTGCAGCTGTCCACATCTTACAACAATGGAAAAGGTCAAATTTGTTGTTTGGATCAAACAGAGAGCAAGCAACTGTGTGTCCTTGCAGTTTTTTTGGGAAGGGGAAACCTTAGATTATTAATTCTAGTGACCTCGAAGTGTTCAATGATAAGGAAACTAACTGTCCATCCTTAAAGGAAGTTTTGTTCATGGATCCAAGCAAGAATGGAGTAGAAAGTTCTTTTTTTTCTGCTTTCAGCAAGGAGGAAACCCAAAAGAGTATATATATATATACACACTCATTTTTCATCCTAGCTAATTTTAGTCACACATTAAGAGGATAGTATCAAATTAGTAGGATAAGAAATGCCATATCTTGCATGTTTTATAGGGAACGATAAAATTTGGTTATTCCTTCTCCATTAGTCCAAGCTTTTGTAGTATTTGATTGCACCAAGTGATTTTATCTCAATGAAAAAATAGTTTTAGAACTGGTTCAAGGTTTGAATAACCTTGTCATAGTTAGGCACCCAAAGAGTTGATAATTATCGAGAATTGTCAAGAGGATTATATCTTACATAGTCAATTGTCGACAATTAAATCATAGGCCTACATTGACCACACTCGATAATTCAATCATGTATGATGTGGATTCACTACATCTATTTAGGGGCTACTAGATCTTTGGCTATAATCCTTGGTCGTGTTATTACCATCATTTTTGGATTTTTTTTCAATAATTGGTTTTTTTTTGCACCCTTCCTGGTTTTTTTTCATGTTTCTTAAATGCTAATAGCTCACATAACATGTGCTTTTCATTTCTTCAATAGCAGTTTATATGTGCATTTACCAGATGAGAACCTTCTTTCCACAGAGCAGCTTTTATGTGTGGCAGACAACCAAACTTTGAGCTCTCAGAGGAGGAGAAGCGTGAGCTTAGCCATTATAACTGGGAAGAGTTCCTCGCAATCACACGCAATGCAATCAACAATAAAAGTAATGTTGAATGATCATTTGTTTTGAATTTATATAATTGTTTTTTTATGGGGCTGTTTGGTTGTCAGTAGGATTTAACATAAGTAGTATTTAGTAAATAATGTAATTCCTGATTTAGTAATTCTTTAGATGGTTAAAATAAACTATTTTGCTATTTGTTTTGGATTTAAGATTTATGAGAGGGGGGAATCATTAAGGGGCTGTTTGGTGTCAGAGCTCTTAACACTCTTATTCTCTTAAATGTTCAGAGCTCCAAAGAAGGATTGGAGGAAGAAGAAAGAAATCAGGGATAGAGATGAGGAGCAGTGATGTGGAGGAACCTGTAAGAGGCACATGTGACTCTCCATCTATCCTAATGATGGCAAAGTAGAGGTATTTGCTTCATAGTATGTTGCCTTCCAACACAAAGAAAATCAATTGAATGGCAAATCAACCCTCACTCTTTTTCTTTTTTTTTTTTTTATACTGTTAGGGTTCTTGATGCTAATTATAGCTTAGATGATCTTTATTATTATTATTTGTTTGTGTATAGGAACCCTATTTGCGCAAGCTAGGGTTTAGCAAATTGATCAAGCTCCATTTATGTCTTTCTCAATATCATTCTTATAGTTAATATCAGTTTGCATTTGGATGCTTTCCATTCTCTTCTCTTGTAAATAACCCTTATATGATAATTTGATTTTTGTTATCTTCATTTTCATTTTGTTATCTCATAATGGCAAAACATTAAGAGGTTATTTGAGATCATTTTTATTTATTTTATTTTATCTTATTTATATTTATATTTATATTTGAAAAAATATATACTTAGAAGATTAAAAAATATATTATTTTTATTTTTATGTGATGGTAATTGGTAAAGGTGGTATAATGGAAAAGAAGGATTCATGTAACTGACAACACATTTGGATAAAAATTTGTTGTTTGTGATAGTCGTGGTAGTGGCATTTGTGGTTGGCGGCACTTATAGTAGTGGTTAATAATGACGATGGGCGGTAGTGACTAATAATTGGTGATGATAATTATTTAAAAAAAATACTTAAAAATATAAAAAAATAATTTTTTTAGACAATGTGATTTTTAATAATAGTAAATAAATGTATAAAAATACATCAAAATTTTATATTTTTTTAAAATAATATATAAATATAAATATAAAATAAAATTGATGCCAAATAGACCTAAAAGCTATGTTTGGATTGAATGAAAAATGAAGGAAATAAAAAGATAAAAGGGATAATTTTTGTTTTTCTCATTGGCCTAGTTGCTCTTGTGCTCCTATTTTTGTCTTTTAAAGGCTTGTGCTCCTACTTTGGATGAAGAGGATGAAAGGATAAAGGGGACAATTTTTTTATAAGGAATGATTAGGATTTGAATTTGGGATATATATATATAGGATGACTTAATATGTGTAGAAATTAAAATAAAAATGATTAAATAATCATGAGATTTATTATAGTTATGATAAATTTTATTTCAAAAAAATAATGGAATAATAAGCTTGTTCTAATTTTTAAAGTTGTTGAACTTATAGGTTTGTTAAGTATTAAAGAGATGAGGTCAGTGATTTTACTCCTAGAGACAGTGCGAAACGAATATATGCGTGAAAAGGTTAGAGTAGCTCTAATGGCAGATAAGATTAGAGAGAGCTGTCTTCGATGATTTTGCTATATAAAATGCTAGCCGTTATCAAACGTAGTTAGGAGAATATATGTATTAGACTCGACTTATGTTAAGAAAGGTAGGGATAGACTTAAAAAGACTTGATTAGGAAGTATAAAAAATAATCTTATTAGGCCTACAGAGAATATGACCATTAATAGGACACAACGGAGAAAAATGATCGATCCCATGGAATGGGATAAAGGTTTGTTATTGTCGTTGTCATTGCCCTTGAAATTATGCATATCACTAATTTTATTAATATTAAGATCATTAAAATTAACGATATACAAAATATCAAGAAATTTTAAAATCATTTAGTTATTAAATCACAATATTAAAATTTTCTCAATGAGTTATTTTGATTGTACAAGACTATTGTGATATGAAAAGTGTAAGCAATTTTATATAATTTATAGTTAAATAAATGAATTGCTAATTCTATTGACTAATAAAACAATTAGCTTTAAAGTATTTTTAGATTTAGAATTTAGAAGCTATATTTAATCCTCTTGGAGAAGTTATGTTTATCAATATCTGAAGGAGGCACAAAAGAGACTCATCCTCCCTAAATATTTGGAATTTATGCTATGTTTAAGATAGTTGCACCTATCTAAAAACTAGTTGTAAAATTACTTCAAAAGAAACTAATGTCTAAAAAGCTACGGCGACATTACAATTTTTATTTTAAAAAGTCATATCGGAGTTTTCTGACGGCCACTATTTTTAGTTTAGTTAGGTTAAAAAATGCAGCTTCTCACTATAGATTCTCCAAAATACAATCAAAATATAGTTTTCAAATAGCAATGTGATGCATTTTTGTATCACACTGCTATCTCAAATACAGCCTTAATGTTTTCATCCTCATCAAAAATTGCATAGAAGAGTTCAAATTAGCATAAAGAAATTAAAATTAAGAGCTAGAGAGAGAAGCACTGAGATAAGAAATGGCAACCAAAATAACTAGGGTTGCAAAAGTACTGAGTGTTTGACAAGTTATTCGTGGCTCAGCTCAATTAGAGCTCGTTCATGATCATTTGATTAACTAATCAAACGAGCTTCAACACTTTTTGTAAATACTTGATTGCTAAATGAACAAGCTTGACCAACTTGTCGTTTTGTTTATTTATGTTCATGAACAAGCTCGCCAAGGAGCTCGATTATGACTCGATTAAGATTTGATTAAAGCATATTTGTGAACAATATTATTATAATTATTATTTTTTAGGCTTAATAAACTTTAATTGATATAATTCATGTATATTTCTCAACAAGAAGCTCTCCAACAAGCTCAATTAAGGCTCGATTAAAGCTCATTTATTTTATTAAACGAGCTGCTCGTTAACAAGCTCGATAATCCAATTTGAGCAGAGCTGGAACAAATTCGAATCTAACTCGAGCTCGATAATAATAAACAAACTCAAGCTTGAACACCATACTCTGCTCCGCTCGTTCGCAGACCTAAAAGCAACTGTATGTCTTAAAAGGGAGGAGCAGCAACGAATGGCCTGTTACGAATGTTTCAGATTATTGAACATAAATGAGAAGGCAAGCAGAAGCCCTTTGAGCCGTCGCAGCAAGTACAGAGAGCACATATCTTGAAGCTCCCAAGCCGCCGCCGGTAGGTTCCGTCGATCATGATATGAGCTCCGGCGCCGCTGCCTTCGCCGGAGTCATCTCAGCGGTTGAATCCTCCGTGCAAAGATTGCAGCTTTTTTCATTAAAATATGAATACATAAAATGAATACGTTCCTAATATTTTAAAAGACATTTAGAAAATCTTAAATGCAGTATAATATAGGTTTACTGAGTGTACTCTTAAATGTAGTATAATATTTATTATATGTTTAATCTATAATTTAATTATTTAATTAAGAGTATTTAGAATACATCGAAAGTGTCCTTTATATACTCACAATATTTATATTCTACAATAAATATTATTAAAAATAAATTTAATGTGTAAGAAACGTCTTTTTTTTTTTTTTTGAATTATTAAATTCCCGTATTTAAGTACACTATAATCAAATCATAAAAAATTTCATAAAAAAATTGAACTTTTATTATGAATTTCAAATATTTAATTATCAATTTAAAAAATTAAAGAATGTGTTGAAAACATGCATTTGGAATTATTACAACTCATTTACTATTAAAGAATGAGTCGCAACAATTTTATTATATTATTCACATGCACATAGTCTTAGTGCATGACATATAATTAACTCAAAAAGCATGATAAATCTATAAATTATCCACAAATTTTAATACACATCATAGTAAGCGCTTACTCGATGTCTAATTGTAATTAAAAAACAATTATGCATTTTATCTATGCTAAATTTTCATATTTATAAAAATAACACTTTGTTGTGCATTAAAAAAAAAAACATTTCACTTTTATGCTATTTATAAGGTAATAATAAAGATTTGAATACTATTTAAATAAATAATAAAGATTTAGGAGGTTAGATATGCAAATATATAAAAATTTTGTGCTATGTAAGAATCAATGGAATAAAAAGAACCTGAATTTATCTTAATAAATGACATCACAGAGTCAATAAATCTGTTTTTTTTTTTTTGGATTTTGTACCTGAAATACATTAAAATAAATACCTAAAAAATAGGATCTAATACCTAAAAAAACAAGATTCAGATAGAAAATCATGATATTTTGTTCAAAACAGTTTTTCAGTTCTCCTGCAAAGCTTTCATCAAATATAATTTGCTGAAGCTCTGTCCAGCAGCCCTGCAAATTTACAGCTTGAAACCTTCAGTAATCAGCAGCACAGATCACAGATTAAATTGCACATCAAAAGTAAGGAGCTGCTAATAGCAGCCATTTGCAAGAGAAAGTTTTAATAGTTCACCAGCAACATAGTAATGTTTCAAAAATCCGCATAGACAGAACAGAAAGGAAACCTAAGAAATTTACATCAATAGCACACAATTCTTATGCATTTATATATAATATTTACAAATTTAGTACTTTTTATATGCATAAACTAGTGCATTTCACTTCAAGAAATTAATAATGATATTATTTTTAATATAATATTAAAAATTTGGATCTGTTATATAAGAGCTGTTTGATTCTGCATTTGGAATCTGTAAAAGAATCAGTAAATGGAATTGATGTAAAATGATTCTTTATAGTTGTTTGGTTGAGACTGAGTCTTGAAACTGCATTTTTTGTTTGGTTAATATGAAAGAAATTGAAGTCGGACGTCGGTGCGCGTTGGCGGCGGGCGCCATGGCGGCGCGGCCGCGTGGCGGCGGCGGCGGCGGGCGGCGGCGGCGGCACGGCGGCGCGCGGCGGGAGCGGCGCGGGCCCCCGCATAACTTATTTTATGTATTTGAATCGTGATAACCAAATACACTCAAATTGTTCTAAGCATATTTCAAACGCCAAAAAAATTACACGATTTACTTTACTTCCATCCAAACAACAAAAGAAAAGATGTAACTAATTACATCGATTCATTTTACAGAAACCAAACCTAAATATCAAAGTTTAGATGTTAAATATATAAATATATAAGAATTATATGCTGTGTATATAAAAACACCATTTTTAATTTGTCAAGTATTTGTTAATGTGAACCATATCATATGAAAAAACATACCCATTGATTTGGTTGCAGTAGTTAGCTATTTGATTTGTAATGAGATAGCTATCGAGGCGAGAAGGCTCGGGTATCGGCTTGAAAATTGGATTTGAAGGGTCTTCGTCAGGCAGTGGCTCCTCCCCGGCGGCTTTCCTTGCAATGTTCTCCGTCCTATAACACCAAAACAGATGCAACAATTTTTTTACATATAGGGAAATGTTCCACATCCACAAAAAATTATGTCACTTGATGCACAAACTCTTATACAAGAAGTGTCTTTCAACTGAGATATGCACTGAAGCAATTAAGTTCACCATTTAATCCTTTGCATGATGCATAACAGTAAAATCAATAGTGATATTTTCCTGTTATTGACTTGCCAAGCCGAGTCATCCCCCTCTCTCTCTCCCCCTCTTCCTCTCTCTCTCTCTCTCTCTCTCTCTCTCTCCTTTGAAAGAGGAAGTCATTTTATTAAGAGTACTCTTAGAAATTCTACTACCTTCGTTTTTGGAGCCAGGTTTGTTGCTGTGCTTGTTGCCTTGAGAGGTTCCGATAATAATATTGGAACTGAAAGAAGGTAGGAAGTCTTCAATAAAATAGGTTTGATAAGTGATATAAAAAAAATAAAACAACTTTATCAACATAAATCAAACCTTATTTTGTTCAGAAGAAAGATCATCCATGCATTCAATCAAAAACTCCAAATTTCTTTCCATAAAAGGTGCAGTTGATAGTTTCAGACGATCAAGATCACACTGCAAAGAAGTTTTTGACATTTTAAAAAAGAAATTTGTGGAGTAATAACCAGAATCAACAAAGCAGCATTGCAGAGGAGAAGAGACAAACCTGGAGGACTGGAGAATCAGGCTCCAGCTCTGTCATGAACGCACTAACAAGTGCAGAATTAGAAACCTTAATCTGTACAATACAAAACGAAATTGTTACCAAATATTCTACCACCTAACTGGATGGAAAGGTTTTACCTTGGATCAAAATACGCAATTTCAAAACAGCATTATTAAGAAAAGATCCCTAAAACTTCAAAACTCAAAATATGAAGTATGAGAACTCAGAAGGGAAGAATAAGGAGGAATCAACGTACAGGTATCTCCTCAAAGATATCCACCCATGACAAATTCTTTTCCCTCAACCTACAAGATGATAGGAGTATGTTAGACCCAAAAGTTATTTATCATCAAGAAGAAACAGAGATTGACAAGTTCATACTTCTCTCCAATAAAACTGTTATGACGATATAGATCCATAAATGTTTCTGTAAGCTTCAAGGCCTTAAGAGCCAGTACACCTTGGTTGGATCTTGATGGATCATATATTATGCAAACACAGCGCCTAATATTTTCCTGTACAAAAAAAGAAAATGAATCATATATAATGCATATATGCCGCCATCATCTTTCCCGTGGTGCTGATGTATTGAAGGAGATTTTGGAGTAGGGAAGGATGGCAACTAGAAGTTCAAACTCTATCATTGAGTATCTTTAATGTTCTTTATAGAGGAGCATGTTTATATGAAGTTGGTCTTGTACCCAGTTCTCAGAGCGACCTATGTGGTATCGCTTAGAGTGAAAATTGTTATTTGAGAATATCAATTTAAAGAAAATTTATACATTGTAATCAAAAGGTATGCTACTGAATTATTTTAGAACCAATATCAAAAGCTATGCTAGTGAATTACCATAAAAGTAAAGAAAATTGCATAAAAAGTTCAAATGTGGTCACAAAATCATGATCCTTTGATTATAATTTGACCAGAATGGTTCCCTAATGTAGGATATTTTAGAGCCTAGTATTTCTAATGCAGACTACATTGATGAAACTTGAAAATATTATGAAAATCAAATCAAATAAAAGACAAATAACCTTCTACTATAAATTTATGATAACAATAAGGATCACGAAAGTCGCACACAAAATTGGGAATTCACACACTCAATAGAGACTAAAATTGTGGCAAATTATAGCAAATATGATATAACACAGAAAGAAATAAGAGAGGAAAAAAGAAATAAATGAACTCAACAGAAAAGCAACAATCATGCTTGTACAAAGAGATAGCATGTCGTTGAATTCAAGCATCTCGCTTGATCAAGTAATTGAATACCGAAAGTAGAAACAAATGTACACCCAACTAGAAAATCCATTCAATCACTAATAAAATAGTTATGTACAAGGCGTCAAACTCCTATATAGAATTGCAAAACCAATTAAAAACTACTTCCACCAACAGCGACTGAATCACAAAATTCTTACGCAACGGACATATCAATTCTGACTGGCCTGAAAAAATCGATTTAAATGCTTAGTTGCTAACAATATCCATGAATCACTTGTGAATATATTTTTCCACTATGAGGTATCTCTAGAATCTACCATCAACAATGGATGCCATTTAATCACAACTCATAGGGTTCAAGAATAAAATTAATATGAATGTTTAGAAATAGTGCGAATGAAGTGTTAGATGTAAACTCAAAGGAAAAGGTGGAATAGAGAATAATACAATGTATTGGTTAATGGTTCATTACATAAAGTCATAATAAATACATTAAAAAATGGAGTAAAACTAGAATTTTTGACATTTTCAAATTATATGCATTCATCTCAAATAATTGCATAACCTTATATGATCATATTTTTAGTGCTTAATTTTTTCATAACTTAGACAAACCATTATAGCATACTTATTTGAATTATATTGTACCAATTTAGCATACTTGTATGACATTATTGTCTTCTTTGAATTCCATGTATCACATATTCACATCTACAACATACTTATAAAAGCATAGTTAATAGCAAATTCTCCGTGAATATTTGCATATAAATATTGCAGATGGCAAATGGATAATGCAATTCGATATGAAGCATGTACGAGTTAAGATAATATAGTTATAATGATTCCTAATTAATACAATATAACAAGTTCTAAGATGATAAACCTATGAATAAACTTAACAATGAACAAATTCTTCAATTCAAATGTTGAGTAATCATGACAAACTAAATAAATATCTTTGAATTCAATAAAATAAATGAAAATTTCATTTTTCAAGTTCTCCTAAAGGTGATTGTTATTAGCATACTGTGGTATGTCAAAGCAAATTGATTTTTTTTCTATAAATTTTTTTTATATAATTGTAAATCAAAAACCAAAAATATAATCTGCATTGGTATAGTTATTTGTCATAAAAATACTAAACATCATATAGTATCTCAAAAATTACATTATTTGTTTAGTCAATTGATTTGGCCATCTGCAAAATGAATAATTTGCTATCCTTGGATTTAGACATAATCTCTTAATCATACTCATTTTCAGATTTAGGTCTTGACTCTTGATCAATTTTAGATTTAGAGACATGAAGTTGTTTTAGCATAAATTATGGTGCATATTCAAGTGTGAATTCTAGTGTAGATTCAAATTTAATAAAATCAAATTTTAAATCATTATGTAATTATAATTTTGCATCTAAAGCATACTTGAAAGAATATTCATGAATTACACTTATAGCTTCTTCAAAATGATCAAATTTGGCCATATTGTATGCTTGTGTTATTGTGTGTTTAATAGGTGTCATAAAAAACTGTTAATATTTTTTTAAGAAAATACTAAGCAAAGATTCAATGATTCTGATAGACAAATGCTTATACTATTTCTCAAACTCTAAAGCTTTATAGCAAGCCTCATCTATCGTCTTTGGAGAACCATAACTTAATTCATGTGTACTTTTTCCCCTTAAGATGTTTGATGAAATAAATATTAATAGTATCTTAAGCTCTACAAAATTAATGTTTGGCTATAAAATATTCAAATAATTAATATATATATATATATATATATATATATATATATATATATATATATATATATATATATATATATATATATATATATATATTGATCACATAGTTGATCTTTGTAGTCAATGAGCGGCAAATATGCTCTCTAAATTTAGATTTTACATAAAGCCATGTATATTTTATTTTAGTAGAAACACTTCGCCAAAATATTTGTCCACATTCTATTAATTTCGTTTATGCAAATTCACCTTTTTAGGCACCAAACATATTATTAGAGAATTCTTATATATATCTAATTTAAAATTTTCCCAAGATTACAATTCCCATCAAATAGTGGAATACAACTCTTAACTCCAAAACAATTATGCTGAATTTGTTCAAAATCATTGATAAACCAATGTCATTTATATTATACATTATTATTATTTAAATTGACCTTGACATTATGTCCCAAGTCTTGAAGATATGATATGACCTTGAGTTCTACAATCTATCATAAAAAAATTTCAAGTCTAGGATTTCTGACACAAATCTATTACAATACATGTAAAAACATTCAACAATCAATCGAATTTTATAAAACACAATTTCTTAATCCAAATAACTAATCGCCACATTCATTAAAAACCAAAAACAACATGAAAATTGATGCAAATAAGAAATTTGATGGTCTAGTGTTAAAAATTAACAAGAATAGGATCATAAAATTCATGCACATTAATTACTCAACAAAAACCAAGATTGTAGAAAATCAAAGTAAATACAATCATATTTTCAACCCAATAATGAAAACATAAAACAACAACAAGCCTTTATCCCACTAAATGGGTCATATATGAATCCTTCGCTATCCATTTTATGTGTCAAATTCTCATTTAATTCAAGTATACTAAGATCATTTTTTATACATCTTAACCATGTCTTTTTAGGTCATGCATCTACTCTCCTAACCGGGTCATTGGACGGCCGACGTTTTATGTGGCCAAACCATCTAAGGCGACTCTCTCTAATCTTATCTGCCACTGGAGCTACTCCAACTATTTCCCGAACATACTCATTTCGCATTTTATCTCTAAGAGCAAAGCCACTCATCCACGTGAGCATCCTCATCTCTACAATACTTAACTTAGTCTCATGCTTCTCTTTTATTGGCCAACATTTTGCACCATAAATCATTGCAGGTCTAAACACCATATTATAAATTTTTTCCTTAAGTTTAAGCCGTGTTTTTCTATCACACAACAGGCCAGATACATTCTTCCACTTCAACCATCCAACTTGAATTCTACTAATAACATCTCCATCTATTTCACCATCATTTTGAACAATAGAGCCTAAATATCTGAATCACTCGCTCTTTTTAATGACTTGTTCACCTAATGTCACAACACTACCACTATAACTTCTACAACTAAAATTACACTCCATATATTCAGTTTTATATCTACTTAAACGAAAACCTTTAGACTCTAAAGCTGACCTCCATAATTCAAGTTTCTCTTGAATTCCCTCTCTAGTCTTATCAACAAGAAGAATGTTATCAATAAAAAGCATACACCAAGGTACATCTTCCTGTAAATGCCTAATAAGAACATCCATAACTAAAGCAAAAAGATAAGGGCTTAAAGCGGATCCTTATTGGAATCCAACATAAAAGCATACACCAATAATGAACACATAAAAGAAGAAAAAAATAGAGGAAAACGAACAAAGGAGAATAAGTCATTAAAAAAAATATGTGAATTCACTTCATGCTAATTAAGTTGTATTTAATTTTACCCATCGTCCAACTGTCATATATTATTTAAATCTAACTACATGAAAACTAAATTTATTAGCCATCCCCTCAATAACTTTATGCTATTTCATCATTACTGTAAAAACATAGTATGACTAAAGGTGATTTTGAAGACCTTTCAAATAAATTCACTTCTCGCTCTTGAAAAATGCACTACCTCCAAATAATCGTATCCAAACAAGCTAGCAAAAAAATAGCCAAATAATTTAGGCACATACTTCAAAAGTTGAATAAAGTTTTTTTGAAAACAAGGATTAAATATTATTAACATTGATATGAAAAAGATACACCAGAAGTTTAAGATTACCTACTCTAAGAGAGTAATAATAAGAGAAATAACTTCTAGAGTTAAAATTAAAAAGTTAGAATAGAGAAGTACCTCAAGAAAGTTATGAAGTGATAAGAGAATATATGAAAATTTAAAGGTGAATTTTATGAAGTTGTTCTTACATTAGCTATACAATATGGATCCATATTCCAACTACTAGGAAACAATGATGTCGCTAATAGCCAAATTAAGTTTTGAAAAAAAAAGAGAATGTTAAGAACTTCAGATAAATGTATGGTAAAATAAAGATTGATACAACGAAGTAGGATGATAAGAGGATAGAAAATATTAAAGATAAAATAATGAAGAATAGATCTATGTAATTTGACCATACATAAAAATGGCCAAAAATCTATAATAAAAAACAAGTTGATAAAATTAATGTAAAAGGATCAAGAAATAAAAGATGTAGATAAAAAAGTAACATGATCAAAAGAATTGCAAAAAAATATTTCTAAAAATTTAATTTTGCAGCTTTCATGAAAATTTCAATAGAAAAAAAAATAGAGATTGAGGATTCATAAAGATGATCATAGATAGCTAGTTGGAATAAAGTTAATAATGATTATGATGGTGCATAAAAAAAATTAAAGAAATCGGATGAGAAAAACAATATTTTCATGCAGAACCAAAAGATAAGCTAAAAGCTTGGAGCATTGTCAAACATGAAAATCATGCCTAAAAGTTTTTAACAGCATCCATCAATTAAAAAAAAAAAAAAAAGGAGAAGATTGCAAGACCTGATAATTCATAAATGTTTCAATAAGCTCTACAGTCTGGTAAGATCCCAACAAAGTTGATTGATACCTAAAAATAATGAAAAAGGAATATCATCAGACTAACATCATAACATGATAGGAATGGAAATGACAAGTACATGCATTAAAAACAATTTCAATAAGTAGATAAAATCATGTCACAAGTGATGGAAACAATATTCAATGCATAAACCATTTTGGAAATCAATATTACCAAAAAGAGGAGAGAAACATAGCAAAAAGTTTAGCTTAAATAATTTCTATCATAAAGACCATCAATGCTAAAAGGGAAAGGGCCAATTTTATTTATTTACAAAACTAATGCTTAACTACTTGTGTTTACAATAATATCACCAAAATCTTGAGAAGAACAATACAATGACAATCCGTATTTTTTGCTTTCAATAAATTCTCGATAGTTTGATAATGATATGCACAACTAAATGAGTTTGGTTCTTTTTTTTTTCATAAGTGTTGAACATATGAATAAAGATGACTTTGGTAGTATGTGCATACTTTTCTCATAGAGAAATGGCACATAATTCCTCAACAATGATAAAGCAATCTCCAATAGTTTCCATAATGACGGTTACACTCTTTGGAAAAATCTATGCACAAGGCATTAATTGATCAATCAGTCAAAACTAAGAAATATGATACTTATTTCAAAATCAAGAGATGTTTCACATCATAAATCAATTTGTTATCATTCTTAGAATTATAATCTTCCAGTTAACTTCTTTTATACTCAAAGAGAATACCATAAAAATTCTTATAACTTTTTTCATATTTTCCATAAATACAAGAGAAGAAATAGTTTTGCAACTATATTTAAAGCACCTAGTATCATATAGTATAAGGACTACACTAGAATCATTACAAGTCTAACCCATTCACAACCCTTGACTGATAGCATCCTAATTTTCATGGCTCATTTTCATGTATATGAGATAATTTAGATACCATGGTCATTATGATATTTATTTTGATTATTTTGTCCCTTCATCCAATGTTGTTAAGGGAGAGCAAAATACTCGCTTAAGCACCCAAGAAAAAAGTGGCACCCTTCCTTTCTACTACTCCTCCTTAAACCCTTGGCTTCCTCCTACTTCCAAGATCTAATAGCAACTCCCAATTTGTTTATCCCTATGATAAGAATTGTTCTCCATTGTTGCATTGTATCATGTAGTACTAAGGCCTTAAAAGATCTTGAGATGACATGAAGGGACACCAAAATAAGTAAAATTTAAATTTAATCTTTTTTTCAAACCTTGCCCCACATACCTTATGTCAATAAAATACTCCTCCACCAGCCCTATCTTCCTTTCAAAACCCTACATAACCAACCCAATACCATTGAAATTTGTATTTTGCATTACTATATCAAAAAAATAAAATGATACACAATAATATATAAACAATGTGTGATTTATGATGCCCCTATCTTCCCTCAAAATGACAAGGGGATAGAGAAATTATATGCTATCAATACTATGTCATAGAAAACTACAAACTCAAGCAAAATTAGCACAAAAATCAACAACACTATTACAAATCCTTAGCACATAGTGTAAGATCACTTGATTGAAATGTTGTAAAAAATTAAGGTCTGATCCATGGTGGGGCCAACTTCTCCAAGTATCTTCCAATAGATTATGCCTGAGATAATCAATAGCATTTCTGTTGTCATCCTTAATGATAATTTCTTTCATATCATACATTCAAGCACAATATCCTGCCCACACCTCTCCCCAACCCTCCTTCCATTTATTGGTCATACTTATTCTCCAAAATCACATCTAAAAATATTTATAAAATCCCATTACATATTATGATTCTAGAATTGTATCAAAAATAAATAAATTCCTTATCAAAGGTTTGTAAGCATATGGCCAATGCTATTTCAAAATCACATCCGATTGATAGTTTTATAAACTTTATCTTTATGTTTTCACAACAATCACTTATTGCATGGTACTCCTAAGATACTTATCAATCTTGACACCTCAATCATGATTCTAGAAGATATATTATCATGTGTATCACCATTCTTTTTTATGATAGATCTAACATTTTTAAAATTACAATATCTTCCAACAATATTGATAGATAAGAGCTTATCATATCCTGCTCTACTAATTTGAATCTCATATCTTCTATAATCTCTTTCTCTATTTTCCTAAATGTTCACTTATAACATCAAAAGTATCACTTAGTTGAATTATGTTATATGCAAATAAAATACATGAAGACTGGTTAAACAAAGTCTTGGATCAAAATAAATTTTTGATCAATCACTAAATTGAGAATTAGCATCCCTAACAAAAATTAAATATTAGATTAATTTAGTAAATATTAAGCATGGATTAATAGAATTTACCATACACTTAACCCTAGTTTATGGGTTAATTACTACCCTGACCATCTGTAAATAATTAATTAACAAACAAGTAACCTGATCAGCAATTAGGAACTAAACCATAAAATATACTTAATTAGTGTATACTTCATCATCATCAACACTAGTGTCATCCTAACAATTATATTTATGAAATCTAATTTTTCTTTCATTTTTTGTTGAGTGTAATATTAAGTGTTAAACCTATTTTTAACAAATTATTTTAAGCAACTTTTTTCAAATTTACCTTAAGTCTATCTCTTCTCCTTCTTAATCCTCCAATGTCAACTTTATCTACCTATCTAATGGGTATATGTTATACACTTTATTGTACACATCCAAATCAATCCATTCTATTTTGAATTACCATATTCAATAGATGTCGCTCCATCCATTCCTATATATCATTCCTCAATTTATTCTTTTAGTCTAATCTCATATCCATCTTAGCACCCTCAATTTTGCTATGCTCAACTATGCCATCAATCATTTGTTATGGTCCAACACTCAAATTAATACAACAATAACTTAATTGCAACATTTTAAAACTTTGTGTAAGTTTTCATGATATATTCTTGAGGTTCTTCACCATTTTAACTATGCAGAATTGACTTTAGAAGTTTCTCATTTACATCATCATGCATTTGCATAATAAATCCAAGATACCTGATCTATCACGCCAAGATAATTATTTAAATGCAATTAATATTAATTGATAGTTGTTAAAATCACACCAAATAAAATTGTATATTACATATTCATTCTTTGTTTTAATAGTATTAAGCACTTCATATTCTAAGCATGTTATCAAATTTTTAATCTTTACTTATTTCAACATATATCTCACTGCTTAAATTTATCATCAACAAAAAACATTCTTCAAAGCACCTCATTTTAAATATCATTTATAAGCATCTCCATAATATATACAAAAAGATATCAACTCAGTGGACATTCTTGATGTGCATCTGGTACACCTATTGTAATTAAAAACTATTTGTTCAATCCACAGTTATTTCTAATAATTGTCAATGCTTCATTATATTAATAATCCAATAAACCTTTAACACTTTTTTGGTAATTTGCACCAAATCAATAATTAGAGCATAAATATTAATAAATTCATGTTAGTAGTTTACCTAGTAACCATGTATTAATCAATAAAGAATCATATAATTACCTAATAAGTCATTACATAATGTAAATAATAGACTATAAACAAAATAGAATCCAGAATCTTTCTTACATTCCAAATAGACGAAAAATTGCTTGGATATAATCATTCAAGCATAGAAGATGTACTATGATAATCTTAAAAATCATCTAGTATTGAAAATTTTCTTAATCAGAGTTTACCCACTTGTAACCAAATTGCCCCATAGGACATGCTACCAACAAAGAAAGTATGACCAATAGTACCAATGAAGCTAAATTTTAGCCGGTATCAACATTTATGATTATTATGATCAAGGGTACATAAAGATTATGTGGTTCAATCGATAATTAGATAACAATCAAACAACACCAAAATAGAATTATATAAGCAATCTATCAATCATATATTAACTAATAATGGTTACAATATAGATCGACATGAGACTTTGAGTAAAAAGGAAAGCACTGAGAATACCATCCCACAGTATTGTTGTCGACATTGACCTCTCTTAGGCACCTCATCATTTCAAGTTGATAGTTGGCCCCATCAGCCTCATTTTCATCATCCTCTTCTCTAGTCTTCAACAAGACATAAGAAGTGAAATCATTGCCTTCATTTAAAGACATAAGCAAGCATGCCTATGAATGCAACTTATATGCTGATTATGCTTACCGGAAAAGGAAAACAATTAGTGACTTCAAGAACGCTACCAACATCCAAACCCAGAAGTTGGCCTGTAACCAAAGCAGGCGAAAACTCTTTGCAGTGTTTAATTATCTTAAGAACAGCCTGCATAAGAACAAATGGTAATCTAAGCATAACTGCAGCAAAAAATTTCATTGTATGCAACCTTAGACAGCAAAATAAATATGAGAAAATAGGCTTTTTCATACCACTCAAAGAGAAAACAAAATAAACCAAATGCTCCAAGAGTACTGAACTGAAAAACATACATCCAACTTTCCTTAAATCTTAGAAAGAGGCAACGGCTTACACTGAAACAGTTCATTTAATCCAATGAGGTTAGGAAAGAAACGAAGCCAGAGTTAATTAATTTAATCCGCATGTCTTTTTGCACATTATATGGATAAAATAATCCATTTTACTTCAAGCTTCTCAATTTGTTTTTAGTTAATAACATATTGAAATGTAATCACTACGCAGCCATGCTGTTAGAAGCTTAATCTTTCAACCACAACACCAGCCATCCCAAAACAAAGAGAGGATTAGTTTCCAGATCAAATCGATAACAGGGATCCATAAAAACCTACCAAACCTTCCATCTGGACAACGCGAAGTGGCGGGACAACCTCCTCTGTGGCCACGGCTTGGAGAAAAGATCGCGCCATAGCTACCCATCAAAGAAATAATAGATCAGGGAAGCAATACAATTTACAATATCAACATTTCACAAATAAGAAATACATAAATTACATATTGTTCGCCACCTCAAAAACGAAAACTATGGGCTTCAAGATCGGGACTAAGGTACGGCAGAGCCCCGTCTTTCTCTTTCGGCGGCTGCTTCCCTCCGCCTATCGAGCGAGAAACCTGATTCAGAATTAGGTTTTCTAACTTTGTCGTCATGGGACTTTTTACCGATTTATCATCCGAACTTACAAAATTACATTTTGAATTTTTAATGTATACATTTTTATATAATAATTTCCAAGATTTGCTAAGAAAAGAAACTATTCAAATAAATAAATAATGTAATATAAATTAAAAATTCATTAAAATTATTATAATAATGTTTGATAATTAAAGATATATTTTCATAATTATTTCAAATGAAAACTCTTAGTATTTAAAATACTAAGGAGATAGGTCACTTAAAATATCATTAATAATTTTAATAATTTATTTGAAATACAATAAGAATTCGGGCAAAGAAGTTAGTCCATGAAACTATAATTAGGTTAGGAACTTAGAATATAGGTACTCTTACATGTAAATTAATGGAATTAATATATATTATAGTTCATAGAAACATAAATATTTTATATGTTCAAGAAACTGAGTTGGGGAGAAAGCGAGATTGATAGTTTAACTTTTAAACTTTTGTATTCATATAGAAGTCGAACTAGAAATGGTATATAAGTGATTATAAATAAAAATTTGAAGGATAATATTATAAATATTAATATATCTCGAGATAAAATTATAGCTTTAAAGATTATTATTGATATTAATATTATCAATGTTATAAGTGTTTATGCTCCTCAAGTAGGTTTGGATGTAAGCTCAAAAGAAAATTTTTGAAATGAATTAGAGAGATTAATACAAAAGATACCTCTTGAAGAAGATTTAAATGGACATATTGGTAAAGTTGCAGAAGATTTTAAAAGTATTCATTGTGATTATGGATTTGGAGTAACTAATAAAGAAGGTAGGACTATATTAGATTTTTCTTTGGTCTATGATTTTGTAGTTGCTATTACTTTATTTAAGAAAAGATATGAGCATATTATTACTTATAAAAATGGATCTAGTAAAAGACAGATTGATTATTTTCTGATAAGAAAATTAGATCGTTTAGATTGTAAAGATCATAAAGTCATTCTAAGTGAAAGTTTAAGTACCCAATATCGATTATTAGTTTTAGATTTTGAGATGAAAGATTATAAGAGGAAAAATAAACCAAATTATTATTCCATGATTAGATGGGACACTTAAGGAATACAAATAATAATATTTTTAAGAACAAGTTACAAGAGCTTAGAATTTGGGATGTTCATAAGAAAGCTAATATTATGTGAAAAAAGTAGCAAGTTGTTAAAAATATACTTGGAGAATCAAAAGGATAAATTCTTTTAATAAAAATAGTTGGTGATGGAGTCTGAGTGTGCAAGAAAATATAAGAAATAAGAAGCATTGTTATAAAACTTAGTTTAGATGTAAAAAATCGGAGAATTGAGAAAGATATAAAGTATCATGTAGAGATTCTAAGTAAGTAATATTTGATATAAAAAAATAGTTTTTAGTGATTTATACAATAAATTAGATACCAAAGAAGGTGAAATATATTGTATAAGTTAGTCAACCAAAGAGATGGGAGAAGTAAATATCTAGTTCAAGTGAGATGTATTAATGATGAAAAATAATAAAGTGATTTTCTTATAAAGAATATTGAAAATAGGTGGATGATGCATTTTGATAAACTTTTCAATAAAGGATTTGAAAGTATGATTGATTTTAGCAACCTTAATACTCTAAACAAAAATAGAGAATTTTATTTTTATTGTTGTATTAGTAAATATGAAGTTAGACAAGCTTTAAAGAAAATGAAATGTGAAAAAACAGTAGGACTTGGTGATATTTCAATATAAGTGTGAAAATATTTAGGAGATCAAGAAATTTATTGGCTTACAATTCTTTCTAATGTTATTTTAAAGACTAAAAATATGTCAGATGAGTGAAGACAGAATTTGTTGGTTCCTATATTTAAAAATAAAGGTGATGCACAAGAGTGTGCAAATTATAGAGGAATTAAGGTGATGTGTCATACATTAAAATTATGGGAGAGAGTAATTGAGCATAGGTTACGATGTGATACAAAAGTTTCTCACAATCAGTTTAGTTTCATGCAAGGTAGATCTACAATGGATCATATACATTTGTTAAGAGGTTTGATGGAGAAGTATAGAGAAAGTAAAGAGGATCTACATATGATATTTATTGATTTAGAGAAAGCTTATGATAAAGTTTCAAGAGATATTCTTTGGAGTGTTCTAGAATAGAAAGAAGTTAATATTGGTTATACTCAAGTCATTAAGGATATGTATACTAGAGCTATTACTTGTGTCCAAACACAAGGAGGATTGACAAAATATTTTTCTATTTCAATTAGATTACATCAAGGATAAGCTTTAAGTCCTTATCCTTTTTGCTTTAGTTATGGATGTTCTTACTAGGCATTTATAGGAAGATGTACCTTGGTGTATGCTTTTTGCTGATGACATTCTTCTTGTTGATAAGACTAGAGAGGGAGTCCAAGAGAAACTTGAATTATGGAGGTCAACCCAGAGTGGGTTTTCGTTTAAGTAGATCTAAAACTGAATATATGGAGTGTAATTTTAGTTGTAGAAGTTATAGTGGTAGTGTTGTGACATTAAGTGAACAAGCATTAAAAAGAGTGAGCGATTCAGATATTCAGGCTCTATTGTTCAAAATGATGGTGAAATAGATGGATATGTTATTAATAGAATTCAAGTTGGATGGTTGAAGTGGAGGAATGCATCTGACCTGTTGTGTGATAGAAAAGTTCCACTTAAACTTAAGGGAAACTTTTATAAGATGGTGGTAAGACATGCAATGACTTATGGCATAGAATGTTGGCCAATAAAAGAGAAGCATAAGACTAAGTTAAGTATTACAAAGATGAGGATGCTCAGGTGGACGAGTGGCTTTACTCTTAGATAAAATGCAAAATGAGTATGTTCGGGAAAAAGTTGGAGTAGCTCTAGTGGCAAATAATATTAGAGAGAGTAGCCTTAGATGGGTTGGCCACATAAAGCGTCGGTCGTCCGATGACCCGGTTAGGAGAGTAGATGCATTATATTTGCTTTATGTTAAGAAAGGTAAAGGCAGACCTAAAAAGACTTGGTTAAGATGTATAAAAAATCACCTTTTTTTACTTGAATTAAATGAGAATTTTACACATAATAGGACACAATGGAGATGAAGGATTCATGTAGCCGACCCTACTCAGTGGGATAAAGGCTTATTTTTGTTTTTGTAGTTGTTGTTGTTTAAAATATAATAAGAAGCCAAAATAGTATAAATATTGTTTTTGATATTAGTTGAATGCTATTGCTTCAATTTTATTAGAATATATTATATCTTACTATATATATTTTAAGAATAAATTTTAAAATTATGTTTGTGAAAAAAATTTACTTGAATTGAAATTCAATGGTCACTATTTTTGCTTGTTATTAGTGATGCTGATTTTGATTTTTTTTTTTTTTAAGATGAATTTCTTATTATGATTAGTTATTTGGAAGCTTCTTTAAAAAGTAATCTAGGAGTTATACTAGTTAAAATGTTCAATAGTGACAAACAAATAATGATGCAAATTTGGGCTATTCAACATAACATTAAGTAAGCTTTGATAAATAATGCTAGTCATCTTCTAAACAGACAAACAATATCTAATGGAGATAGTCATAAGCTATAAGCACTGATCAATAAAGGTTCGACAATATTACAATGGAATGTGACAAGATGATCAACTAGAGTTTTAAATCCAAGGATATCATTGATTAGGAGAGTTAGTGATCAAGGCAAACTTCAAATCTAAGCAATTGGAGGAGTTATGACAAAGATATTGAAGGTGATGAAAAGAAGCTAATGGCTAGAAGAGAAAGTTTGGCCAAATTACTTTAATTTCGAAGACATGAATTCAGGCTAGAGTCAATTAGTAGGTGTCCAAGATTGAGGTTGTCGGATAATGAATGATAGTAATAACTTAGTAGATGGTGTCCATTAGATAACTTTTGGGCAACAGGCATTAGATCTAAGTGGTATTCATAGAAGCTCTATCAGCCTAAGCTTGTTGGCTTTGATTGATTAAACTAGTCAACTTGAACATCTACATCTTATATTAGACTCTATATTTTAATAGTTGTGGCTACACATGTTTCTAATTTATTGATAAAATTCAAGACATTACATATGGACTTTTTCATTTCTCACCCTTAGTTCAACTAGTTTGTTATACTTTAGCTAGGAGTGCAAACGAGCTGAGCTTGAGTGAGTTAAACATTTGTTTGTGTTCGGCAAGAGATTTTAAGTCCATAACTTCAAATATTTTATTAGATGAAAGGGAGTGCTCAAAATTAACATCAATGACATCTTCTTCCTATCATCAGCCACAATTTCTTATTCTTTAAAATTTTGTGTGTGCCCATATATAACTAAATTTTAAAGTCCTTAATAACAATGGCATGTTAGAACATTTTTTAAGACTATTAACTTCTTAAATATGAGAGCTTGAGTGTTAATTGGATACTTCTTCTTTTTTCTTCTTCTTTTTCGTCTTAAAATTTGCCTACATTTTCCGCAACTTCCCCATGAACATTTGCAACTAAAATATCAATAATCTTGTTGATTAAAATTATAAAAAGGGGGTCTCGATAGATGTAAAATCAGCAGTTTCATCTATTTAAATGAGGTTTCTTTTGATCCAATTTGAAAAAGCATATAAGGAGGAAATCTCCTTGAATTGCTTCATTTTTAATAAAATAAAACACAAAAGTTATGCTTTAACAAAAAAGATGGGGCAAAAGAGTTTAAAAGGTGGGGTGGTATACTTTGAAATCCTATATTATTTATAAAAAATTTAAAATAAGGGCTTTTATGATTAAAGGCTTCTAGAAGAGATGAGATGAATAAATAAATTAAATCTCACATTAGAATAGGAGGAAATATTATTTATCTTTATAAAAAAAATTAATTAGATCCAAATATGCAGGCTTTACTATAATATTAAGAAGATAAACCCTAATTTTATTTTCATTTTGAGAAAACTAGAATACCATTGAACTAATGAATATTATAAGAATGTTATAAGTCTTGAAAAAAAAAAACTTAGCAACATCAAACCTACAACTTTTGATAATTTATAAAATAAGCTTGTTACTAAGGAGATATAAATGAGGATATATAGAGCAATTAAAATAAAAGATAAAATATTTTAAAATTTTAATCAAATTATTTATATTAGAGGAGAAGACAATATAATTTTAGTTAGTGATGAAGATATCAAGGAATTACAAAAATATTATTATTTGGGGAAGAGCATAACAAACAAAATAATAATGTGTATTATTGGGGAATTATGATAGCTGATTAATATATTTTTTTAATAAATAAATAAATATTAAGAGAAATTTATATGATTGGTGTAGAAATATTTTAATATTAATATTTTAAAAAATAATAATTATTTAATACATGTCATATGATAAGACTATGAGAAAGGGTGAATGAATATAGATTTAAAATTATATTAATTTCATAGAATCAATTTAGCTTTTTGTAAGAATAATCAATCATAGAAAATAAATTTGTATTAAGATAATTAATATTAAAATGTAGAGTATATGAAAAGAATAATCATATTATTTTTATTAATCATGTAATTACATATTATCACATATCATATACATCATGACAAAAAAGATGTGTCAAGATAGATATATATATATATATATATATATATATATATATATATATATGACATAGTATTGACTACTTTTCTAAGTAATTATATAGTTATCAATGAGTTTTTAATTTTAATAGGATTTATTAGAGTTTATATCATTATATATTGATACTAAGAATATGATATACAATTTTAATGGATGTGAATTTAATAATTATTCAATTAGAATATTATTAAAGAGTGAGCTAATGGGAAATTAAAATTGGGTCAAATACATTAGTGGTAAAAACCATTTTTTAACTCAAAAAGTTAAGTATATGAGCAAGGACAACTAAACAAAATTTGTGTTATATATATGAGTTGATATTTTAATATCAACATATATTTTTTAATAAGTAGATGTAGAACTAAACTCAATACCCAATCCTCCTATATACACGAGCACTTAACATTAACTATTACTCCCTCTCAAATAAAAGCTTTATCAAATATCTTGCACTAAGGAGATCAATCAATCACATGTATCCATTGTTAGAGTCTTTTCTTCTTAAACTTTGCTCGACTATGGTGGAAGGGTCAAAGCTCGTAAAGTAAATAAATGGTACAAATCATTTGATTTTAATCAAACTACTAACATTGATACCACCTGCTAAAGAGTTGATAGAAGGGAACAAAATTTGACCCAAATATACCAGTAATTAGATGTAGAACTTAACTCAATTCCCAATCCTCCTATATACATGATCACTTAGCATTAGCTGTTACTCCCTCTCAAATAAAAGCTCCATCAAATATCTTGCACCAAGGAGATCAATCAATCACATGTATCCATTGTTAGAGTCTTCTCTTCTTAAACTTTGCTCGATTATGGTGGAAGGGTCAAAGCTCGTAAAGTAAATAAATGACACAAATCATTTAATTCTGATCAAACTATTAACATTGATACCACTTGCTAAAGAGTTGATAGAAGGGAACTAAATTTGACCAAAATATACTAGTAGTTAGAGTCTCCTCTTCTTAAACTTTGCACGACTATGGTGGAAGGGTCAAAGCTCATAGAGTAAATAAATGGCACAAATCATTTGATTCTAATCAAACTCTTGACATTGATACCATATGCTAAAGAGTTGATAGAAGGGAACTAAATTCGACCCAAATATACTAGCAATTAGATTTATTTTAACCCAAAAGTTTAAATCTATACGCGAGGGTCAACTATTTGATATGTTTTAGAGTCTATACGTGAGGGTCCACTAGTAAACTCAATTCCCAATCCTCCTATATATATGAGCACTTAAGATTAACTATTATCCCCTCTCAGATAAAAGCTCCATCAAATATCTTGCACTAAGGAGACCAATCAATCACATGTATCCATAGTTAGAGTCTTCTCTTCTTAAACTTTGTTCGACTATGGTGGAAGGGTCAAAGCTCTTAGAGTAAATAAATGGCACAAATCATTTGATTCTAATCGAACTATGAACATTGATACCACTTGCTAAAGAGTTGATAGAAGGGAACTAAATTTAACCCAAATATACTAGCAATTAGATTTATTTTAACCCAAAAGTTCAAACTTGTACGTGAGGGTCAACTATTTGATATGTTCTAGAGTCTATACTTGAGGGTCAACTAGTAGTTAGAGTCTCCTCTTCTAAAACTTTGCTCGACTATGGTGGAAGGGTCAAAGCTCATAGAGTAAATAAATGGCACAAATCATTTGATTCTAATCAAACTATTAACATTGATACCACATGTTAAAGAGTTAATAGAAGGGAATAAAATTTGACCCAAATATACTAGCATTAAATTTATTTTAACTCAAAAGTTTAAATCTATACGTGCATGTCAACTATTTGATATGTTTTACACTAATATATTTTTTAATTATTCACTATGGGATATAACTTAATATTCTTTCCCTCCTAATAAATATAAAATAATATTTGTGTATGGTAGGTTAAATAGCTTGGATCTATTATACAAAAGAATGGAAATGGACTTATAGAGAAGAGAAAATGTAGTTAATATATAAAAATTGTTTCAAAGGTATAAGGCAATAATGAAATATTATGAAGATTTAAACATTTTATAAACTTATAAATTGATCAAGATTGAGATCTTAGTTGTGCATTTGTGTAGGTAATAAAAGAATACTCATATGTTAAGAGACAACAAGAGCCATACACATTATACAAAACAAAATATGCAGCTCTTATAGCTTCTCTACCTTAAAACTAAATTTATGGGTTAGCTTAAAATATTAACTTCCATTTTTTTTTTTATCTTATATCTTATCAACCAAAGTCAAAATCAATTGAGTGTCTTAAGTTTATTAAAATACTTATATTTTTTATTCCTAATAATAATATATTGAAAATATTTTTGGTAAACGAGTAGCTAATTTTAGGGTTGTAAACGAGTCGAGTCAAGCTCGAGCCGTCTTAACTTGAGCTTGAGCTTCATTAATTTATCGAGTTTGAGCTCGAGCTTTATTTTGTCAGTTCAAGCTGACTCATTTAATATGAAAAAGATAAAATAACTATGATTTAAATAATAAAATAAAAATTATAAGAAATTAGAAGTAAAGCAATAATAAACTACTTGATGTAAGAGAATAAAATATCAAAAATATATATTTTTAATAATTGTATTCTTAAACTATTAAGTTTTAATATATTTTATATTAATATTTATTAAACAAGCCAACTCACGAGCTAATGAGTTGAGTCAGGGCTTGCTGAAGCTTTATTTTTTAGCTTATCGAGCTCAACTTACAAGCCATTTATCGAACCGCTCTAGCAACTATCTTGATTAAAATGCCGTCTATAAATGCTATTGAAGCTTCCAAAGCCTCCATATGTCCTTTTATCCCTTATAATAACCAATGAAAAAACTAAAAATTATCTTCTGTCAATCTATTTTAAGGAATAAATTTCATGACCATATTATAGTTGACAAGTGGATCAACCTACTTATATAATTAACAGAAATATAAGAAAAAAATTAGGTTGATAAAAATTAATTATGATGAGTTTTAATTTTGTTTAAATTTATTTTAATGTGAGTATAATATAAGAGTTAATTTTATTAACAAGAAGTAAAAGTGACCTTCATAGCAGTTAAATTAAAATCATAAATTAAGAGAAGTACACAAAGATCATAAAAATATTCATTTGTATTAGTACAAGTGCATTGTATCTATCTTATTCCTAAATGCACATAACTTATTCACCTCCCTCTTAATGTTTCTTAAGTTAGTAGCATTTGGAATGTACATTAATGTGAAAATTCAAATTTGGTTGTAAAAATAAAATTAAATAATATAATCGTTTCAAATACATCGAAAGGCTAGTTTGTGTATTTGGAATTAAAGTTGGATTTAGGCGAATTCAAATATCTGATTCGATGTAAAGTGATACGGCGTACCATTGCCGCCGTCGTAGATGTCAAAACTTTCAATTTATTTTATATTATATTTTGTCAACCAAACAAAAAAAAACAAAGTCATGAATTTGTAAAGCTCTAACCAACAATATAAAATAATCATTTTATTGAATTCTTTTACCATTAATCGAAGCAACAACTAATGTTTCTTAAGTCATTAGTAGTGTAGGGTACCAACTACCAACCATTAATCATCGGTGTTAGATGGCATGATAATGATGAGCACTATAATGATGATTTGATATTATATCGTTATACAAATATCATATGGTAATACATAAATGAATTATTTAAAAATACTCTTTTCGAAATATTATTTTGATTAACTAATTGAGCAATTTGAATACTATGTAAATTCTTGATTGTTAAATGAATAAAAAATATATTATTTATTTGTATTCATAAACAATATCATTTAAAGCTTGTAAACAAGCTCATTAAGGAGCTTGAATACGGATTGATTACAACTCTGTTAAGGTCTGTTTATGAACAGTATTGTTTAAAATATTTTTTTCAGGCTTAATAAGCTTTAATTAATATAACTCGTGAATATTTGTATTCATCACCGGACTATTGCTCAATTGTTGTCGTTGGATGGTCAGACACCACTTAAAGTAAAGCCGTTCGATTGAGAAGCTTCTCATAAACTTACTCTTGTGATCATTTTAACTTTGGAGAAGATAATAATTGTAACAAACACTATTACGGTGAAATTATTTCTATGCAGGATAGGTTCCGTGGTTTTTCCCTTCTTGATTTTTCACGTAAAATTATCATGTCTTTCAAACACTTTTCTTTATAGTGTGAAAACTTGACGGTGGCGAAAATTGAACATCAAATCTCTTTATTATTATTTTAATCTTGACATGCAACAATTATATTCTTAACAATGAAAATATATCATATTAATAGATATTAAAATAATAAGAGCAAATCACACATATATCATATAATTTTTATATATTTATATATCTAATATATAAACTATAAAATTTATATACATAATACATAAATCATTAATATCAAATTAAAAATCATCACTTTCATTATTTTTTTTAAGTGAAATATATTTTTATTTTTATAAAATGTTATATATACATAGATAATAAAGTTTGTGTTATATATCTATATATTAATAATTATTTTTTATATTTGAATTAATTTAATGATAAAATTATATATATATAAATAAAATTTGAGAGCTCAAACTTTCATGCAGTCAAATACACGCATCAAGACAGACACGCCAGACAATTGCAGGCAGCCCTAAAAAAATTAAAAAATCAAAGTTTTAAAGCCATTAAATTGCCTCACATTCTTCACTAAAAACACAAAATAAGCTAAAATTAAGCTTGGATTTCAGCACTTCGACCTCTTCTCTGCGCCGGACGAACGCAACGCCGCCGAGATGCCCGGAGGACGGACGACGCTTCTCAGCGTGATCCAGGAGGAGGAAGCGGCTGGCGGAACTCCGCCGGATAGGGCACAGGGGCGACCGATGAGGGTTTCTCTGATGACGCTTTTTGCGCTGGGGGAGAAGTTGCAGGTGGATGAGCCCTCCACCGCCGGCGTCGGAGTGGCGGTGGCGCCGGCGGCGGTTGAGGAGGAGGCGGTGCCGGCGGAGGACAAGATGCTGTGCTGTGTGTGCACGGTGAGGAAGAAGGGAGCGGCGTTCATTCCCTGCGGGCACACGTTCTGTAGGTTGTGCTCGCGGGCGTTGGTTACCGGACCGAGGTGTTGTCCGGTGTGCGGGGAAGGAATCTTGGACGTTCTTGATATCTTCTGATTATAGGTTGAAGGATTGACGGTGGCGATGAATTGATGATCACATCTCAGCGGTTCATTTATTATTATTATTATTTTAATTTCTTGAATAAAGAGATTATGGGTTTTCTTCATTGTATCAATTTTTTTATAATTTTGATTATCAATGAATAATATATTTGTCTCTATTTATGTTATATTATTTTGAATATATTTATTTATATATTTTGTACATTTATTTGTACCTTAGAATCTTATATTCCTCGACTAATTATTTGTTTATCTATCGCTTGACCTCATAGTGTAACTATACTTTAATTGTTAATGATGACTCTATTTTATCTTAGTTTTTGATAGAGATATGTCGATTAAATCTTAATTGTTAGCATTGAATTAAAATTATATTGGTTGTTGATAGTGTAGGATATGTTGTCTTTAATAATTAGGTAATTATATCTTTTCTGCTTATAATAGTTATAAATTCAGATTGGTGGATTGAGTTAAGGTCTAATTCAAAATTTACTTGATCTGAATAAGCTTTACATGAACTTAACTTGTGGTTAATTAAATCAGTTTTAATAATACTCAATCAACTTTATTTCATCATTGTTCTTAAATCAAAATCATAAATTATATATTGAATTAAAATCAAAGCTAATATATTTGGGTTCGAGTTAAAATCAGTCAATTTTGAGTTGGTATCAAATTGTAAATTTTGAGTTGATGTTGCATCAGAAATATTAAAGAGGTCAATTTTTTAAACTTGAACTCAATTCAAAAATAAATTAGGTCAACTCAAACTTAAATTTTTTGAGTCAGGATATCATGTTAAATCAATTTTTGACAGGCATCATAATACTTTTCAATTTGGCAGGCCAAAAAAAAAAAAACTTCATATTTATATTCATGGTTAAACTCTCCTTCAATCCAAGTTTATCTTTATGGACTTAATTTCTTTGTTTCTATTTCTATTAAAATGGTCAACCAATTCTATTATAAACTCAAGCAACTTATAAAATCTCTAAATCTAAACTTCTCTCCTTTTTTATCTCTTAATATCCTAATATCTTTTATTAATAATATTAAATCCAAAATTTTATTAATAAATTACTAAAATTAAAGATTATTTTGTATTAAAAAATTTAAAATTTATGATGAATTTAAAGATTAAATGTCAAGAGAAATGCTAAATATGTGCACTTTTATTTATTAGATGTGATTATTATAAAGACAAAAAAGAAAAATCCTAAATAGCCCAACTCATATTTACAAAATGCACGAAGAGTTGTAATAATAGAAAGAATTTTAAATTTGATGTAATTTTGTAGGAAGATTTAGATACACACCACATAATTCTTATGTATTTATATATCTGACACCTAAAATTAGATATTTATTCATTTAATATTTTTTATGTTTAATAATATGTATTTCATTTTTAAAATACTATTGAAGATTGAGATATTATATATATAAAAATTAAATTTTAAATGTTAAATATGTAAATATATAAAAATTGTGTAGTATGTATGTAAATCCCCAGTTTTATATAATACTCATTATCAACTAATTTATTTCTAACTAATGTATGTAAAAAATTATACTTCAAAATTATATATATATATATATATGTGTGGGTTGATTTTAGGCAAGAATCAACGTGAGAAGCAGTTTAAGAGTTTTATTTTTATATTTATTTATTTATTTTTTGCAGTCCGTCTTCTAAAATCCAAATGGCATAATTGCACCCAATCATTCAAAATTAAGAAGGAGCAGTTTTGACGCTCCCGCGGAGAGGGTCAATGGCGCTTCCCATATCTTTCCTTTCAGCTTTGGCAATACTCCACCCGCCGGCCGATTTGTCCACTTCTCCGATTCCTTAGGGAATAAAAACTGGAAATCATTAGTCAAGAAAAACTAGTCGATAGAAAACTTTCAGAAAATTAAGAATCAGTCTTCGCTCTTCCGAGGTTTTTGTTGACTTTCGTTCTTCATAGTGCCGGATTGGTGAGAAAAAACTTTCTCTGTTTCAGTTAATAATGTCTTATATGACTGGATTCATTCATGGTTATTGGCTTCTCCGTTTCTTCTTCGCGCGATTCAATTCCGATTCATAAATCTTATTACTAGGTAACATTGGATAATGGATCTCCATTGCTATCTTATTTTTTTAAAAGTGGTTTATCCTTAAGAGAAAAAGAGATTTGAATTCGTGATGTGATTTAGACTGTTTCAGAAAATTTTTGTTGTGCTAATGATTATTTGGGCTCAATGTGCCACCTTATTAGGTTTATTCTACTAATTATGCTTTTTTAACGCTTCTTAGTTAAGAAATGCAGATCAGATTTCAATAAAACAAGTAGTTTTTTTTTCTTCTAATGATCGCAATTTAGTAGGTGAACTAAACAGTCAACCATATAGATGATTTATGATTCTTCAGTCTTCCTTTTGTTGTTTTTTATTGCGTTTTCGAACAGCAGATGAGGTATTTGGTGAATATGTTTTCTGCCTGTGGAAAATCGGAAAGCAAATCGGTAAACTCGGAAAATTTTTGGAAATTGCAAGTTTATGCATGTTTCTTCTTCTTTTAAATAAAATAGAAAAAAGGGACTATTTGGTTATAATTAGGATTTAGTAAATTCTGTGAATCCAGATTTGATAAATCTTGAGTGGATTAAATCCTAAAAAATCTTTAGCATGGAAACTAATAAATATTGTTAAATCATGGTAAGTTATTTGACTATTGCTTTAGTTTAGGATTTGTGAGAGGGGGAATCCTTAATCTGTTCAACAACTATGAATGGGGGATTCAACAAACCTTGAATTTAACCAATGACAATAGGATTAAATTCCTTTTTGGTATGATCTAAGCTAAATCTTGTTTAAATCCTTCCTTAACTTGTATCACAGCCTAGCAGGTTCTGACAAGTGTAATCTAATTACTTTGTGATAAAGGTTTTAAGCTTTTATTATTAGGAAGAGCAACATGCTTATTTATTGGTTAATGAGTTCTAAGGATATAGAAAGTTTTCTTTGCTGCTTTAACTGAACTCTAAACATTTTCTATGGTATGAATGATCAGGTCTGGTGATTGCTCTAAGAAATTGTAGCATGTCAGGGAACAATCATCGCAAGTTCGTAATGTTTTCTCTATTATACTTCCTTTAATTTCAAATTTTCTGCTTTTTAGCTATTTCAAAATCCAGTGTTTTCACCATGTTAGTTGCCAAAGCTTGAAATTTGAATTTATTTATCCGTTATCATGAATGCAGTGGAACATGTAGAAGATCAAGTGATGGTTTTAGGCTAATAGTTACAACTCTTCTGGGACTTGCCCTTGGATTCTTCCTTGGAATATCGATTGAAAGTTTGTCCATTTCTATGGTATGGTACTTGTGATCCTTTCTATATCCCTATGTAATATGAATTTAGTTGCAGACTGTAAATTCTGAAGCAAGGCTTGTGCTTGGCAGCATGGTTTAGTGTCTAGTCTTTCGCCGACAGTAAGCATGGCTCATTGATAGCAATCAATTTTCTGCGAATGCTCTTTCTTCAAAGCCTAGATATGGTCTGAATGCCAATAGGTCTGCTGAAAGACATGGTTTAAATGACAGTTTGCGGGTACATCCTCTTTTCTTGTACTTCTTGTGTAATATATGAAAGGAGCATTGCTTATTTATTAATTATACTATATTGGCAACAAGGCATTTTCTTGATTTTTTTCTATTATTAATTGATGTTTTAATGTAGCTTTTGCTAATGTTGTTTTCTTTGTAAGTATCTGTTGTTGTAAGCATATCTCATCACATTTTATTTTTCCACCTAGGATTTGTATCGTAAACTTTCTGGCAATACAAACTCATTTTTTTGCCAATATGTCTGTTCATTCTACTGATTTGACTGAGATATTAAGTTATATGTTGCAGTTCTCTTCTAATGTTTTCCAAGGAGCATCAATAATTAACCCGACCTAGCAATTCGACATGAACTTAGCTCGAAAAAATCAAGTTTAGGTTGACCCAATTAACTTTTGGGTCGAGTTCAGGTCAAAATATTTGGCCTATTTATTTTTTTTGGGTCGGATTTAGGTTGACCTTCCCACCAGAATTTAAATTGATTTCGACCTGAAATATATGTCTAAACGAGTTAATCAGGTTAGGTTCATGTCAAGTCGGGTTTGAGTCAGGTTTTCAATTAGTAAAATTTTTGGGTTGGGTTTGGATCAAACAATTTTGGGTCGAGTCAATTTCAGATCAGACCTAAACCAAACCCAGAAATCCAAATTGACACCCTAAGGTTTCCATTTCCATTTTGGTAACACCTGTTTTTAATATCTTTTTACTTGTGTTTGATCATTCAAATTGATGGTTGTCAAGTAACAGTCTGATGACACCCTTAAACTTATGTTACCTGATTGTCCATATTTACAGCTCATTGGAAAAGGCAGTTTAGGACTTCGGAAGGCTCACAGCTTTACTTTGAACCAAATTTGATCAAGGAACAACCGAATTTTTATTTTGCACTAAATCCTTCTTTTGAGAACCAGTTTCTCCAACTAGACAGCACTTTAATTGAACTTTTGTTTACCTTTTGAACTCTTTTGTAGATGGGAGTTCTATAGTTACATTTAAGCTAAACTTAGACTGTGTACTGTCCCAAGTCCGGATGCAAAAAGTGGAGGGTTGCGTTAGGTAGTGACGGTGAAGTAAATTTGTCGAAATAATCATGACATGAATCCTTTAAATCATTGTGTTAATGCTAGAGCGTCCCACAGAAACTTGTCTGATGATAAATGTCTTAAAATGCTGCCAATATACTAAAATAGCAAAGTCCATGCGCCCAGGTTAGGATCTTGGAATATGGAATTAATTAATATTAATAGATATTCATAGAAAGATAAATATTTTATGTGTTCAAAACTAAATGGGTTGAGAAGGCGAGGAGATTGATAGTTTAGGTTTTAAACTTTGGTATTGAGGTCGAACTATTGTAGGTGTGATTATAGATAAAATTTGAATAATGTTATAAGTATTAATAGATGTGGAGATAAATTATAACTTTATTATTAATCTTAAGATTATCAATGTTATAAGTGTTTATACTCTCAGTATAGGTTTGGAGGTAAGCTGAAAATTTTTGGAATGAATTAGAGGATTAATACAAAAGATACCTCTTGAAGAAAAAGTATTTATTGGGGAGATTTAAATGGACATGTTGGTAGAGTGGTAGAAGATTTTAAGCGTATTCATGGTGGTTATGGATTTGGAGTAGTAATGAAGAAGGTAAGGTATATTAGATTTTCGCGACTTTATGATTTTGTAGTTCTTATCTTTATTTAAGAAAGAGATGAAAGCATATTATAAAATGGATCTAGTAAAACAGATTGATTATTTTTTGATAAGAAAAATAGATCGTCTAGATTGTAAAGATTGTAAGTCATTCAAGTGAAATTTTAAGTACTTCAGCGTATTAGTTTTAGATTTTAAGATGAAATGTTGTAAGAAAAAAAAAATATTTTTAAGAGCAAGCTACAAGAAATTAAAGTTTGGGATGTTCATAAGAAGGAAAGTTATGTGAGAAAAAAATGTCAAGTCAAATTAAACAAGTTCTAAAGATGTGCTTGGAATCAAAGGAAAATTTCTTTTAATAAGAATAGTTGGTGGTGGAGTCAGTGTCAAGAAAAGATAAGAAATAAGAAGCATTGTTATAAAACTTGGTTTAGATGTAAAACTTCGGAGAATTGGGAAAGATATAAAAAATGGCTGTAGAGATTAAAGCGATATATGATGCAAAAATTTAGCTTTTAGTGATTTATACAATGATATAGATATCAAGAAGGTGAAAGATGTATGTATAAGTTAGCCAATAAAGAGATAGGAGAAGTAAAGACATAGTTCAAGTGAGGAGTATTAAGGATGAAAATAATAAAGTGCTTTTCTTAGAAAAAATTGAAAATAGGTGGATGAGGTATTTTAATAAACTTTTCAATGAAGGATCACGAAAGTCGATTGATTTTAGCAATAATACCTAAACAAAATAGAATTTCATTTTATTCGTCATTATTAGTAAATCACGAAGTTAGTGAAGCTTTAAAGAAAATGAAATGTGGAAAGCAGTAGGACGGATAATATTCCAATAGAAGTGTGGAAATGTTTAGGAGATCGAGGAATTTCTTGGCTTACAAATCTTTTTTAATGTTATTTTAAAGACTAAAAGATCGAGATGAGTGGAGAAAGAGTTTGTTGGTTCCTATATTTAAGAATAAAGGTGATGCACAAGAGTGTGCAAATTATAGAGGAATTAAGTTAATGTGCCATACATTAAAATTATGGAGAGAGTAATTGAGCATAGGTTACGATGTGATACAGTTTTCTGTCGGTTTGGTTTCATGCGGTAGATCTACTATGGATGCTATACATTTGTTAAGAGGTTTGATGGAAGCATAGAAAATAAGAAGGATCTACATATGATATTTATTGATTTAGAAAGCTTATGATAAAGTCTCAAGAGATGTTCTTTGGAGAGTTCTAGAAACGAGAAAGAAGTTAATATTGGTTATATTCAAGTCATTAAGGATATGTATACTAGAGCGTCACTTGTGTCCAAACACAAGGAGGATTGACAAAATATTTTCCTATTTGTTGGATTACATCAAGGATCAACATTAAGCCCTTATCTTTTTTACTTTAGTTATGGATGTTCTTACGAGGCATTTACAAGAAGATGTACCTTGGTGTATGCTTTTTTCTTTGATGACATTCTTCTTGTTGATAAGACTAGAGAGAGTCCAGAAACTTGAATTATGGAGGTCAACTTTAGAGTCTAAAGGTTTTCGTTTAAGTAGATCTAAAGCGAATATATGGAGTGTAATTTTAGTTGTAGAAGTTTTAGTGGTAGTGTTGTGACTTTAGGTGATCAAGTCATTAATAAGAGTGAGCGATTTATTTTATTGTTCAAAATGATGGTGAAATAGATGGAGATATTATTAGTAAATTCAAGTTGGATGGTTGAAGTGGAGGAATGCATCGGCTATTATGTGATAGAAAAGTTCCACTTAAACTTAAGGGAAAATTTTATAAGATGGTGGTAAGACCTGCAATGACTTATAGTGCGAGAATGTTGGCCAATAAAGAGAAACATAAGACTAAGTTAAGTTATTCTGAGAGATGAGGATGCTTTCGTGGATGAGTGGCTTTACCACTTAGAGATAGAATGCAAAATAGGTATGTTAGGAAAAAAGTTGGAGTAGCTCAGTGGTAGATAAGATTAGGGAGAGTCGCCTTAGATGGTTTAGCCACATAAAAGCGTCATGATGACAGGAGAGATGATTAGATTTGCCTAATGTTAAGAAAGGTGAGGTAGACCTAAAAGACTTGGTTAAGATGTATAAAAATGATCTTAGTATACTTGATTTAAATGAGAATTTGACACATAATAGGACACAATGGAGACGAAGGATTCATGTAGCCCACCCAGTGATGGGATGTTGTTGTTGTTGTTGTTGTTGTTGTTGTCAGTTATGATTTTCTTGGATTTTTCTTGGATTTATTTTGTAGCCCCTTTCCTTAATGGTTGCACATGAAATCAATACAGTTATTTTGAAGATAAATCTGCTCTACTTGGTGGGTTTTATGCGTATTTTCACAGTTATGGCATAATTTGAAAAGCACAAAGCACTCGATTAATCCAATTTACTATTGATCACTCAGAAAATGAACAAAGAACTTTCGAGTCTTTCGCGTGAGAGAACACTAGATTTTTTTTTTCTTTTATTGTGGATGCTATTAATTAGTTTTTTTTTTACATCATGCCACGTAGGGTTGAGACTTATATGGCAGCACTAGACATCATAGTTAATTATCTCTCACAAATGAGCTATGAAGCATAGATATGAAAATGAGATTAGGACATGATAATACAAAAATAGAGACATAATAAAATCATAAAATGTATGACACAATACTCTGTAGGCATGGCATTTTTTTTATAAAATATAAATTATTAATATAAAATGTAAATTTAAAATATTTAATGTCATTATATTTTAAAATAGAATATTTTATATAATAAGATATAATATCATATGTATCGCATAAATAGTTTAAGGATCAACAAAAGAAGAACTGACATTGATTTACTTACAATTATGTTTCTATATTTCTTCAAGCATAATTAATTATAGACTACAAACTAATATTTGCACTAATAGTTATACATGATTTTGTCAATATTAACATCTATTGTCCACCCACAATACCAAAAATCCAAAAAATGAATATAATCTTTAAAATAATATTATAAAATATGAACACATTGATGTATCACTTATTGGATCAAACAAACTAGATGTTATGATCATCATCACAAACACTAATATTATTTTCAATAGCATGTTCAACACTATTGATCAAAACATGGCTTATAAACCTCTGTCATTAAAAAAAATACAGGTTACCATCATTATGTGTCTTACCCTTACCGAGCGTTGCTTGTCTTGGTTGTGCTAAGCTCTAATTCTGAAAGAAAGTACATTAAACACAATATTTAGCTTATTAGATACCTGTCGAGATAGGTCGGAGTAATATCCATGTTTGACATTGACACAAAGCCTTTTTGAAGTGTCAATGATTCATAGAATATGGGAGAGCATTCTCTATTAAAACGGTTGATCAGCCCAAGCATTTAGAAAGATGAGCTACCCTCTCAAGATATCATGGTTTCATGCTTGCACTGTTGCTCCAAATTGTAAATGACCATGCTATTATAGTTGCAACAAACTAGGAGGCTAGTAGAGAGTGTTTATATGGCTCTAGCTTTGGTAGCAATTTTTATATAATTGATGTAGTCTCTAGCCATGCTGGGTGAATAGCTCCTATGCATTTGATCCTAATTTCTTTCTATAGGTTAAATTAGTGTGCATCATGCAACCCTTCATGGATTTAAGACATGATTTTCTTGACTTTGCGTAGTATGAAATATATCAATTACATTTAATCCAAAGACTTGTGGTACAGTGTATCATTCACAAAAGGTATGCAGTGACCTTCATTTGATTTATGAGGCAGCGAATTTATAATTTGGTTATATTGCCTTCTTTGAAGTTTGACCTCTTCTGTTACTTTTAGGGCTCTTCAGATTCTTTGGTTGCCATAGCTTGCCCCTCCAAGGTAGCAAGAAATTGGATGATAGAATTTATTGGCTCTACTCTAGATAAGGGGAAGTTATCCTTGACAAGCTTTATTCAAGTCTTGAAAGCCAATGCGTATATAAATTCGGTTGTTCTACTTCGTTAGGACATTGTCTACAATCTAGTTGGTATATATATTTTGTTGTAGATGAAGCTAGCTCCAATGAGTTCTTTGGTCTCCATGATCACCTTCTCTTCATCCTCGAGCCTCATTTACCTTGACAATTACTTGATGCATGATACCTTGGGATCAATGGTGAGTTTGTGCACTGCCACATCAAGGGATAATCCTGGCTTTATGTATAATTCTAGGTAAAGCAATCCCTGAATTTTAGGTGTAGTTACTTCAACTTTTTATCTTCTCATGCTAGAGTAGAGCGTTGATGAACGTGTATCCAAGCTCCTTTGGTGCAGACAAAGCAATGGAGTTCTTGTGTGGCAGTTTGGCAGAAACAGAGGGTGTGAAAGAGGCTTTCACAGAGGTTGTATGGAGGCTTTAAAGAAAAAAATAGGTATTGAACCTTTAGCCTTAAGGACTTTTACAACTCCAAGGAAATGGTGAAAGCCACATGATTTGCGGAATAAGGCCTCTAGGTGATTATATCTAGGGTGGGAGGTGCAAGAAGGTGGTCGATTTGTTTTCCAGAATTTATGTTGGGTTGTTGAGCGGCTACTAATAATGTTGGAGGGGAGGTCAACGACATTTGGGGCCCCGCATGAGCTTCGTTGTTGGACATAGAAGGAGAATAGTAAGTGATCAAATCTGAGTTGAATTTAACCCTTTAGGCTCTTTTTTGTGTTTTTTATGTAAACATGAATGAATATTAATCTATCTTGATTGAATAGAATCAATAAGATTTTTTTCAAGAAAAAATTATAAGGCCAGGCTTAAGAACCATCCCCTTTGATCTCCTGCTTAACACAGCTTCCTTAGGTCCAAAATAGAGAACAACTCACATCTTTAAAACAACTCAATACATAAAGAATTATTGTATCAGCTTTGGCTATTAAGTTCATCATAGAAGTTTTGACAAACTAAAATGCACATGTCCTGTGACAGTAGATCAATTTCTCTCTAGCGTTATTATGATACTTTCAACTGGGCAGTCTCAAGTTTTGTGATCCATTCGGTAAAAAAGTATGAAAATTTGGATGGAAATAATCTGTTAACTGTACTGACCTTTGTTAACATGCTTGATAACAACATTATGAGATCATTGTAAAGCAGAAATCAATCTTCTTTCTTTAGGTAAAATACTTGTAATTAAATATGATTTTTAATTGATTTTCTCTACCTTTTTGCTAAGATATTGCTAGCATGGCTTTTACACTGACCTTACTAAATGTGCGATAAAGTGCTGTTTTGACTTTTTTTTTTCTAGATATATGTGGAGTCAAATCCTCCTGGTGCCGAGTTACTAGCTCCTGGTATAATTGTTTCCGAGTCAGATTTTTATCTCCGTAGGTTGTGGGGAGACCCTGCTGAGGTATCTTCTTACTGAGAAAGCCTCTCTTGCTTTAAATACTAGCATTATCTGTACCTGTTTTCCAATTTTTAATTGCCTAGCAAAATTTGGTTTCTGTTAGCTGGATTTGATCGCCAAATTGAACTAGTTTGGTTGTGTCCCTTATAATTATCACCATGATGTTTCTGTTTAATCATGCAATTAAGCAACACAATGAAAGCAACCTTGCTTAAAGATGTTATCTTTGTAATATATGCTTCTCAGAATTGTATTCAAGGAAGCTATAGTATTGATAAATCTTATACTAGGAAGTTTACCGTTGTGAGAAAATATGAACTGTCTACAAACCAATGAATGGAAGTAAACCTAGGTAAATTGAATACTTGACTTTAAATAATAACATATAAAAGAGAAAAAAAAAGTTATACTCAAACGTAGTACTATTGAAACATATGATAATCATCATAATCAGCGTTATTGTCATCATCATCATCATCAACTTTAAGATCATGCCAACTATTTTTGGTGAGAATTATAAATATTCTATTTTCCTACCTTTTAATAAAACATTTTATAATTTCCATTTGTCCAAATCATATGCAAAATGTTCTTTAGAAAACCAAATGCTGTCATTTTATATATGGCATAGAAAATTCTCAAATTTGTTTTTAAGTTCAAAACCATGGCTCCAAATTGCACATTTCTTTTTAATTAGTGTAATATCAGTTTTTTTTTTTCATGACCAGTAAAGCCTTATTATTGCTATTTTAGTAAGAAACTCTCATACCAAGCATGCAAGAAGACATCTTTCTTAAGAAGCCTACAATATAATGCTATTTTCTAGGACCTCCCAACACGGCCAAGGTACTTGGCAGCATTTGCTGTTGGTTTTGATCAATCAAAAAATATTGATGCAGCAGTGAAAAAGGTTTGTTGACCACGGCAGATTTTTTTTTCATTCTTTTTATCTAATATTTTGGATTGTCATTTATTTCTACATTTTGTGTAGTTCTCCAAGGATTTTACAATAATGCTTTTTCACTATGATGGCCGAGCAAGTGAGTGGGAGCAATTTGAGTGGTCTCAGCGTGCAATTCATGTCAGTGTGACGAGGCAAGCAAAATGGTAATCAAATAGATGGTCTTGAACCATCTATTCTATGGTGCCCTTTTTATGGGCATTTATATGCAGTTATTAATTTCTTTAGAATCCTTGGGATATCTGCCAGATTTCTGTTTTAAAAATAAATATACAATTTTTTCCCTGTATTTCAATCTTGTGATTCTTAACTTTTTATCATGTCTTTTTATACTTAGGTGGTACGCGAAACGTTTTCTGCATCCGGATGTTGTAGCAGCCTATGATTATATATTTGTGTGGGATGAAGATCTTGGACTCAAAAACTTTGATGCGGAGAAGTAAGCATTAACTAATTTTTCCAAGTAAAAGCTTTGCTGCAGGACTAGTGTCTTTGTTTCGCTGACTGATTATCTTATTTTTCTTCTACCTTCATATGCCAGATATCTTCATCTGGTGAAAAAATATGGCTTGGAGATATCACAACCAGCTCTGGAGCCGAGTAGAGGGTTCATATGGGAGATGACCAAAAGGAGAGGTCACAGTGAAGTTCATAAGTAGGCTTACTTCCAATTTTAGTTCCATTGTTTTGTCTTTTTGTTGACATAAAAGCATGATATTCTGCGCTTGGGCTTTCAGTGAACTTTATTGTTACTCAGATTATGTAATATAATTTCGCAGGGACACCTCAGAGAAGCGCGGTTGGTGCGTCGACTCACATTTGCCACCATGTGCAGCGTACTAACCTCTATTCTGCATCCTTTTTTAGTCATATTAGCAATTTACTTGAAATTCAGTTGTCGGAATTTCAAAATTTCATTCATTGGAGTATAGAGAGCTTATAATTGTAACTTGTATGGATTTTTGTGGTGATTAATATTATTCATGCCTGCTGGCATTTTTATTGAACGGTTGCTGATGTAATATCACCTCTTACTTTTTTAGTTTTGTGGAAATGATGGCTCCAGTCTTCTCAAGAGCTGCTTGGCGTTGTGTGTGGCATATGCTTCAGGTACAATTACTTGGAGTTAAGGAGATCGACATGGTTTAATTTTATATTCTTGCATACCAAGTAATTATTTCCAATGACAAATTTCTGTATTCTGATATTTCAGAATGATTTAGTTCATGGATGGGGCTTGGACTTTGCGCTGAGGAAATGTGTAGAGGTCACAAATCATCACTTCTACTTTAAGTGTTTTTTTGTTAAATGAATTAGTTTAATATTAGTGTTGTAGTTGTCATTTGTACAATGTTTATCAGAGTTTTTTTTTATCATATTTGGCAGCCAGCTCACATGAAAATTGGTGTGGTTGACTCCCAATGGATTGTTCATCATGCCATCCCATCACTTGGAAATCAAGTTAGTTTTGATTACAGTCTTACTATCATCATCAACATTTGCTCTTATCTTAACTACTTGTGATTGCATTACTATAGAAAATGTTTGTTGACCTTCTCATTATAATCAAGACAGTTCCACAAGTTAAATTGACGACTGAGGACAAATCGAAATCGGCTCAAAATGCAGACGCCACCGAAAATAAACGACCGATCGACGAACGGACTTCCGCGAATGTCAAATTGATCAAAATATAAATATCAAATTTAACGATCAATTGATTAAGTGCCGGTATCAATGTTGGACGCGACATCGGAAGCTTAATACGATGACGTCCGGACCTCGCCATGAAATTGATCGCGCCGTTAGCTTCGAAACATCGAAAAATATCAACTAAGACTATCCGCACTCAATTCCGACGAGTCTGTGCAAATGTCGAATGATTTAAAGTGATAATGCCAAATCGAGGCTAAAATGCACAAGTCGTCACCAAAATCAATTCAAATGACTTTCGATTGATAAACAAACTTCTCCATCGCATTCAGAATATCAAAAATAGTCAGAATATAAACATTGCATAACCTGATGATCAACCGACGTCGACAGTCATCAACGCTGTCGACGATATCGAAGCCGAGATCGACAAAATTAAGACCTCCGCTCATAAATTGATTGCATTAGCTTCAAACGCCAAAATATATCAAAAGATCGTCACACTTAATTCTGACAAGTCGTAAAAAAAGCGGAAACGGCGACGATATTTGAAATCACTCAATTTAACGCCGACTAACCAAACAACCTCCGACGCAAACAGACGTGCCAAATTGAATATCTAATAATCTAAGATTGATATATATATACTCTATGAGTCTGTTGACATAAAGCTTCATAATTGAGATTTAATTAAATATTTAGAGAAATTAATTAAGCCTAAATAGTCATAATCGAAAAACTGATCCCGCCTCTCTCCTTTAAAAAAAAAAAAAAAAAAAAAACTGCTCCCCCGTTCATTTTTCACTTTTTTGATCAAAAAAAAAAAAAAAAAATTCCACCCCTCCTCTCTTCCTCGATTCCCACACTCTGCACAGTTAATCCTCTTCCGACTCCGCCTCTCTGCATTCCGTCCTGTTCCGCCGCTGTCCGGCCATTGCCGCACGATCCCGTGCCGCTGTCCGCTCCGCGCGTCCCACATCCTACCTCCGGCCCGCCGCGCGTCCATATCCCACCGCCGGCCTGCTCCGCAAACCTGGCCCGTTCCGCTCCGGCCCGCACTCCACAGCGATCCGCGCTGCACGCTCCGGCTCGCGGGCCCACGCTTCCGCTCCGCGGCCCGCAAGCATGCGCCACAGCTCGCGTTCCGGCCCGTCCTGCGCCTCCGATCCCACTCCGGCCCGCCTCCGCCAACCCGCGTCCAACCTCACTGGTTCCGTGCTGCACGAGCCCGCCGCTGGACGCTCTGGCCCGCGGGCCCACGCCTCTGCTCCGTGGCCCGCAAGCACGCGCCACAGCCCGTGTTCCGACCCGTCCCGCCCCTCCGTTCCTACTCTGGCCCGCCTCCGCCAACCCGCGTCCAACCGCACCCGTTCCGCCGCGCTGTCCCGCACCGTCCCGCAAGCAGCCCGCACCCCGCGCTGTCCCGCACCGTCCCGCAAGCTCGCGCCAGCCCGTCCTTCCGGTCCGCTCTGCAGCCCGCTGCACGATTGCTTCCCGACGGCCTATAACCGGTCCAATTTTGGGAAGAACATCGTCAAGTGATGAATTCTTCTTTCGATTTCTGACATCACACTCCTCGCTTTATCCTTTCAATTTTAACTTTGCTGCAAACCGGAGAATAACATCGTCAAGAGTCGAATTCTTTTTTTGATTTTCGGCATCGCATTTCTCGCATTACCTCCTCAAATTTACCTCGTGACAGCCAGAGAAGCAACACCGTCAAGAGGTGAGTTTTTCATTTGATTTTCGACACACCCAACCTTGTTTATCGAAGCAGCCAAAAAAACGAGTCAAAACACGTGATCTATATATATACACGCTTGTATTTTTGTTCGTCGTTTCAAGAGGCGCGACGAGATAAAATCGGGCCATGGTGAAAAGACACGTTACACTCAAGAGGCTGCATCAGAGTAACATCTGTTAGATATCGCTCCCCCTAGACGAAATGTTGTCGAAATTTTATCTAATTTTTAGACTTAGAAAAAAAGAGAGGGGGAGGGGGATGAATATATATTGTATTTGTCTTCTTTCAGGTTTGAAGTCCTCGTCGTGCTCAAGAGGGCGCGACAAAATGAAACCCGACCGTTGTCGAAGATACATTCACGCTTAAGAGATGCAGAGTAAGTCAAAACATCATCGACAAAATTTCTTACATGACGACAGGAGGTCAAAATCATACAAATTTTTTGACATAAGAAAAATGAGAGATGAAATAAACCTTTAAGAACATTAAGAAGGAACCATTTAATTTTAAACTAAAAGTGTCAAACAAGAAAAAAAGGGGAAAAGTAAAATGATATACAACAAATATAAAAGTAAAATAAAATAAAAAGAAGAGTGAAAAAACGCATACAAAATTTATTTAAGTAGAGTTAAAAGCCCACTAAAGTTTATAACCGCTCTCTTTCAAATGTCCTAACTCCAGCCCTTCAAATAAATGGAATAGAATAGGAGATTCTCTTTTGACCTTATTTATAGAAATTATAAGAGGTGGTGAGTGATTTGTTTTCAAAAGAAAAAGAAGAGGGAAAACGAATGTAAGAGAGTTCAATAAAAAAGAGAGGGAAAATTAATGTTGGAGAATTCAAATAAAAAATAGAGGAAAAACAAATTTAGGAAAATTTGAATAAAAGAGAGGGAAAATGAGAATTACTTCGAGGGGTACATTTTCTTTTTAAAATAACAAACTAAATTATTCTTTAAACCTGTAGCTTCAAAATAAAAAATCACACACCGAACTCCGCAGGCAAATAACGATACTAAATCAAAATTTACAAAAATTATAGGGCTTCTTTCAATCAAAAATTAATGAATTTTATTCTAATTATGATTTTCAAGATCAATGATTTTATCAATTAGATGAAATTAGCTATAAAAAACCTGTATGTGTTCGGACAGATATTTCAAGTGTAAATTTTAATGTCTGAAAATGCTACCTAAGCTAAATTGGAATAAAAAAATGAAAATACAAAACCAATCTTATAATTCAAACATAAAATTATCTAAAATTGCTATACACCTGCATGTGCCCGACACTATGCTGAATGCTTAAATTCAAGTACATGAGTATGCCGTTGCTTCCTGCTTTTAGCCGAGTCCGTGTTAACAAAACTTAAAAAATCTATAATAAGGAGTTTCAAATCAAATGAAATATCCTAAACCGATTCTCGTGATAGATTTAATCCTCTGTTAAATAGCCTAAACAGAGTTTGACAAGGATTTCTTAAATATATCCAAATTAATCAAATTTTCAAATCAAATTAAGTAACAATTTGAAATTGCTTAAATAAAACTTTATCATTAAAAACTTAAATCAAACTCAATCCATCCACATTCCGCAACTATTTGTCGGGGGTAACAAATTAAAAAAACTCTAAATTTCACAGAGCAACGTCAAATCGTTGCTCCACTATGCTCATTCTCAATCAATGTCACGCCGCAGTGACGCTGCCGTGTCCTCGATCGCTGCTGCCAAGAGGCCCACGAAGAAGCATGATCGAGTCCTCCGACGGTTTGCCGACTATTATATTACAATCACGACCAGAATTCAGAGATGCCCCAATGGTTCTCGCTTTGAGGAATCATAAGATATACTGATAGACAAACAACTCTCCGCCGTAAGACTTAAGCTTATCTTTTGCATAAATAACACCTGCAGTCTACAAGAATTTCTTGACGACGTAACCCATACGTTCAGCGATCCTTTGTCGTCGATCGACTACCTCACTAAAGTAGACCAGACGGACGCCCGGATGACTAACCACGAGATCTAGACGACGCCATCATTCCCCCAACCATCCCGGCTTGAGCTTAAATGATGAATTTCATAATCTAAATTTCAAACTTCATACGTCATACTATACGCTACGTCACTTTAATCGAAAGTTATCTCTCATTTATTGGGATGGGTAATTAACTATAGGGGCTTGCGTCTATAAGAAACTTGGAACTAGATCTAAAATTCTCATCAAATGAGGACGAAATCTCTGGGTAGTGTCTTATCTACTATTCCATTTGTTTTCTGAAAAATTACACCGATACTTTAAATCACACTCTTTTCAATTCAATAATTTGTCGAGGTGGTGATAATTTTGAGCCATGATTTCACTACTGGACAAGATTCTCTCTTCCATCTTTGACCATATATGTATAGTTGTAATAAAATTTTTGAAAATTCAAAACAAAAATGATGATTTAAGTGTGTAATAAATTCAATATGAGGCTCTATATAGAATGAATCATTCCGTAGAGTATATCTTTATTACACCATTATTTTGTTCTATAGCGCCTCTGCATCTTGAAAATATGGGGTGAAATAATAATTACTAATAACTAATCCTCATCTTTCACTTTTATAGAATGGATCTGCAAAGCACTCATTTCACCATTCAGCTAGGTCGTGGTGCGAATTTTCGGTGCGAATTACATCGACACTTTAAATCACACTCTCTTCAATTCAATAATTTGTCGAGAGGTCGGTGACGAATTTTCGGAGCCCACAATATTATCATGTTTCTTTTAATTTTTATGTAAAATTTAGTCATCCAAGCAGACTTGTATGAAACTTGAGTGTAGTCCTCAAAGCGATGCTTAGGTTGGTCTATTTTGATTTAGAGTTCATAAGTTTGCATCTCAACTAGCCTCTTTTCTCAGTAAGGGTAAGGACCCGCTATCAAAACTAACTCAAAGTTGGTAAGAACCTAATGTATCAGTTATGCTCCTTTTTCTACTTTTAAAGTAAAATATTTGAGATAGATTAGAGAGACCAACCATTACTTTGGAATGTTATTGTAGAGTCTTAAAAACATGTGATCAATTTTTATTAGCTTCAAATTTATTCAAAAGGAGGATGCTAAATAATCATGACTGCCATTTCTAGAGTTATAAAAATACAACATTAGATTGAGATGTGGCTTCAGATTGGTCTAATTGATCTGCAATCCTAAGAGTGATCCATAGTGACATACTCTGGGTGATTGTAGTCTGACAAGCCTTCATCCTGGTCAAAGCCCTCTCCATTTCAATAGAAAAGAGAAAAAATTGCTCCTCCCCCTCACACACAACTCAAATTAGATTGTAAATATATAAGTTCATTCACTCGATGCATATCATAATTGAAGTGGTTCATAACTAAATAAATAGCCTCTAGTCATTAAGTTAAATACGTCATGCCTTATATCCAATGATGTGATTGATTATTATATATCATGTCAGGAGGGGTCTTGCAATCACGAGCACTAACTCTAATTATGAGTTTGGATTTCAAAATCATAATCGAAGGGGCTCATTATCCAAATCATAACTACAAGTACTTAAAGTTTTCTCTCTTAGGTTGATTACCAGAGGAGTTCATCGTCATAGAAAAATACCCTCTTAAATTTCAGCATAAAACAAATTTTGGGCTCCATTTTTTTATGATCGGCATAAGATTAACAAACATAGTTAGAGAGAACTTTGTCTAAATCTAGCCCTCTTACATGCTAGAAAGGTCAAGCAACAATCTGTCCCTTCATGTTCAAAACAACTATTCATCCGCCCTCCACACAAGTTTGGTAAGGATTGCCAAAGCTCATAAAAAGCTAATATTATATCAAGTGTATTAAATTATCACACTAAAAAAATCTTTTGCTAGTAAGGTTGTAGCACATTCCCTTTGATTATGTGGTTAGTTTGATTATGATAACACTATTATAATATGGTTAGGAGTTGAGCTTGAATGTTAATTAATAACTAAGCTTATAAGTTGTGAGCTGTAAGACACATAACAATGCATACAACATTATGTCAGCCAAGAGTGGTTTGAAAATTGTCTCTTTCAATAAATTTTCAACCACAGGTCTATTAATTTTCTTTGAATGACAAACCTATTGTTGCTGATAAGAATATTTCGATCAAATTTAGTTGACTATTTTTATTGATTGAGTAGACTGTGATCCACAATAAGTTGAGATGATTTAATGATAAGATTTTAATTGAGTTTGTCATCATGCCTTCACCATTAGTTTTAAGCCAATAACAATACATATTCTCTCCTCAATCTAAATCATTACAATAGCAAAGTATCATACTGCCTGTGAACTACTTCAATTAAAAGCTCTCTCTCATGGTTAAGATTTTATCAAACCGAAACTTGCCTTATTAGTCATGCTCTTTTGATGTTATAACCTTTACAAGCCTAGAGGATGTTAATCCAAAAAATTGTGTTATGAATTCTTGTATAGCAAGACATACATAGATGTTTTAGAAGGCCTCTCTAATTATTTTAAAACAAACTCGTTTAATTGATTGCCCCATGCATGTCCATTTTGTAACAATTTCTATAATAACGGTTATGTTTTCATTGCTTGGCTGCCTGATAAGCAACTTATATATGCACCAAATTTTATTTGTGGTTCATCATACGTTCATTGTTTAAAAATCTCACAAATAAATATTGCAGGGAGAGTCATACGGTGGGAAAACACCATGGCTCGCGGTACTTATCATATCTTTTTTTCCTATAAATCGTATAATTTCATTTTATAGCTGTTGAGGATGTCCATTTTCTTGAATAGTTTTAACAATGTTAAGCCAAGCCTGAAAAATTTTCATGATTTGTGTTGATTTTAATAAATTGCTTAAGAAAAAGAATCATACGGATATCTTAAAATTGTTGGTTGACTTAAACTTGGCCCAGCGCCTTGAGCTTGTGATTTTGTGAATGTTGATGATGATGAGAAACACATATAATCATCATCATCATCACTATTAGCTTTATCTCTACTATTCAAAGTCAGCATATAATGTGAAATGATAAGATGGTTCTCAGACTATTTGTATGTGGCCAATTTAGTCTCAGAATATCCAATTACTCCAATTTAGTCCCTAACTATACAAAATTGATCCAAAATGGTCCCCCATATAAAAATAATGATACAAAATTGATTCCAAGTTAGTCTTGGAGGGACTATTTTTGATCAATTTTAATCAGGAACTAAATTGAAGAAATATGATAGTCTGAGATCAAATTGGCCACATACAAATAGTCAAGGGGCCAATGCGAAGCATACATCTGAGTCTTATATCCATGATCAGGTGAGGGAGAGGAGCAAGCTAGAGTGGTCATGGTTCCAAACTCGCCTTGCAAATGCTGAAAGAAACTACTTCAGAGGCATGCAGAGGAGACAAAAACCCTCTTGATTTCAACCAAATTTTTTCCTGGTAAGTAGCATTCTTTGTACACATCCTGCAAAATTTTGTAACAAGTTAGTGATTGCTAGTTACCTTCTTTCTGTGAGCTGCTGATTGATCTATATTTTTCTACTGCTCAGACCTCCTATCAGACTGCTAATCAACTTTCTAGTACACAGTTGTATTAAATGAGAGGCAACTTCGATGATTTTTATAGCTTCTTGAGCACAGGTTCTTCGTTTCGGGTGAGTGAGAGAGAGAGAGAGAGAGGAAAATGACTGTACATAACTCGTAGGAATGACTTTATTTTTTTTTCTCCTATTGGTTCATTTGGATTGGTTACTTTTAGAAGAAAAGGATATTTTAGATATTTAGTATTTTGTTTTCTTTCATTCTGAATGTGAAATTGAAATCATTATTTAAGAGAGAATTTTGAGTTTAAAATCAATATTAGTGTTTGATTACATCTAATAAAAGATGTTAATTCTTGAACCCTACATATTTCTTACTTCCCATTTATAAGATGGAAATTTTGCATACACATCTCACCATTTTTATTCATTTACATATTTAACATATAAAGTTTCATATTTATATTTATAATATTTTTATGTATTAAAAGGTGCACTTTTCTTTTAAAAGGTTGATAATAATGATATTGTTGATGTGTTATAAAAGATTTAAGTGTTATGTATGTAAATATTGATGTTTTGGTATTAGATATTTAAATATATAAAAATTTTGTGGTATGTATGTAAATCCACAAACTAGTTCAAGATCTAATAGTTTCATCCTGTTTGGGTGTATCATGAATTCCATTTTACTTGGTCAAATAAAGCAATTGATCGATCTTGGCCAATGGATTCTTTTTTGTAACCATTGATTATGTCGTTCAAGTGAACCTTATAGGCTAAAAGAGTGCTTGTTAAGGGACCAATTGCAAGAATATTATTTCAAAATGGCTTAATAGATTGCTCTTTTTATATGTGGTTCTTATTCTTTTATTTTTTTTATTATTTGTGGGTTCTTATTTTGTACATAAGTTTCTCTAATATAAAATATAATCTATTAAGCTCTTGTTGACTTTTTGCTTTTCCACAATTAAGTCCATAACTATGATGTAATTTTAAGCTCCCACAAAATGCTTAACAAACAAATCTTCAATTTTTGCAAATATTAGAACAAATTTTTTTTTGAAAAATCTTCATATAAGTCAAATAAAATTCTAAATAAGTTGCTAATAAATTACCTTTTTTTGGCACATTTGAGTGAATTTATTCGCAAATTCACACACACTCGTATGTAAAGATTTGAATTCAATATTTTTTGGTTAAAAGTCAAAGTTCTCAACCACTAGGCTAAGATGCCTTATACCTAATAAATTACCTGAATAAAAAACATCCTTTTCTCCCACGTTATAGTAATCAACTCTGAAATATGAAAGATATTATTGTTATTTGCCCACTCCATCTAATATTTTCGATTATGATAACATAATATCTCGAAGATATTGAACTTTTTAAATTTCACGTAGTATGTTATATTCATCAAAACAGAAACGACCTCTTAGATCTACTCATAACATAAATATGTTGATCAATCAATGCCATGAACTCATCTCTCATTGTAATATAAATATTAGAGCCATAAATTGTGCACTTTCTAGATTTTATATCTATTCTAGAATCTTCTACCATTTTACAAGAAAGATTTTCTATGTAGAAGGTAACTAGAGAGATAAGACAATCATCTCTTTTATTTTCACTACAAGCAATATATAACATCATATCCAAAGAAATCATCTCAAATATATTAATTTTATTTTTAATGTTAAATAAATAATTATTTATAATTCTATTTAGTACTATCATAGTATTCAAAAATTTTATTTAAAATTATTTTTAGGAAGATTTAAATACATATCATATAATTTTTATGTATTTATATATCTAATATTTAAAATTAGATATTTATTTATTGAATATTTTTTTATGCTTAAAAAAGTATATTTCATTTTTAAAAAAGTGAATAATAATGATATTAAAGATTGAGTTGTTATATATATAAAAATTTAAATTTAAATAATAGATATATAAATATATAAGAATTATGTGATATGTATGTAAATCATTATTTGTATATATATATATCAAAGATATTTCTAATATAAGAACATAGCATAAATAAAAAATGATAAAAAATAATTTTGGGGTAAGCGATTTTTAAATAAATTTAATTTTGTAAAAATATTAAATTATTTGATGAAAGTAAATTGGGGGTGATTTCAAGTAAAATCCACATATTCATTTTCTATTTAGTCTTATCTGCAGCCATCTGATTCCCATCAAACGGCCAAGTTTAGTTCCGTTATTAAGGCTAACATATTGGATTTCCCATCGCAAAACCCTAATCCCCTTTCCCCATGTCTCGCTGTCTCGATCCTATTTATACCCCTTGCTTCCGATTTTCCTCGATCATCTCCGGCCGCCGCCTCCTCGATCACGAGCTGTCCGCTTCTTATTTACAGGGTACGCGCTCAGTCTTCCCCTGGAGCAACGGCAACGCAATCGGAGATTCGTTCGAAAATCTCCTGCTCCAGAACCATCTGGGCGGGAGTGAAATTTTAGGTAGGAGTTGAACTGTATGGTATCAAATCCCGGGCATCCGCTCTCGTTAGGGTGGAAGCGACATTAGAGTGCTTAGGAAGCGATTAAATGAGCTATTTCATTCATTTGTCTAACCCCCTTCATCTCTCGCTCTCTGTCTCTCATGCTGGTTCAGCGGCGTCGATATGCACGAAAGCTTGCAATGACCGAACGCCTCCTGAGACCAGCAACATAGATGCATCGATCATCTGACCAAGTGGATTCTTAACCTTCTCCGAATCTCGCTTTTGTCTAGATCTGATACATATTACTTCAACTCGCACCTTTGTTCGTGCTTTTCTGTTTAATCTTTGTGTTGAAGTAATTGTCCTGTCGATTCCTTATTAGGGTTTCGCCACTCCTTTCAATCCCTGCTTCATTGATCTATATCAACCCTAAATCTAAAACGGTTGGTATCGTTTCCCTCGATCGAAAGCACCACGTATGCCCTATTATGGCATCCCATTCTTTGCCGTCGACATTTATTTCTTGCAGAGTCAAGCTATCACCAGGCTTAGTCAGGTGCCCATCGATCCTCCATGGTGGTTACAGTTACATGTCTGGAATACTAACAGAGCTCATCGTTACACTTATTATGCGTCCATTAATTTCGTGTTACATCTGTGCTCAACAGTTTCTACTCTGCAATAAAACATGCGCATGCGGTTTTAGCATCTTTTCTTTTTAGTGCTTTAAGTCGCCATTTTTGGGTGGATTTGTTTGATTCTTCGAGGATCTGTGATTTTTATTTGGGTTAAAGTTTTGAATTTTGGATGACGAATTTTAGGGATTTATCGAAAATTAAAAATTTTAAATTGAATTAATAAAAAAAATTGTGCTTATTTTATAAAAATAAATAAAAATAATTTGTTTATTCTATAAATTTTCTTTAATGACGATATAAAGTTTAAAATTAAAACATTGTGTTTGAATTTTCATATTTAAAAGCTTATTTGATGTTTCAAGAGTTAATATTTTTGTCATTTAGAGTTAAATTAAGTTGAATTGGATAATTTAATAAATATTAAATTAATAATTATATTATATTATATAATAATATGAATATATGATAATTATTTAATAAAAAATAAATAGAATACATATATATAAATTATATTGTTAGTAATTTAAAAATTTAATATCGATATAAAATTTATTAAGATATAATTATGTGTTATAAATTTAGATTATTATTTTAAATATATTCAAAATTTTAAAATTGTTATATAATTTTATAAATATAAGTATAATCTATAAAAATTATAGGTTGTGATGAAAATATAAAAATTAAAATATAAAGTTATTTTAAATTTTTTTATAAAATATAGTTAATTTAAAATTATAATATAGTAAATATCATCAAAAATATTTTTTTAAATAGTTTTATATTATAAAATATAAATTTAAAAATATGTAATTAAAAATTCAAATATTATTTTTATATTTTTAAATTTCAATGTATTTTATTATTTTCTAAATCAAAATATAGTTTAATTCTTTAATCCAATAATAAGTGTTTCAGTTTTATATCTTAAAAAAAGGTAGTCTTGTAAATTAATTAAGTGATTGCATGATGATTATGTTATAAATTAATATAATTATATTCATATTAGTAAGAATTTTATAAAAATGATTATAAAAAATTAAGTAAACTTGATTCGTTAAAAATGTGTTATTAAAATTCATTGTAAATTTTATTTAAAATATTAAATATTTAATTTAAATAATATAAAAAAGTGATTAAAGGAGAAAATTTTGAATTGGTAGCTTTTTAAAATTTGGGATTGATTTGTTAATTAGATTAGGGGTGTAAATTAGTTGAAGTTGAGAGATTTGACTTTTTGTACGGATTTGATTATTTTGAAAATTATTTTATTTGTGTTTTTGTGTTTGAAATAGTTTAAAATTTTAATGTTTGAAAGGTTCATATAAATTTAAAATGTCTCTCAAATTAGTAGTTTAGAAAATTAGTAAGATGGATGATTTGAATTTCATCTTAATAATATTGGTGTTTTTGACTTAGATGTACTTTTAATCTTGAATTCAATAAATTTGGCTAATACTATTATGTATTTATCTCTTTCTATTATGACAATCTTGATGTGGTATGGTGTGGTGTTAAAATGTATTATATTTAATTTTTGATTAATTATATTTTAATCATTAAGTGTTTGTCTAATCTTTTTAATGATTGGGTGCATAAATTTTTTATAAGAATACATTTATCTTTTTTTAATAATTGTATTTTTTAATATATTAATGATTTATACAAGATTATATGGAAGTATAAATTTATAATATTTGAAAAGAGATGATAGAGATGATTAATTATATTTTGATTAAGCCTTCTAAAGGTAAAAGTTGTTGAGCCAACACGGAGTATTTTGAGAGGTTGGTGTGAGTTTGTATCGAATTTGATGTATAGGTCATGTTGCATGTAATTTTGGATCATAATTGGCTATTGTACACAAAATGAAAAAATAATTGTGGAGTTAATGTATAATAAGCTTTGTGATTTGGTGCTTGGTTGAAAAGTTAGGTGAAGTTATCGCGTGTGATTATGATTGAACGCTGGAAATTAAAATGCGCACATGAGCTCATTCGCCATGATCGTGGTAGGGTTTGGCCCCAGGGGACGTGATGGGCGACATTCGGCCATCAAACTAAGATATCGGTGCGCCAATCATTTTTGGGCATAGTTGAAGGAAGCAGATACAATCGAGTATTCTTCGAGTTTGGTCGGCTTGACATCCTGCATGGAGCTTTTTCGTGCCCTAACATGAATGTACGTGCCTCGTGGGAGCTCGCCATCTGCATTGTTATCAATTATCACGATTCTTTGGTTCGTTTGATGATGGAGATTGCTTGATCGATATATTATTTTTTGACTATCAAGATAGGTTGAAATTTCAATATTGTCTAAGCTCTCACTTAAACTTTCATTATATATATCCCTTTGTTATTTAGTTCTTACAAATTTTAGTTAATAAAAAATTAATGATACAAATACATGAAATGACTTTGGATAAATTTTTTATTATCACTTTTAAAGTCTACAATCACTTATAAAAAGCCATGACATTATATGAACTTAGACATAAAAAATGATTTAAATGCACTTAAAAATTTAAGAATGATTTTTTGTTATAAATATTTGTAGAGTATGTATAGTTTTCTATTTTTTTTATTAGTGTAATGAATTTTTTCTTTAGCGTCATAAATATGACCATTTTAATCTTTTTTTTTTTTTTGTAAAATATCAAAAAAAAAAGAAGGTAATATTTTCTTATGCAATGCTAAAACAATTATAACATAATTTTTAAAGTAAAAAAATTGCACAATTGACCAATTTTTAATTACACTATGGAGGTCATGTCCAAAGTTTAAAGGAAGTCTATGTCTCACAATTGGAAGAATTATTTGGCTAACTTTATTTGATGTGGCTAAGAGAGCTAAAATTGTAAAATATATATATATTTTTATTTGTAAAACTATTAATTAAGGTGGTTGGGATGGCATAAGTATAATGAAGTGATAAAATGTTAATTCATAAATTAAAGTATTTCAAGTTTACTGGTCATAAAAAAGTGCTACTTTTGATTGTATAAAATGATTGAGTATAATTAAAATTTATTAATAGAAGCTAAAATATAATAAATCACAATGAAATTTTTGCTATAAAAGCTAATCATTTTCATCATATTTATTATGTTATTTTATGTAAATATAAAATATATAGTTTCATTTTTATTCATTTTCATGAAATTTGCAATTTTAAACTTGAACAATATATTTCATTATTACAAATCTAATGACTAAAAATTCTAAAATTCTTATAGAATTTTAATAAAAAATGTCATAATTATCAAGAGCTTTATAAGTGGTTCATAGTTCCTTATAACTAAATATCATTAAACATTATAATTTATTATATATTTTTCATGAGTATCTTTCTTGTCTTTATGATATGAATGATTGAAATCATGAATATACTTAAAGTATGATAAGTTTAGAATGTATGCTTAAAGTGTGTTTAGAATAAGTTTTTGATTATTTTGTTTTTAGAAAGTAGTTAGAAAATAATTATAGTTGTGTTGGGCTATAAGCTTTTTAGATGCTTTCAAAAAAATTTGTGATGAAAAATAATTTTTGAGAATCAGAGCTATTAGAGTGTGATAATTATTAGAAAGCTCTTGTTTGAATTTTTTAAATATTTATAACATACACAATAACTTTTAAAAGCTATTTTTTATAATATTTTTATAATCAACTTTTCAAAAAATGTATAGTTATCTCAAATAGACTCTTATTATTATAAAAAAAGATTGTGCATATCATAAAAATGTATGACACATATTTGACAAAAATCAACTCTTAGTTAAATAAATCTGTTGACTTCATTTTTAGAATGAGCTCTCAATCTCTCCATCTTAGACATAAGATTCCTCTTAGACATTAAGAGTTCTTTAGTATTAAGACATTTCTAGTGATTTTCTGGATACTCAATCTAACCCTAGAGACTTAGAAGGTTTAGTCATAGAAATATGTTATGTCTTAGGGGTGTTATAAAAATTTGTTTACCCTTTAGCTTAAATCAAATCCTCACTTCCTTCCTTCAAGTCAAACTTCAAACTCATATCAACTCCAACTCTAAATCAAACCTTGAATCATTTCAATGGATTTTCTCAAATCATGAATCAATTCCAAATGATTGAAACCCATGATTGAATTTCTAATTCCAAAATTTGTCTTATTCCCTCTTTGGACTTAAAATCAAATCTAAATCAATTCATTCCTTCAAGTCAAACTTCAAACTCATATCAACTCCAACTCTAAATCAAACCTTGAATCATTTCAATGAATTTTCTCAAATCATGAATCAATTCCAAATGATTGAAACCCATGATTGAATTTCTAATTCCAAAAATTTCTTAAGTCTTTTGATTCCCTCTTTTGGACTTAGCTCAAATCAAATCTAAATCAATTCAAACTCAAAAATTTTTTCTCACAACCCATTTATATTCTCATTTATATTTACATATATAAATGAAATATAAATTCAAATAAATCAAATTAAACCCAAAAATCAAATCCAAAATCCACAAATTTCCAAAATATTTTCTAAGTCCCTTTGATTCCCTCTTATGGGCTTAGCTCAAGTCTAATCTTAATCAATTCAAATTCAAGAGATTTTCTCATAATCCATTTATAGTCTCATTTATATTCACATATATAAATGAAATATAAATTCAAACAACTAAAATCAACTTCAAAAATCAAATCTAAATATACTCAAAATTCAATTTAAGCCTTTCAAGTAAAAATTTTAAACTTATCTCAATCAAATTCAAATCAACCCAAACCCTTGATTTTTCTTCATGAATTGATCAATCCTTTAATCATAAATCTAAATATAAACATAAAATTCAATCATCAAACCAAAACCAAATTCAAAAATCAAACCCAAGTCAAACTCATGTTCACCCTTCGAACTTGAAATTATCAAATGAATCAAAACTCATTTGAATTCAAATCTCTTGCAAATGGATTTATATTTTAATCATAAGTCTATATGTGAGTTCAATCAAACTTAAATCAAGCTTTGACCAGGCCATTTGACCTATTTAGGCTTACTTGACCCAAAGTGACATAAAGTAACCCTTATGAGCTAAATTCTAATCCTGGTCAAATTAGATTGAATTAAGCCCATCTAAGCCTCATCATTGTGAGCAACAATCATCATGAGATGATCAATCACCCAAATTGGGTCAAACCAAGTCAAACCTAAGGGTTGACCAAGTCAACATTTGACTAAAATGAAATCTAAACTAGTCAAAATTTACCATAGGCCAAATTGATTGAAGTCATTGATCAAAACTCATTCATGATCAATGTTTAAACTTGACCAAGTTATCATTTGAGCCTAACCTAGCCTAATTTTCCACTTGACCCAAATTTACCCAACTTGACCTAAAAAGTTAAAATATGTAAAAACTTGATTTAAGCCAAATTGATTGAAACCAATGAGTTAAATTTATTTTAAAATGATTATTGATCTTGACCAAAGCCTCAATTGGCCAACTAGATCCAGCCCAGCCCAATTGACCATGAACCCAACTTGACCTAAAATATCAAATTGAGCCAAAATCAAATTAAATCAAAATTGATTGGAAACAAAGATATCAATATATTTCAAATGATCAACTAGACCTAAACTAACTCATGACCTAACTCAAATAGGTCAAATGGGTCAAATTAGTCAATTTGATCCATTTGACCTAAATGAAATCAAATGAACCAAAATCAAATCTAAATCAAATTAAACTTAACCAAAGTTACCAAAATATTTCAAATGGTCATATGAACTTGACTCAACCCTTGGCTTGACCTTTGAGAGCCATGGTGGAAACATGCCTCCCCTTCTCGCTAATTTTGTCCCATAATCTCATTTCTCACGTACTAGACATATGAATCCTATAATCCCGAGTCAAATTGATTGTCCAAAATGAAAATAAAATATATGAAAAATTTGCAATAGATTTGAGTCATTAAGTCATGCCCTACATGATCTAGTTTCTTAGGGAGTGTGTTTAAGGACTTAGTCTCATTCTAAATAAATAACAAACCTTGCTATCTTGCATAAATATAAGACTTGTCTATATGAATTTAAAATCTTAGGAAGAGTTAGTTGGCGGCCACCCCCAAGCAGTTGTAAGTCTAATAGTCGAGTGATTTATCCTCTCTTGTGGAGGTAAACTAAATACCTATTTTTACCTTAGATTTAGGTCATGCTTTTGGCCCTCCCCAAAGCTCCCTAGATTTAGGTTCTGAGGTTGCTTTTCCTCTTTTGTAGGTCATAAGTATAATTCCTCACCTCTTAAGCATCTTTCATGACCTTGTATTATGGAATTATAAGCCCTAAATTTTTAATAAAAATTTAACTCAAATGAACAAATCACATCAACTTCAAAAATATAAAACTCAACCATATGATAGTTTGGGATGCTTACTAGACTTCCTAGTATCCTAAGCATCCACTACTTATCTCCATTGGCTTTGAAAAGAACTCCCTCCTATTTGATCAATCCCACTTGATCTTTTAAAATAAACCAAATCAATTGATAGTCCTACCTATTGAAATTTTTGAAGACAACGATCATTTACCTTAATCGAGAGTATTCCTAAGAAATCTCATTCCTTAGGATGTAATTAATTATGGGGTTTGCCTCCATAGGGAACTTAATGAACCCGATAAAAAAAATAAACCCTGCTTTACTTTTCCATATAAAGTAGGAGAAGAATTTCTGGTACATCATCCCACATATGAGTCCTTATTTAGGTGATTAGGTCCATTGTAGGGTGGTGACTTCTATCTTTCGAGATAGTACACCTCTCTCAATGTCGTACCTGATCACCCTATTAAGTACACTTGCAATTTTATGTGGTGTCCATCTAAAAGAAGAATCAATCATCATCATATTAAATTTTCCCTCTCTTCTTTCCTTTTTTGTTTTCATCTTTCTTTCCTAGAGGGAGGAGATTGATGAGATGATGATTCGCTTTGAAGATAAAAAAATTTTTATTTAAAAACACCCATAGATTCTTCTCATGATTCTGCTGGGGATGGTTCCTCTCTCCATCTTTGGTAAATGATCATTGCCTTCAAGTATCGATAGTGGATTTGTATTTTATATGAATCCGAGACTATCTTTCTTCTTTCTTTAGCCAATATGTTTAGATTTTAGGATCTCATTCCATAGAGGTCTTAAAATCCATATTGGTTCTCTTAATATGTGAAAATAAAAATTCAACAAAAAGAAATAACTAAAAAATTAATCCTTACCATTTCTATGGTAAGGAAAGGTTCATTCCAAGAAAATAAAGAAAAAATAAATATTTTATGAAAAATATTATCTTTCCAAAAAGCACTTTTTCAAAATGCAATAATAAAATATTTTCACAAAAATTTCTCAAAAACCAACATCATCTAACAATCTTCATGATTGTTATATGTAGGATCTTTCCAAAAATAAAATCATACTTTTCAAAAAGCACAAGTGAACTCACTCATTCAATTTATTGAGTGAGGACTTCACTTTCCAACAATCAAAATTTTCCAAAATCACAAATGAATATCTCCATTCAATATACTCAAATTTATTAAATGAAGGTTTTCATTTTCCAATCAAAATCAATAATCATATTTTTAAAAAGCATGAATGAACATTTTCATTCAATATACTCAAATTTATTGAATGAAGATTTTCATTTTCAAACAAAATCAACAATCATTTTCAAAATTAACGATCATATATTTCCAAAAGCACAAATGAACATCTTGATTCAATTTATTGAATGAAGATTTCATTTTCAAAACTCAATGATCATTTTCAAAATAAAATCAACAAATATCTTTTTCGAAAATCAAAATTAACAATTCTTCAAAAAACATTTGGATCCTTCATTTAGCATACCCAAATTTGTTAAGTGAAGATCCTCTTTTTAAAAATGAAATCATAAAATAACATTTGGATCCAAACATAAAATAACATTTGGATCATTCATTTAGCATACTTAAATTTGCTAAGTGAAAATCCTCCTTTTCAAAATAAAACACAATTTGATTTCCTATTTAGCATATCTAAATTTGTTAAGTAGGAATCCTCTTTCAAAAAAAAAAAAAAAAAAAGAAAAAAAAATAAAAATGAAACACATTTGGATTTCCTATTTAGCACGCCTAAATTTGCAGTACGAATCCTCCTTTCAAAAACAAAAATGAATCACATTTGGATGTCCTATTTAGCATATCTAAATTTGCTAAGTAGGAATCCTCTTTTCGAAAAAACAAAATCAATCACATTTGGATTTCCTATTTAGCATACCCAAATTTGCTAAGTAGGAATCCTCTTTCCAAAAAAATAAAAAAATAAAAAATTGAAACACATTTAGATTTTTTATTTAAAACACTTAAATTTGCTAAGCAGGAATCCTCCTTTCAAAAACAAAAATGAATCACATTTGGATTTCCTATTTAGCATACCCAAATTTGCTAGGTAGGAATCCTCTTTCCAAAAACAAAATCAATCACATTTGGATTTCCTATTTAGCATACCTAAAATTGCTAAGTAGGAGTCCTATTTTCAAAAACAAAATAAAAAATAATAATAATTTAACAGTTTAGGGTTTAGGGTAGGGGTTTCTTTAGATTAAGTAAACTGGTAGGTTTAGGTTTATTTAGTTTACTTAGTTTTTTTAATTTAACTTTATTTTATTTTTTTATCTTGGTTTATTTTATTATTTATTTAGTTTATTTATTTTAGTTTATTTATTTTAGTTTAAGTTTTTAATTTAATTTATTTTTTAGGTTTAGGTTTAGGTTTATTTTTTAGTTGAGTTTTATTTGTATTTTATTTTTTAGGATTAGGTTTTTACATTTCTAGGGTTTTGGGTTTAATGTTTAGGGTTTAGGGTTTAGGGTTTTAGGGTTTAGGGTTTTAGGGTTTAGAGTTTAGGGTTTAAGGTTTAGGGTTTAGTGTTTAAGCTTTAGGGTTTAGGGTTTAGGGTTTAGGGTATAAAGTTAGGTTTTGGGTTTAGGATTTAGGGTTTAAGGTTAGGGTTTTTTTTATCTTTTTATTTTTTTATTTTTAGGGTTTTGGGTTTTGGTTTGGGTTTTAAGTGTAGGGTTTAGGTTTTAGTTTAGGATTTAGGGTTTTTGGTTTTTTTTTTAACAGAGAACAAATTCAAATTCAACATTTTATCTTTTGAATTTCATCAACCAAGTAACACACCAAGTTTTCTAAGACACAAGCGAGGACATAAATAAAAATTATGCAGAGAGCAAATCTAAAACACTAGATAACTAGAACCATCTCTATTATAGAGACACAGTTCCATAAGCAGTAGAGCCACCATCATAACCATCGACCATTCTTCAGTTTCTCCAGTTCCCATCAAAACCACCACGGCCTCTCAGTGGCAGATCCACCATCATATATCCCCGATCCTTCCCTCCACCACTACGACTATAACCTCCATCTCTCCTCCCGCTTCCATAACCACCACTGCTCTGACCACCTCGATATCCACCAGCCCCTCCAGATCCCCCACCACCACTATGATAACTACCACCTCTGCCTTTGCCTCCACTGCCAGATCTAGACTAAGCCTAGTTGATAGTGAATTTCCTGCCGTCAGGGTTCCGCCCATTCTTAGGGTTTAGGTTTAAGTTTATTAGGTTTAGGGTTTATTTATTTAGTAACTTTAGATTTATGTTTAGGGTTTATATTTTAGGGTTAGGGTTTAAGGTTTATGGTTTAGGGTTTAGGGTTTAGGGTTTCAAGGTTTATGCTTTTAGGGTTTAGGGTTTAAGGTTAGGGTTGAGGGTTTAGGGTTTAAGGTTTAGGGTTTAGTATTTAGTGTTCAGGGTTTTGGGTTTATAATTTTTTAGGGTTTAGGATTTAGGGTTTAGGGTAAGGGTTTAGGGTTGTAGGTTTAGGGTTTAAGGTTTTTTGTTTGTTTTAGCATTAAGGGTCTGAGTTTAGTTTAGGGTTTGTTTAAAAAAATTAAGTAAACTTGTAGGTTAAGGTTTATTTAGTTTATTTTTTTATTTATTTTATTTATTTTATTTCTTATTTTATTTTGGTTTATTTTTTTATTTTATTTATTTTTTATTTTAGTTTATTTTTTGGTTTAGGATTAGGTTTATGTTTATATTTATTTTTTTAGTTTAGTTTTATTTTTATTTTATTTTTTTGGTTTAGGTTTTACTTTTTATTTTTAGGTTTAGGTTCAAGTTTTGTTATATTTTTTTAGGTTTATGTTTTAGATTTTTATTTTACGTTTATTTTTAGGTTTTATTTTTTAGTTTAGGTTTAGGTTTTTTTTAGTTTATTTTATTTTATTTAGTTTAGGGTTTAGGTTTGGTTTATTTTAGTTTTAGGATTAGGTTTTATTTATATTAGTTTAGTTTATTTTAGTTTTGGTTTTGGGTTATATTATTTTGTTTGTTTTAGGTTTAGGTTTTCTTTTTAGTTTATGGTTTAGGTTTTTTTTTCTTATTTTTAGGTTTATTTTTAGGTTTAATTCTTTATTTTATTTTATTTTAGGTTTATTTTATTATTATCTCTGGTTTAGTTTTTATTTTATTTAAGTTTTTTATCTTTAGTTTTTTTGTTTAGTTGAAGTTTTTTTTTAATTTTATTTTACTTTAGTTTTTATTATTTATTTTATTTTATTTTTAGGTTTAGATTTAAATTTTAGTTTAGGTTTTTATTTTATTTTATTTGTTTATTTAATTTAGGTTTAGGTATTTTTATTTATTTTATTTTTAGGTTTTTAGGTTTTTAAGGTTTAGGTTTAGGGTTTAGGTTTTTGTTTTAGGTTTTAGGTTTTGTGCATTTAGGTTTGGTTTAGGGTTGCAGATTTATGATTTAGGATTTAGGTTGTGGTTTAGTTTAGGTTTAGGGTCAGTTTAGGGTTTAGGGTTTAGGGGGTGTGTAGGGTCAGGGTAGCTACACATGGTCACAAGGTTTAGGGTCTGGGATAGGTTTAGTTTAGTAGTTTAGGGTCCAAGTGTGGTTTAAGCACATTTAAGATCCAGGCAGTCAGTGGTTAGTTTTAGGTTTAGGATTTAGGGTTAGGGGTTTTTAATATTTTTAAATTTATTTTAAATTAAGTAAACTCGTAGGTTTATGTTTATTTAATTTATTTAATATTTATTTTAGTTTAGTTTATTTTTCTTTTTATTTTTCTTTATTTTATTTTAGGTTGATTTATTTTAGCTTAGGTTTTTTATTTTAGTTTATTTTTAGGTTTAGGTTTATTTTTTAGTTTAGGTTTATTTTTATTTTATTTTTTAGTTTTAGGTTTTATTTTCTATATTTAGGTTTAGGTTTAGGCTTTTTTTTTATTTTTTTAGGTTTAGATTTTAGGTTTTTATTTTAGGTTTATTTTTAGGTTTTAATTTTTTAGTTTAGGTTTACTTTTATTTTAGTTTATTTTATTTTATTTAGTTTTGGTCTTTAGATTCAGTTTATTTTAGGTTTAGGTTTAGTTTTATTTATTTTAGTTTATTTTATTTTAGTTTAGGTTTAGGTTTATATTATTTTGTTTATTTTATTTTTATTTTAGGTATAGGTTTAAGTTTTATTTATTTTAGAGTTTAGGTTTGATTTTTTTTTAGTTTTTATTATTTAGTTTATTTTTTAGGTTTAAGTTTTTTTTAGTTCTTATTTTATTTTATTTTAGGTTTATTTTATTTTTCTTTTATTTTTTGTTTTTATTTTATTTAGATTTTTTATGCTTAGATTTATTTGATTTTTAGTTTAGTTTAGCTTTTTATTTATTTATTTTAATTTATTTTAATTTTTTTATGTTACTTTTTTATGTTTAGGTTTAGGGTTTAGTTTAGGTTTTTTTTATTATTTTGGTTTAGGTTTATTTATTTATTTTATTTTAGGTTTTATTTAGTTTTAGGTTTTGGGTTTGGTAGTTTAGTTTATGGTTTGGTCTGGGTTGAGGGCTTGGTTAGTTTGTTTAGGGATTGTTTAGGGTTGTGGTTTTAGGGTTTAGGTTTTAGGGTTTAGAGTTTCAGGTTTAGGTTGTAGGTTTAGGCTTTATGGTTTTAGGCTCTTTCAGGGGTTTAGGGTTTAAGGTTTAGGGTTTAGGGTTTAGGGTTTTAGTGTTTAAGGTTAACTGTTTAGATTTGTAGGTTTAGGGTTTAGGGTTAGTTTTTTAGTTTAGGGTTTTGGGTTAGGGTTTTTTTTTTTTTAATTTTGTAATTTTTTAATTTTTGATTATTTTTTAAATTAAGTGAACTTGTAGGTTTTTGTTTATTTAGTTTATTTTTAATTTATTTTAGTTTATTTTTATTTTTATTTTTCTTTTTGTTTATTTTTATTTTTATTTAGTTTTGTTTTATTTTAGGTTTATTTATTTTAGTTTAGGATTTTTTATTTTAGTTTATTTTTTAGGTTTAGGTTTAGGTTTATATTTTAGTTTAGTTTTAATTTTTTTTTATTTTTTAGGTTTAGGTTTTATTTTATTATTTTTAGGTTTAGGTTTATGTTTTTATTTTATTTTTTTAGGTTTAGTTTTTAGGATTTTATTTTAGGTTTATTTTTAGGTTTTACTTTTTAGTTTAGATTTGGGTTTATTTTTAGTTATTTTATTTTATTTAGTTTAGGTTTAGGTTTGGTTTAGCTTATTTTAGTTTGGTTTATTTTAGTTTTGGTTCAGTTTATTTTATTTTATTTATTTTATTTTAATTTTAGGTTTAGTTTTTTTTTAAGTTTAGGGGTTTGGTTTTAATTTTTATTTATTTTTTAGGTTTTATTATTAGGTTTATTTTTTATGTTTAGGTTTTTGTTTAGTTTTTTATTTTATTTTATTTTAGGTTTATTTTATTTTTAATACGTTAGTTTTATCTTATTGGTTTTTTTTTAGGTTTATTTTATTTTATTTAGTTTAGTTTACGTTTGAATTTATTTTATTTAGTTTATTTTAATTTTTTATTTTATTTTATTTTTAGGTTTATGTCAGGTTTTATTTTTTATTTTATTTTATTTTTTTTTATTTTATTTAGGTTTATGTTTTTATTTTTTTTCTTTTAGGTTGATTTAGTTTAGCTTTTACATTTTAGGTTTTAAGGTTTAGAGTTTAGTTTTAGGGTTTAGGGTTAGGGTTTAGGGTTTAGGTTTTGGAGTTTAGTGTTTAGGTTTTAGGGTTTAGGGTTTTTTGGGTTTAGGATTTAGGGTTTAGGCTAAGGTTTAGGTTTTAGAGTTTAGTGTTTAGGTTTTAGGGTATAGGGTTTGGGGTTTAGGGTTTTAGGGTTTAAGGTTTAGGTTTTAGGGTTTAGGGTTATCGATTTAGTGTTGTAGGTACAAGGTTTAGGTTTATGGTTTAAGGTTTTTTTTAAAATTAAGTAAACCATTAGGTTTTGATTTATTTAGTATATTTAGTTTATATTTTATTTATTTAAGCTTTAGGGTTTAGGTTTTAGAGTTTAAGGTTTAGGGCTTAGGGTGCTAGGTTTTAGGGTTTAGGATTTAAGGTTTAGGTTTTATGTTTAATGTTCAAGTTTTAGTTTAGGATTTAGGGTTTTTGGTTTTTTCTAAATGGGAACAAGTTGAGATTCAATATTTCTTCTTTTTGATTTCATCAACAAAGTAACACACTAAGTTTTTTAAGACACAAATGACAACGTAGTTAAAAAATGAGCACGCAAAGAGCAAATGAAAAACACTATATAACTAGAACCATCTCTACTATAAAGACACAGTTCCATAAGCATCAAATCGTATCGGCCGTTCTTCAGTTTCTCTAGTTCCCATCGGAACCACCCTAAGTTCTCGACTAGGTTTTTAATTTATGTTTATTTTAGGTTTTATTTTTTAGTTTAGGTTTAGCTTTATTTTAAGTTTTTATTTTATTTTATTTAGTTTAGGTTTAAGTTTAGGTTTAGGGTAATGTTTTATTTATTTTAGTTTAGTTTAAGTTTAAGTTTATTTTATTTATATTTTAACTTTAGGTTTTTTTATAGTTTATGGTTTAGGTTTTATTTTTTATTTACTTTTAGGTATATTTTTTAGGTTTATGTTTTTATTTAGTTTTTATTTTATTTTTTTAGGTTTATTTTATTTATATTTTACATTTAGTTATTATTTTATTTAGGTTTTTTATTCTTATATTTATTTTATTTTTAGTTTAGTTTACATTTTTATTTATAGTTTATTTTTACTTTTTTATTTTATTTTATTTTTAGGTTTAGGTTTATGTTTTAGTTTGGGTTTTTATATTATTTTCATTTATTATTTTATTTAGGTTTAGGTTTTTCTAGTAATTTTATTTTTAGGTTTTATTTAGTTTAGTTTAAGTTTTAGTTTCAGTTTTGGGTTTAGGTTTTAGCTTTAGTGGCCCAGTTTTAGGGCCCAGGTTTAGGGTCAGATTGTGGCCTGGGTTTTTAGGCTCAGCCTGTGGTTTAGGTGGGGTCAGTGGCCCAGTTTGAGCCCAGTCAGCCCAGTCCCAGGGGTTTGAGTGGTCAGATGCTCAGCCTTGTGGTTATGGTCAGGGCCCAGTGGACCAGCCTGAGCCCAGGCCTTAGAAGGCCTGGGATTTAGCAAAGGCTGGTAGGGCCCAGTTTCAGTGGAGTGGCCCAGATAGGCCTGGTCAGTTTAGGGCCTGTGGCCTTTGGCCTAGTTTAGGGTTTGGGTCCATTACATGGTTTGGGTCTGGGGTAGTATTTTTTTAGGATCAGTGGTTGCCCATGGTCTGTTTCAGGGAGCAGGGTAGAGTCTCAGAGTCAGTGGTCATATTTTGGTGGCCTGGGTGAGTACAGGTTTAGGGTCAGGAGTAGTGGTTTTAGGGTTTAGTAGGTTAGTTTAGGTTTAGGTTTAGGGTTCATGGTTGTAGGTTTAGGGTTTAGGTTTTTTTTTTTAAAATTAAGTAAACCAGTAGTTTATGTTTATAGAATTTAATTAGTATATTATTTGTTAATTTAATTTATTTTTTATTTTTATGATATTTAGTTTATTTATTTTAGTTTATTATTTAGGTTTTGGTTTATGTTAATTTTTTAGTTTAGTTTTATTTTTATTTTTTTGTTTAAGTTTTATTTTTTTATTTTTAGGTTTAGGTTTAGGTTTAGGTTTTTATTTTATTTTTTTAGGTTTAGGTTTCAGGTTTTTATTTAAAGTTTATTTTTAGGTTTTATTTTTTAGTTTAGGTTAGGTTTATTTTTAATTTAATTTATTTTATTTAGTTTAGGGTTTAGGTTTAGTTTATTTTAGGTTTAGGTTTAGGTTTTATTTATTTTAGTTTAGGTTTAGGTTTAGGTTTAGTTTTTTTTATTTTAGGTTTAACTTTTGTATTTAGTTTAGGGTTTAGGTTTTATCTTTTGTTTATTTTTAGGTTTATTTTTCAAATATTGGTTTTTATTTAGTTTTTATTTTGTTTTATTTTAGGTTTGTTATATTTTTATTTTTTATTTGGGTTTTATTTTATTTAGGTTTTTTTATGTTTGTTGTATTTTTAATTTAGCTTTTATATTTTATTATTATTATTTTTTTAGGTTCTATTTTTGGTTTTAGTTTAGCTTTTTATTTTATTTTATTTTATTTAGGTTTAGGTTTTTTTATTTATTTTATTTTAAGTTTATTTAGTTTAGGGTTTAGGTCTGGTCAGGCCCAGGGTTGAGGTTTGGGAGGGCCTGGGGGAGGAGGTAGTGGTGATCAGGCTCAGTTAGTTTTTATAGTTAATGGCTCAGTGGTTTAGGGAGTGGCCCATAATCAGTTTAGGGTCAGTGCCTGGGTGTTAGTGGGTAGTTAGTGGGGTTTGTTTATTTTAAATTTCATTTAGAGTTTGAGGTTGGGTATTTAGTGTTTAGCTCATATAAGTTTGGGTGGTAGCGTTTAGGGCTCAGGGTAGGGCTCAGTGATCAAGAGGGTAGGTCAAGAGCCTTCGTTTAACGTTTTTAATGTGTTTATCTAGTTTATCTTTATTTATCTTTACTTTATTTATTTAGGTGCATTTTTTTATTTTGTATTTATTTTAGCTTATTTATCTTTAATTTAGGTTTTATCTTTAGTCTTTAGGTTTAAGTTTATTTTTAGTTTAGTTTATTTTTATTTTATCTTTTGGTTTAGGTATTATTTTTATTTGATTTAGGTTTAAGTTTTATTTTATTTAAGTTTAGGTGGTTTTACTTTGGTTTATTTTTAGGTTTATTTTTAGTTTAGGTCACTAATTTTAGTTTATATCATTTTATTTATTTAGGGTTTATGTTTAGTAAGGCTCAGGTTTAGGTTTTGTGTTTGGTGCCTGTGGCCCAGGGTTTAGAGCCTGGCCTGGGGTCAGGTTTAGGTTTGTGGTGGTAGGGTTTAGGGTTTAGTGAGGCTTTATGTCAGGGTTTAGGGTTTAGGATCTTTGGGTTAGGGTTTATTATATTTTTTATCTTTTAATTTAATTTTTTAAATTAAGTAAACTTGTAGGTTTAGGTTTATTTAGTTTATTTTTTTATAAATTTTAGTATATGTTATTTTTTTATTTAGGTCTATTTTTAATTTAGTTTAGTTTGTTTATTTTATGTTTACTTATTTTAGTTTAGGATTTTTAATTTAGTTTATTTTTTAGGTTTAGGTTTAAGTTTAGGTTTATTTTTTAGTTTAGTTTTATTTTTATTTTATTTTTTAGGTTTAGGGTTTACTTTTAAATTTTAGGTTTAGGTTTAGGTTTTTATTTTATTTTTAAGTCAGGTTTTAGGTTTTATTTTAGTTTTTTTTAGGTTTTATTTTTTAGTTTAGGTTTAGGTTTAGTTTTATTTATTTTATTTTATTTAGTTTAGGTTTAGTTAAGGTTTAGTTTATTTAGGTTTAGGTTTAGGTTTTATTTATTTTAGTTTAGTTTATTTTAGCTTAGGTTTATGTTTATTTTATTTTGTTCATATTATTTTATTATAGGTTCAGTTTTTTTTTTGTTTAGTTTATGGTTTAGGATTTATTCTTTATTTATTTGTTGATTTAATTTTTAGGTTTAGGTTTTTATTCAAATTTTATTTTATTTTATTTTAGGTTTATTTTAATTTTACGTTCATTTTAATTTATTTAGGTTTTATCCCAAGTTTATTTTATTTTAGTTTAGTTTAGGTTTTATTTATTTTATGTTAGTTTTATTTTATTTTATTTTAAGGTTTTGGTTTGGTTTGAGTTTAGGTTTTATTTTATTTTTTTGCTTTATTTAGGTTTAAGTTTGTTTACTTATTTTATTTCAGGTTTTATGCTCAGTCAGGTGGTAGGATTAGGATTTAGAGTGGTGGCCCAAGCCCAAGGCCCAGTGGTGAGTCAGTGGCCCAGTGGCCTGGTAGGTCAGCCTGGGCTGGCCTGGGTTCAAGCCCATGGCCCAGTTTCAGCCTGGAGCCTGAGTTTAGGCCCAGGGCCCAGTGGTTTCAGGCCTGGGCTCCAGGGTCTTAGGGCCTGGATTAGGCCAGGGCCTGGGTCAGGTAGCTCATGGCCCAAGTTGGATTTATGGCCCAGGATTTAGTGCTCAGCTCAGGATTCAGGTTCAGTGGCCTGTGGCCAGGATCCAGGGCAAGCATGCATGTGCAGTTGTCCAGATCTAGGATCTGTGATCTAGGCCAGTGGTCAGGGTTTTGCCTAGGGCTCAGGGTTTGGATTAGAATATTTTAAAAACAAACCAGCGGTTTTTTATCTTATTTTTTTATTTTTATTTAGTTTAATTTATTTATTTTTTTAGTTTAGGTTTTATTTTATCTTTTCTTCAGTTTAGGTTTATGTTTATTTTTTTAGTTTAGTTTTATTTTATTTTCTTTAAGTTTAAGTTTTATTTTTTTTAAATCTTGGTTTAGTTTGTTATTTTATCCTCAGTTTAGGTTTTAAATTTTATTTTAGGTTTATGTTAGGTTTAATTTTAGTTCAATTTTATTTTAGTTTATTTTATTTAGTAGGGTTTACATTTAGTTTATTTTAGCTAGGTTTAGGTTTTATTTTATCTTATTAGTTTTTTATTTAGTTAGGTTTCTTTTATTTTATTTTTTTCTTTTAGGTTTAGGTTTTTTTTGTAGGTAGGTTTTATTCTCTCTCTGGTTTAGCCTAGGGTATAAGGTTTCAAGTTTAATGTCATGATTTAGTTTAGTTAGCTTGTTTAGAGTTGGTTTATGGCTCAGGGCCTAGCCCAGGGTTTAGGTCATTAGTGGGGTCAGATCAGTTTAGTTTATGGTATGGTCATTTACAATCAAGGTTTAGGGTCTTAGGTCAGGTCATTAACGTAATGGCCCAGGTCTAGCAGTTAGTGCCTAGGGTCATTTGGGGTTTAGGGTTTATTATCTTTATTAAAAAAAGCAAGTAGTTTATTGGTTTATTATATTTATTTATCTTTATTCTTTAATTAGTTTAGTTTATTTATTTAGTTTATTTTTAGGTTTAGGTCTTTAGGTTTATTTTTGGTTTAGTTTTATTTTATATTTTTTTTATGTTTAGGTTTTAGGTTTAGGTTTTATTTAATATTTTAAGTTTATGTTTTTCATTTTATTTTCATTTATTTTAGCTTGATTTTTAGTTTCAGTATAGGTTTATTTTAGTTTATTTCGTTTTATTTAGTTTAGGGTTTAAGTTTAGTTTATTTTAGGTTTAGGTTTAGTTTTATTTATTTTAGTTCAGTTTATTTTAGTTTAGTTTTTTTTTTTTAGTTTAAGGTTTAGGTTTTTTTAATTTATTTTTAGGTTTTATTTTTAGATTTGTTTTTTAGGTTTAGGTTTTTATTTAGTTTTTATTTTATATTTAGGTTTTATTTTATTTAGATTTTCTATTTTTGGGTTTATTTTATTTTATAGTTTACTTATGGTTTTTATTTATTTTATTTTAGTTTAATTTATATTTTTTATTTTATTTTTCCCTTAGGTTTAGGTTTTAGTTTAGGTTTTTATTTTATTTAATTTTTTATTTTATTTAGGTTCATATTTTATTTATTTATTTTCTTTTTAGGTTTTATTTAGTTTAGGCTTAGGTTTTGTGTTTTTGTGGTTTAGGTGGCTAAGGTTTAAAGTTTAGGGTTTGGGGTTTAAAATTTAGGGTTTAGGGTTTAGGCTTTAGGCTTTAGGGTTGAGGGTCTAGTGTTTTAGGGTTAAGGGTTTATGGTTTAGGGTCAGGGGTTTAGGGTTTGGGTTTTAGGTTTAAGATTTAGGGTTTAGTTTAGTTTAGTTTAGGTTTAGGTTTTAAGGTTTAGGGTTTTTTTGATTTTTTTAACGAGAATAGATTGATTCAACATTTCCTTCGATTTCATCAACCAAGCAACACACCAAGTTTTCTAAGTCACAAGCGTCGACATAGATAAAAAATGAGCACACATAGAGCAAATCAGAAACCCTAGATAGCTAGAACCGTCTCTACTATAAAGACATAGTTCTATAAGTAGCAGATCGGATCGACCGTTCTTCAGTTTCTCTAGTTCCCATTAGAACCACCCCAACATCTCGAGTAGCGGGATCCACCATCGTATCCCAGATCTCTCCGTCCACCACCACCACGGCTGTAACCTTCATCACTCCTCCCACCTCAAAAAAAACACCACTCTGACCATAACCTCGATATCCACTAGCACCTCCAGATCCCCCACCACCACTCTGATAACTGCTGCCTCCACCTTCGCCTCCACCGCCAGATCTAGATTGAGCCTAGTTGACGGTGATGTTCGCCATCAAGGTTCTGCTCATTTTTAGGGTTTTGGTTTAAGTTTAGGTTTATTAAGTTTTAGGGTTTAGGTTTACTTTTTAATTTATTTAGTTTTACGTTTATGTTTAGGGTTTGTAGTTTAGGGTTTAGGGTTTGCTTTTAGGGTTTAGGGTTTAGGGTTTAAAGTTTAGGATTTTTGAGGGTTTAGGGTGGTAAGTTTAAGGTTTTGGGTTTAGGGTTTAGGATTTACGGTTTATTATTATTATTATTTTTTTTAAAAAATTTAAGTAAACTGGTAAGTTTAGGTTTATTTAGTTTATTTTTTAGTTTATTTTAGTTTATTTTTTATTTTTATTTAGTTAGTTAATTTATTTTTGGTTTGTTTATTTTAGTATATGTTTCTATTTTAGTTTATTTTTTAGGTTTAGGTTACAGTTTATGTTTATTTTTTAGTTGAGTTTTATTTTTATTTTATTTTTTAGGTTTAGGTTTTATTTTTTATTTTTAGGTTTAAGTTTTAGGTTTTTATTTTAGGTTTATTTTTAGATTTTATTTTTTAGTTTAGGTTTAGGTTTATTTTCAGTTTATTTTATTTTATTTAGTTTAAGTTTAGGTCTAGGTTTAGTTTATTTTAGGTTTAGGTTTATGTTTTATTTTTTTAGTTTAATTTATTTTAGTTTAGGTTTATGGTTATTTTTATTTTCTTTATTTTTTATTTTAGATTTAGGTTTTTTTTGTTTGTTTAGGGTTTAGGTTTAATTTTCTATTTATTTTTAGGTTTTGTTTTTAGGTTTATTTTTTAAGTTTACATTTTTATTTAGTTTTTATTTTATTTTATTTTAGATTTATTTATTTTACATTTAGTTATTTTATTTATTTTTATTTTTTTTTCTTAGGTTTATTTTATTTTAGTTTAGTTTAGGTTTTATTTATTTTATTTTATTTTACTTTTTAGGTTTATATTTTATTTTATTTTTTATTTTATTTAGGTTTAGATTTTTTTTATATATTTTATTTTTAGGTTTTATTTAGGTTAGGTTTAGGTTTTAGCTTTTTAGGGTTTAGTGTTTAGGGTTTTAGATCCGTATTTTACCTGCCAGTGGTTTTAAGTTTAAGGTTTAGGTCAGGTTTAGGGTCAGTTTAGGTTTAGTGCTCAGCTTTATTTAGGGTTTTAGGGTTTAGGGTTTTGAGAATAGAAGCCTGGGATTATTTAGTTTATCTTACTTTTATCTTTGTTTATTTTATTTTTACATAGTTGATCTTGTTTATCTTAGTTTATGTTTTTATCTTTAGTTTATTATTTAGGTTTAGGTTTAGGTTTATTTTACCTGAGGATCATTTTTATTTTATTTTTGGTTTATGTTATATTTTTTATTTTGGTTTAGCTAGGCTTTATTTTATCTTTTTAAGTTTAGGTTTTAGGTTTTATTTTAGGTTTATTTTTTCTTTTATTATTTTAGTTTAGGTTTAGATTTATTTTAGTTTATTTTATTTTATTTAATTTAGGTTTAGGATTAGGTTTAGTTTAATTTTAGGTTTGTATAGGTTTTATTTATTTTAGTTTAGTTTATTTTATAGGTTTATTTTTTTTGTTTTCAGTTTATCTTTTTTTTAGTTTTGTATTTTGATTTATTTTAGGTTTATTTTTCTTTATTTTTAGGTTTGCTTTTATTTAGTTTATTTTTTTATTTTATTTTAGGTTTTATTTTTATTTTGGGTTTAGTTTTAATTTTATTTAGTTTTATTTTAGTTTAGTTTATGTTTTATTTATCTTATTATTTATTTATTTTCCTTTGCCTAGGCAAGGTTTAGGTTTAGGTCTGGTTTTTAATTTTATGTTTGATTTTATCTATTTCTTTATATTTGGTTGCCTTTATTTTTTTGTCTTGGTTTATTTAGTTTTTCAGGTTTTTTCCTTTTCATTAGGGTTTCTGGCCTAGAGTCAGGGCCTAGAGTTGGGTTTGGTTTTCAGTTTAGCCTTGGTTTGGGTGTTTTAGGTCTGGGGCTCAGGATTTATACAGGTTTGGCTAAGCTATGGTTTGTTTATAGGGTTTAGTATTTTGTGGATTTGGGTATTTAGGGTTCACACTTAGAGTTTGGGCTTAGTTTAGGATTTAGGGTTTAGTGGATTTTAAGGTTTAGGTTTGTAGGTTTAGTTTATTGTTAGGTTTAGGTTTTGGTTTAGGGTTTGGATTTATGGTTTATGGTTTGTGGTTAGTGTTGCATGTGGTTTAGCAGGATTTATTTTATTTTATTTTATATTTTTTTAGGTTTGTGGTTTAGGGTTTAGGTTTGTTTTAGGTTTTTTTAGGTTTTAGTTTAGGGTTTAGGGTTTTTAGTTCTTTTCGATTTCTTCAACCAAGAAGTCTAAGACACGCTTTTACATAAATCAAAATGAGCATGCATGAGCAAATCATAAATCCTAGTAGGATCGCCTCTCAGAAGACATAGTTGCATTGCATGATCGACGGCCATTCTTCAATTTCTCCAGTTCCCATCAGAACCACCTCGGCCTCTCGAGTAGCATCCACCATCATATCCCTAATCTCTCCCTTCACCAGCATCACGACTGTAACCTCCCTCGTTCCTCCTACCTTCATAACCACCACTGCTCCGACCACCACCTCCATATCCACCAGCACTTTCAGATCCCCCACCACCACTGCAATAACTGCCGCCTCCATCTTCACCTCCACCCCTGATCTGATGGAGCCTGATGATGTTCTCACCATGGTTCTCATTCTTAAAGTTTAGGTTTAGGTTTAGATTTATTTTATAATTTATTTATTTACTTTAGGTTTAAGTTTAGGGTTTGGGGTTTACGGTTTGAGATTTAGGGTTTAGGATTTAGGATTAGGGTTTAGGGTTTAGGGTTTTGTGTTTAGGGTTTAAGGATTAGGGTTTATGCTTTTAGGGTTTAGGGTTTAGAATTTTTTAGGGGGTAAGATTTAGGGTTTAGGTTGTAGGTTTAGGGTTGCAAGTTTAGGATTTAGGGTTTAAGGTTTCGGGTTCAGGGTTTAGGATATAGGGTTTAAGGTTTTTTTTTAATTAAGTAAACCAATAGGTTTAAGTTTATTTAGCATTTTAGTTTATTTTTTGTTTATTTTTGTTTAGTTTATTTTTTTTTCTTATTTTGGTTTATTTTTTATTTTTATTTAGTTTAGTTTATTTATTTTATTTTAGTTTTAGGTAGGTTTAGTTATTTTATCTTATTCCTTTATCTACTAGGTTATTTATTTATTTTATTTTAGGTTTATTTATTTAGGTATGTTGGTTTTAGTTTATGGTGAGGGCCCAGTTTAGGAGTGGAGGGTCAGGGTTTTAGTGTTTAGCATCAGGTCAAAGTTTAGGTAGTGGCCCAGTTTAGAGCCTCAGTGGCTCAGTTTTAGTGGCTCAGTTTGGCCCAGTGGTCAGTGGCCCAGGTCAGCTGGGCCCAGGGTTATTCAGATCAGTTTAGATGGTCTTGTTGGCTCAGGCAGCCAGTTTCAGTGGGTCAGTGGTAGGCTCATGGTAAGTGGCCCAGGATCTTGGGAGTGTAAGGTTTAGGGCCTAGTAGTTTTAGGGTTTAGGTTTTAAATCAAACTGGCAGGTCATTTATTTAATTTTATTTATTTTATTTTATTTTAGTTTATATTTTTATTTAGGTTTATTTTTTTATTTAGTTTAATTTATTTATTTTAGTTTAGTTTTTTATTTTAGTTTATTTTTTAGGTTTAGGTTTAGGTTTATGTTTATTTTTTAGTTTAGTATTATTTTTATTTTATTTTTTAAGTTTAGGTTTTACTTTTTATTTTTAGGTTTATGTTTAGATTTTTATTTTATTTTTTTAGGTTTGGGTTTTAGGTATTCATTTTAGGTTTAATTTTAGTTTTAATTTTTTAGTTTAGGTTTAAGTTTATTTTTTGTTTATTTAATTTTATTTAGTTTAGGGTTTAGGTTTAGGTTTTATTTATTTTAGTTTAGTTTATTTTAGTTTAGGTCTAAGATTATTTTATTTTGTTTATTTTAGTTTTAGGTTTTTTTTTAATTTAGGGTCAAGGTTTATATTTTATTTATTTTTAGTATTTTTTGGTTTATTTTTTAGGTTTAGGTTATTATTTAGTTTTTATTTTCAGTTATTTTAGGTTTATTTTATTTTTATTTTACATTTGGGTTTTATTTTATTTAGGTTTTTTATTTTAAGTTTATTTAATATTTTTAGTTTAGTTTGTTTTATTTTATTTTTTAGTTTATTTAGGTTTTAGTTTTAGTTTAGGTTTTTATTTTATTTTATTTTATTTATCTTATTTAGGTTTAAGTTGTTTTATTTATTTTATTTTTAGGTTTTATTTAGTTTAGGTTTAGGTTTTTAGGTTTTTAGTGTTTAGGGTTTAATGTTTATGGTTGGTTTTAGGGTTTAGGGTTTAGCGTTAGTTTTAGCATTTTTTTTGTTTAAAACCCTGAGTGAGGAGAATTTTAATGCCACAACGAAAGGAGTACAAAGTCCTTAAGATGGGATAAATCGCAAAACTACCGCTCAAAGAGCTACAATCAGCCTAGACAAAAAAATCTCCTATATAAATGAACCAAAATAAATAAAAAATAAAAAAGAACCTAAACAAAATAACTAAAAAACTAAAGCAAAAAAGCAACAACACAAGAGACAGGAGTAATAGCCAAAGCCCACAAAGGAAATAGCAGGAGAATGAGAGATACATAAACCACAACCAGTATACAGAACCTAAAAAGAATAGGAAAGAAACCAAAAAAAAAAGCAAAAGTAAGAGCTAAAAGAGAAAAAAGGAAGAAAGAAAAGAAGAGGAAGGGAGGAGAAGAGAAGGGAAAGGATCAGGCTCAGTTATAGAAAAAGGGGCAACCAAAATTTGTGAGCAGCTAAACTTCAAAAGATGGGTTACAATCACAAAAAAGGCTACCAACCAATATAAGAGAAGAAAATCATCCTTGCGATCATTGCCAATAAACCTCGCAAGTACACTTGACCAAGCAGCAAAGCCAGCCAAGAACAAAGAACAACCATCATAAGGGAAAAATAAGTAACAAACCATCCAAACAACTAACCAAAGACCCCAATAGAGAGGATCAACCAACAGAACACCAACCACCAGAAGAGAAGAAGAGTTGAAGAAAAGCACTCCAACCCCAACAAGAAGGCAGGACCATAACCAAGTAAGAGATAGAAAAAACCACTAACCAAATAGCCAATAGCAGAAAAAAAAAGCAGCCAACCATAAGAAAGGAAGGAAGAGGGAAAGCCAACAACACAGCTAGAAAAAAGCCCAAAAAACCTAATAAGAGTAACCATAAAATCAATAATGAAACATAAAGAACATAAAAGGGAGTAGCAAACAACCAAAGAAATAAATCCAGTAAATGAAAAAGGAGTGAAACCAAAATAGAGGCATAGAAGAAGAAAAAACCCACAAGGGAAAGGAGGCAACAACAACAGAACAGAATACCACCAGCAGAAGCACCCCAACAAAGAAAGCAAGAGAAGCCACCAATAGAGAAGGAGAAAATGAAATTGAGTAAATCTAACATAAGGAAAACTAGCTTTATCTAAGTTAGAAAGTCCTCTTAATTTCTTAGGAATAATATCATTGATAAATAATGTAAAATCATAGAGGTTGCTCCCTAAGCCAGCTAAAAAATCAACACAAGCATTGCCTTCCCTCAAAATATGAGTAATTTTAAATGAAAGTTTAGATATAATGGCTTAAATATTCATAATTAAATAGAAAAGCTCAGCATTACCCTTGTGATTAGAATTGATCATAGCAAGAACCATCTCAGCATCAGATTCCAACCCAATAGTAAGAAATTTTTTTTCCAAACAAAGCTTAAGAGCATGATAAATAGCCATCAATTCATCCATAGTAATAGAATTAGTAGAGAGAGGAGTGGAAAAAGCCAAGATAATATTCTGAAGACTATTTTGAAAAATACCACGATAACCAGACTTGTTAAGTGCAACAGAGCCATTATTATTAATTTTAATAAATTAATTAAGAGGCTTAATCTAGTAAATAATTTTATAAGTAGGAGGCGAGTCACAATAAGGAAACTTGATACCCAAAGGCAACAAACTTGAAACTTTTAAAATTAGTACCACAAAGAATAGCAGCCATAGGTAAGGAAAAACATCTTATCTTTAGTCTTCGCAATAATCCTCTTATGATTCATAGGAACATTATGATGCTTAACATCATTTCTGTTAGACCAAATAAACCAAATCAAAGTAAAAGCGACCATAATTTTGATATGCCCTTTGATAGTATTTAGAAAATAAGAGTTAAAATGCTGCATTAAAGAAAACCTACAATTAAAATAACTTAAATTAAATAACTCCTCATACTAACCCCAAACTTTAGAGGCAATGGCACCATTAACAAAAACATGACTAACATTCTCAATATGAAAGCTACACATGCATTTAGAAAGAAGATTAAAGCCTTTATTTAGTTTATTTAGTTTATTTATTATTTATTTTAGATTATTTTATTTTATTTTTTATTTAGGTTTATTTTTATTTTTATTTATTTTAGTTTATTTATTATAGGTTTGTTTAGTTTATTTTTTTTATTTTTTAGGTTTAGGTTTAGGCTTATGTTTATTTCTTAGTATAATTTTTATTATATTTTATTTTTTATGTTTACACTTTATTTTTTATTTTTAGGTTTAGGTTTAAGTTTTTATTTTATTTTGTTAGGTTTAGGTTTTAGGTTTTTATTTTAAGTTTATTTTTAGGTTTTATTTTTTTGTTTAGGTAAAGGTTTATTATTTGTTTATTTTATTTTATTTAGTTTAGGGTTTAGGTTTAGTTTATTTTAAGCTCAGGTTTAGGTTTTATTTACTTTAGTTTAGTTTATTTTATTTTAGGTTTAGGTTATGTTTTTTACATTAGGGTTTAGGATTATTTTTTATTTATTTTTAGGTTTTTTATTTAGTTATTATTTTATTTTATTTTTTTGAATTAAGTAAACGGGTAGGTTTAGGTTCATTTAGTATATTTTGTTTATTTTTTATTTATTTTAGTTTACTTTATTTTTAATTTTATTTTGGTTTATTTATTATTTTTTATTCAATTTAGTTTATTTTTTTTAGGTTTATTTATTTTAGTTTAGGTTTTTTATTTTAGTGTATTTTTTTAGGATTAAGTTTAGGATTTTAATTTATTTTTGTAGGTTTAAGTCATAGGTTTTTATTTTAGGTTTATTTTTAGGTTTTATTTTTTAATTTAGGTTTAGGTTTACTTTTAGTATATTATAATTTATTTAGTTTAGGTTTAGGTATAGGTTTATATTTGAGGTTTAAGTTTAGGTTCCATTTATTTTAGTTTAGTTTATTTTAATTTAGGTTTAGGTTTATTTTAGGCTTTAAGGTTTAAGCATTAGGGTTTAGTGCCATTTGGGTTTGGGTTCAGCTTGAGTGGGTTAGTTTAGGGTCAGTGGCTCAGTTTCAGATTTTTTGGGTAGGGTAAGAGTTGGCTCAGTTAGGGTTTGGGAGGTAGGATTTTTTTACCTAGGAGTTTTATGGTTTAGGGTTAGTTTAGGGTTGTGGTTGCAGTTTAGTTAGGTTTATGGTTTAAGGTGTAGGGTTTAGGCTTTTTTTTAAAAAATTAAGTAAACTGGTAGTTTTATGTTTATTTAGTTTATTTTTTATTTATTTTAGTTTTTTATTTTTAATTTTTACTTAGGATTATTTTTTAATTTTATTTAGTTTAGTTTATTTATTTAATATTTATTTATTTTAATTTATTTTTTAGGTTTAGGTTTAAGTTTGTATTTATTTTTTAGTTTATTTTTATTTTTATTTTATTTTTTAGGTTTAGGTTTTATTTTTTATTTTTAGGTTTAGCTTTAGGTTTTTGTTTTATATTTTAAGGTTTAGGTTTTACGCTATTATTTTAAGTATATTTTTAGGTTTAACGTTTTAGTTTAGGTTTAGCTTTATTTTTGTTTATTTTATTTTATTTAGTTTAGGGGTTAGGTTTAGTTTATTTTAAGTTTAGGTTAAGGTTTTCTATATTTTAGTTTAGGTTTATTTTTTTTATTTTGTTTATTTTATTTTTACTTTAGGTTTAGATATTTTTTTTAGTTTAGGTTTAGGCTTTATATTTTATTTATTTTATGTTATATTTTAGGTTTCGATTTTATTTAGTTTTTTATTTTATTTTATTTATTTTATTTTTATTTTACGTTTGGGTTTTATTTTATTTATGTTTTCTATTATTTGATTTATTTAATTTTCTAGTTTAGTTTAGGTTTTTATTTATTTTATTTTATTTTTAGGTTTAGCTTTAGGTTTAGGTTTTAGTTTAGATTTTCATTTTATTTATTTTATTTTATTTAGGTTTACATTTATTTATTTATTTTATTTTTAGGTTTTATTTATTGTAGGTTTAGGTTTTTAGGTTTTTAGGGTTTAGGGTTTAGGGTTTAAGGTTTAAGGTTTGGGGTTTAGGGTTTATGGTTTAAGGTTGTAGGTTTTACGGTTTAGGGTTTTGGGTTTAGGGTTTTACGATTTAGGGTTTAGGGTTTAGGGTTAGAGGATTTGTTTTGCCTAGTTTAGTTTAGTTTAGGGTTAAGGGTTATTTTTATTTTTATATTTTATAATTTTTATTTTTTTTAAATTACAAACCGGTAGGTTTAGGTTTAGTTAGTTTATTTAGTTTATTTTTATTTATTTTATTTTATTTTATTTTTTATTTTTATTTTAGTTTATTTTTAATTTAATTTAGTTTAGTTTATTTCTTTTAGGTTTATTTATTTTAGTTTAGGTTTTTTATTTTAGTTTATTTTTTAGTTTTAGGTTTAGGTTTAAGTTTATTTTTAGTTTATTTTTTATTTTATTTTATTATTTAGGTTTAGGTTTTATTTTTTTATTTTAGTTTAGGTTTAGGTTTTATTTTAGTTTTAAGTTTAGGTTTTAGGTTTTATTTTAGGTTTATTTTTTAGGTTTTATTTTTTTTAAGGTTTAGGTTTATTTTTAGTTTATTTTATTTTATTTAGTTTAGGTTTTGGTGTAGGTATTATTTATTTTAGTTTAATTTATTTTAGTTTACGTTTATGTTTATTTTATTTTTATTTTAGGTTTAGGTATTTTTAAAAAAGTTTAGGGTTAATGTTTTGTATTTTATTTAATTTTTGGTTTATTTTTTAGGTTTAGGTTTTTATTTAGTTTTTATTTTATTTTATTTTAAGTTTATTTTTATTTTATTTTATGTTTAGTTTTAATTTTATTTAGGTTTTTTATTTTTTAGTTTAGTTTAGGTTTTTATTTATTTTATTTTATTTTATTTGCTTTTTAGGTTTAGGTTTTAGTTTATGTTTTATTTTATTTTATTTTTATTTAATTTTGATTTTGCCCTTTATTCTTTTTTTTAGATTTTATTTTTTAGATTTTATTTTTTAGGTTTAGGTTTTAGGTTTGTGTTTTATTTTGGGTTTGTGGTTTAGGTTTTATAGTTTAGGGTGTTAGGGTTTAAGGTTTACGGATTTATGGTTTATGGTTTTTTGGGTTTAGGGTTTAGGTTTAGGGTTCATGTTTTAGTTTAGGGTTTAGGAGTTTTGGTCTTTTTTAACAGAGAACAAATTCAGATTCACCATTTCTTCTTTTCATTTCATCAACCAAGTAACACACCAAGTTTTCTAAGACACAAGTGGCGACATAGATAAAAAATGAGCATGCATAGAGCGAATAAAAAATTGTAAATAACTAGAATCATCTCTACTATCAAGACACAGTTCCATAAGTAATAGTCAGATCGGTCGTTCTTTAATTTCTCCAGTTCCCATCAGAACCACCCTAGCCTCTCGAGTAGCGAAATCCACTATCACATCTCTGATCTCTCCCTCCGCCACCACCATGATTATAACCTCTATCGCTCCTCCGACCTCCTTAACCAACACTACTCTGACCTCCACCTCCATATCAACCAACTAGATCTAGTCTGAGCCTGATTGACAGTTATGTTCCTTCCATCAAGGCTCTGCCCATTCTTAGGCTTTAGGTTTAGGTTTATTAGACTTTACGGTTTAAGTTTATTTTCAAATTTATTTAGTTACTTTAGGTTTAGGTTTAGGGTTTAGGGTTTAAGGTTTAGGGTTTAGGGTTAGGTTTTAGCATTTAAGGTTTAGAGTTTAGGGTTTTAGGGTTTATGCTTTTAGGGTTTAGGGTTTAGGGTTAGGGGTTAGGGTTTAGAGTTTAGGGTTTAGGGTTTAAAATTTTTTGGGCTTTAAGGTTGTAGGTTTAGGGTTTAGGGTTTAGGATTTAAGGTATAATTTTTTTTAATTAAGTAAACTAGTAGGTTTAAGTTTATTTAGTATATTTAGTTTATTTTTTATTTATTTTAGTTTAATTTATTTTTTATTTTTATTTATGTTTATTTTTTATTTTTATTTTATTTAGTTTATTTATTTTAGGTATTTTATTTTACTTTACTTTTTTAGGTTTCTATTTAGGTTAAGGTTTATTTTTTTAGTTGTTTTTTATTTTTATTTTACCATTTAGGTTTAGGTTTCCTTTTTTATTTTTGGATTTAGGTTTAGGTTTTTATTTTATTTTCTTAAGTTTAAGATTTGGGTTTTTATTTTAAGCTTATTTATAGGATTTAATTTTTGGTTTAGGTTTAGGTTTAATTTTAGTTTATTTGATTTTATTTTGGTTTTTTTGCTGAGGTTTATTTTATTATTTTGTTTAGTTTAGGTTTTTATTTATTTTAATTTTATTTATTTTTATATTTTTATATCATTTTATTTTTAGGTTTAAGTTTAAGTTTTATGTATTTATTTTATTTTTATGTTTTTTCTAGTTTAGGTTTAGGTTTTTAAGGTTTAGGGTTTAGAGTTTAGGGTTTTATGGTTTAGGGTTTAGAGTTAGGGTTTAGGGTTTATGGTTTAGTGTTTAGGCTTTAGGGTTTATAATTTTTTGGGTTTAGGGTTTATGGTTTAGGGTAAGCTTAGGGTTTAGGGTTTAGGTTTTATGGTTTAGGGTTTAGGGTTATGGTTTTAGGGTTTAGGGTTTAGGGTTTAAGGTTTAGGGTTTTTAAGCTTTAGGGTTTAGGGTTTAGGGTCTAGGTTTTAGGTTTAGGATTCAAGTTTTAGTTTAGGGTTTAGGGTTTTTAGTTTTTTTTTTAATATAAACAAATTCATATTCAACATTTATTCTTTTGGATTTCATCAACAAAGTAACTCACCAAGTTTTCTAAGACAAAAGTGATGACGTAGATAAAATATTAGCACACATAGAGCAAATCAAAAACTCTAGATAACTAGAACCGTCTTTACTCTAAACACCATAAGCAGATCGTGATCTACCATTCTTCAGTTTCTCCAATTCCCATCAGAACCACCCTGACCTCTCGAGTAGCGGGATCCACCACTATGGCTGTAACCTTTGTCACTTCTCCCTCCTGCATGACCACCACTACTCCGACCAGCACCTCCATATCCCCCATGACCACTGCGATAACCATCGCCTCTGCCTTCACCTCCACCGCCAGATCTAGACTGAGCCTAGTTAACAATGATGTTCTTGCGGTGAAGGTTTTGCCCATTCTTATGGCTTAGGTTTAAGTTTAGGTTTATTAGGATTTTGGGTTTAGGATTATTTTTTAATTTATTTAGTTACTTTAGGTTTAGGTTTAGGGTTTAGGATTTTTTAAGGTTTAGGTTTAGGTTTAGGTTTAAGGTTTTAGAGTTTTTTGTTTTTTTTTTTTAAATTGAGTAAATCGGCAGGTTTTGGTTTATTTAGTTTATTTAGTTTATTTTATATTTTTATTTAGGTGTCTTTTTTATTTTTTATTTAGTTTAGTTTCTTTATTTTATGTTTATTTATTTTAGTATATGTTTTTTGATTGTAGGTTATTTTTTAGTTTAGGTTTAGTTTTAGGTTTATGTTTATTTTATTATATAGTTTTATTTTTATTTCAGTTTTTAGGTTTTGGTTTTATTTTTTATTTTTAAGTTTAAATTTAGGTTTTTATTTTATTTTTTTAGGTTTAAGTTTTAGGTTTTTATTTTAGGTTTATCTTTTGGTTATATTTTTTTTAGTTTAGGTTTAGGTTTATTTTTAATTTATTTTATTTTATTAAGTTTAGGTTTAGGTTTAGGTTTAGTTTATTTTAGGTTTAGGTTTAGGTTTTATTTTGCTTATATTATAATTTAGGTTTTGATTTATTTTATTTTGTTTATTTTTTTTAAGTTTAGGATTTTTATTGTTTAGGGTTTTGGTTTTATTTAATTTTTTATTTTTATGTTTAAGGTTTTATTTTATTTTTATTTTATTTTCTTTTAGGTTTATATCATTTTTATTTTATGTTCAATTTTTTTTATTTAAGTTTTCTTTCTCAGGTTTATATAATTTTTTAGTTTAGTTTAAGTTTTTATTTATTTTATTTTAGTTTATTTTGATTAGTTTATTTTATTTTATTTTTAGGTTTATGTTTAGGTTTTAGTTTAGGTTTTTATTTATTTCATTTTTTTAATTTTATTTAAGTTTAGGTTTTTTATATGTTTTAGTTTTTGGTTTTATTTAGTTTAGGATTATGTTTTTAGGTTTCAAGTGTTTAGAGTTAAGGGTTTAGTGTTTAGGGTTTAAAGTTTAAGAATCTAGGGGTTAAAGTTTTAGGGTTTAGGGTTTAGGGCTAAAGTTTAGGGTTTAGGGTTCTTAGGGCTTAGGGATTATGGTTTAGGGTTTAGGATTTTGGGGTTTAAGGTTTGCGGTTTATTAGCTTAGAGATTAGGGTTTTTTTTTAAATTAACAAAATCGGTATGTTTCAGTTTATTTATTTTATTTTTATTTATTTTAGTTTATTTTATTTTTTATTTTTATTTATGTTTATTTTGTTTTAGTTTATTTAGTTTTTATTGAGTTTTATTTTAATTTATTTTTAGGTTTAGGTTTTTTTTAGTTTATGTTTATTTATTTTAGTTTACGTTTATTTTTTAGATTTAGGTTTTATTTTTATTTTTATGTATATGGTTAGGCTTTTATTTTATTTTTTTAGGTTTAGGTTTTAGTTTTTATTTTAAGTTTTTTTAGGTTTTATTTTTTAGTTTAGGTTTAGGTTTAGGTTTATTTTTTTGTTAATTTTATGTGTATGTTTAGGTTTTATTTATATTAGTTTAGGTTTAGGTTTATTTTAGTTTGCTTATTTTATGTTTATTTTATGTGTAGATTTTTTTTTTTTTTTAGGGTATAAGTTTTATTTTTTATTTATTTTGAGGTTTTATTTTTAAGCATATTTTTAGGTTTAGGTGTTTATTTAGTTTTTATTTTATTTTCTTTTAGGTTTATTCAAGGTTTATTTTATTTTTATTTTTCGTTTAGTTTTTCTTTTATTTAGGTTATTTATTTTATGTTTATTTTATTTTATTTTAGTTTAGTTTAGTTTTTTATTTTCTTTTATTTTTATTTTAAGTTTACTTTTTAATTTATTTAGTTTTTTTTTGCATTCTTAGGTTTATTTTATTTTTTTAGTTTAGTTTAGGTTTTATTTATTTTATTTTAGTTTATTTTATTACTTTATTTTATTATTTTAGGTTTAGGTTTATGTTTTATTTTATTTAGTTTAAGGTTTTTATATATTTTACTTTTAGGTTTTATTTAGTTTGGGTTTAGGTTTTTTAGGTTTTAGGGTTTGGGTTTAGGGTTTAGGTTAGATTTTAGGGTTTAGGTTTTGGGTTTTAGTTTTAGGCTTTAGGGTTTAGGGTTTTAGGCTTTGTGGGTTTAGGGTTTAAGGTCAACTTAGGGTTTAAGGTTTTTTTAAAAACTAAATTAAGTAAATCAGTTGGTTTAGGTTTATTTAGTTTATTTTTTATTTATTTTAGTTTATTATATTTAAATTTTTATTTATGTTTATTTTATATTTTTTGTTAGCTTTGTTTACTTATTGTATGTTTATTTGTTTTAGTTTAGGTTTTTTATTTTAGTTTATTTTTAATGTTTAGGTTTAGGTTTAGGTTTATTTTTTTAGTTGACTTTTATTTTGACTTTATTTTTTTGCTTATGCTTTATTTTTTTTTAGGTTAAGGTTTTGGTTTTTTTTTTAGGTTTAGGTTTTTATTTTAAGTTTATTTTTAGGTTTTATTTTTTAGTTTAGGTTTGGCTTTATTTATAGTTAATTTTATTTTATTTGGGTTTTCAATTCTTACATTTATTTTATTTTTTAGTTTAGTTTACATTTTTATTTATTTTATTTTATTTCATTTTTAAGTTGAGGTTAAGGTTTAGATTTTATTTCATTATTTTAAGTTTTATTTCATTTTTTATTTTATTTAAGTTTAGGTTTATTTATTTATTTTATTTTTAGGTTTTATTTAGCTTTGGTTTTGGTTTTTAGGATTTTAGGATTTTAGGTTTTTTGAGTTTAGGGTGGTTAGGGTCAGCCAAAAGGTTTAGAGTTTTAGGGTTTAGAGGTTTAGTGTTTAGGATTTAGGGTTTAGGATTTGTTTATAATCTGTTTAAGGTTTAGGGTTTAGTTAGGTTTAAGTTTAAGATTTAGGGAGATTTGCGGAGCCTAGGTTTTATTTAGGGTTCCTGATTTAGGTCAAAGTGTTTATCAAACCAAGGTTTATGGTTTGGGTTTGGCCCAGGGTGAGTGGGGAAGGTTTTAGTGGTTTAGGGTTTAGTGGTAGGTTAGGGGTCCACGAAAGGTTTAGGATTTAGTGTCAGGGTTTTGGGTCATGGTAGGGTTTAGAGTTTAGGTTTAGGGTTTTGTGTAGGTTTAGTGGTTTGGAGTGTTTAGAGTTTAGTGTTTAGGGTTTAGGATTTTGTTGTCAAAGAAGAACCAAGATTTAGTTTATTTAGTTTATTTTATATTTTATTTAGGTTTATTTTTATTTTAATTAAATTTTACTTTTTATTTTATTTTTAGGTTTAGGTTTTAGGTTTATTTTAAGTTTTATTTTATAGTTTCTCAATTAAATTTTAGTTTAGTTTTATTTTATTTAGTTTAGGGTTTAAGTTTAGTTTATTTTAGGTTTAGGTTAAGGTTTTATTTATTTTAGTTTAGTTTATTTTAATTTAGGTTTATTTTATTTTATTTTATTTATTTTAAGTTTTTTTTTAGTTTAGGGTTAATGCTTTATTTTTTATTTATTTCTAGGCTAATTTTTTAAGTTTAGGTTTTTATTCAGTTTTTATTTTAGTTTACTTTAAGTTTAGTTTATTCTTATTTTACGTGTAGTTTTTATTTTATTTAGGTATTTTATTTTTAGGTTTATTTTATTTTGTAGCTTAGTTTAGGTTTTTATTTATTTTAATTTATTTTAGTTTTTATTTTTTATTTTATATTATTTTAGTTTAGTTTAGTTTTTTATTTTATTTTATTTTATTTAGTTTATTTTTATTTATTTTACTTTATTTTATTTTTTATTTATATTTAGGTTTATTATTATTTTTATTTAGTCCAATTTACTTATTTTTGATTTAATTATTTTAGTTTAGGTTTTTTTTATTTCAGTTTATTTTTATGTCTAAGTTTATTTTTTACTATTTTTTATTTTAATTTTATTTTGTAGGTTTAGATTATATTTTTTATTTTTATTTTTAGATTTAGGTTTTTATTTTTAAGGTTTAGGTTTTAAGTTTTAATTATAGGTTTATTTTTAGGTTTTAATTTCTAGTTTAGGTTTAGGTTTTTTTATTTATTTTATTTTATTTTATTTTAGGTTTAAGTTTAGTTTATTTTTTATTTTAAGTTTAGGTTTATTTTATTTATTTTAGTTTAGTTTATTTTAGTTTATGTTTAGGTTTATTTTATTTTATCTTAGGTTTATGTTTTTTAGTTTAGGGTTTAAATTTTATTTTAATTTATTTTAGGTTTTTTTAGGTTTAGGTTTTATTTATTTTTTATTTTATTTTATTTGAGGTTTATTTTATTTTTATTTTAGATTTAGTATTTATTTTAATTAGGTTTTTTATTTTTTAGTTTAGTGAAGGTTTTTATTTATTTTATTTTAGTTTAGGTTTTATTTTTTATTTTATTTTCTTTTTAAGTTTAGGTTTAGGTTTAGGTTTAAGTTCAGATTTTAGTTTATGTTTTTCTTTTATTTATTTAGGTTTAGGTTTTTAACTTTTAAGTGTTTAAGGTTTAGGGTTTAAAGTTTGGGGTTTGGGGTTTAGGGTTTAGGGCTTTTAGGGTTTAGGGTTTAGGGTTTAGGTTTTAGGTTTAGGGTTTAGGTTTTCGTTTAGGGTTTAGTTTTTTTTTTAACAGAGAATAAATTAGAATTCAACATTTTTTCTTTTTGATTTCATCAACCAAGTAACACACCAAATTTTGTAAGACACAAGCGATGACATAGATAAAAAATGGATAAAAAATGAGCAAACATAGAGCAAATCAAAAGCCCTAGATAACTAGAACTGCCTCTACTGTAAAGACAGTTCTATAACCAGTAGCTCAGATTAATCATTGTTCAGTTTCTTCATTTCCCATCAAAACCACCTCAGTCTCTCGAGTAGCACGATCCACCAACATATCCCCGATCTCTCCCTCCTCCACCACCACAGATGTAACCTCTGTGGCTCCTCCCACTTCCATAACCACCATTGCTCGAACACTTCCTTCATATCCACCAGCACCTCTAGATCCCCCACCACCACTACGATAATCACCGCCTCCGCCTTGGTTGATAGTGATGTTCCTGCCATCATGGTTCTACCCATTTTTTAGGGTTTAGGTTTATTAGGCTTCAAAGTTTAGGTTTATTTTTTTTAATTAATTTAGTTACTTTAGTGTTAAGTTTAGGGTTTGGGGTTTAGGGTTTAGGGTTTAGGGTTGTAGCTTTTAGGGTTTAAGGTTTAGGGTTTTATTTTCTTTTTTCTTTTTTTCTTTTTCTTCATAGGGTTTAGGGTTTAAGATTTAGGGTTTTAGGGTTTAGGCTTTAGGGTTTACAATTTAGGGTTTAAGGATTTAGGGTTTAGAGTTTAGGTTTTAGTGTTGCAGGTTTGGGGTTTAGGGTTTAGGGTTAGGGTTTTTTTAATTTTTTTAAATTAAGTAAACCGATAGGTTTAGGTTTATTCAATTTATTTTTTATTTTTTTAAGGTTTAATTTTATTTTTATTTAGCTTAGTTTATTTATTTTAGGTTTATTTATTTTAGTTTTGGTTTTTCATTTTAGTTTATTTTTTAGGTTTAGGTTCAGCATTAGGTTTATTCTTTAGATTAGTTTAATTTTTATTTTATTTTTTTTAAGGTTTAGGTTTTATTTATTATTTTTAGGTTTAAGTTTATTTTTTTATTTTATTTTTTTTAGGTTTAGATTTTAGGTGTTTATTTTAAGTCTATTTTTTAGGTTATATTTTTCAGTTTAGATTTAGGTTTATTTTTAATTTATTTTATTTTATTTAGTTTAGGTTTAGGTTTAGGTTTAGTTTATTTTAAGTTTAGGTTTTGATTTTATTTATTTTAGTTTAGTCTATTTTAATTTAGGTTTAGGTTTATTTTATTTTTATTTTAGGTTTAGGTTGTTTTCAGTTCAGGGTTTAGGCTTTATTTTTTATTTATTTTTATGTTTTATTTTTATGTTTATTTTTTAGGTTTAGATTTTATTTAGTTTTTATTTTATTTTATTTTAGGTTTATTTTATTTTTATTTTAGTTTTAGTTTTTATTTTATTTAGTTTTTTGATTTTTAGTTTAGTTTTGGTTTTAATTTATTTAATTTTAATTTGGTTTTATATTTTTATTTTATTTTCTTTTTAATTTTAGGTTTAGGTTTAGGTTCAGGTTCAGGTTCAGGTTTTAGTTTATGTTTTTATTTTACTATGGTTTAGATTTTATTTATTTATTATATTTTTATGTTTTATTTAGTTTAGGTTTAGGTTTTTAGCTTTTTAGGGTTTAGGGTTAGTTTAGGATTTAAGGTTTGGGGTTCAGGTTTAGGGTTTAGGGATTAGGGTTTAGGGCTTGGGGTTTTTAGAGTTTACGGTTTATGGTTTAGGGTTTAAGTTTAGGTTTAAGGTCAGGTTTTAGTTTATGTTTTTATTTTATTATATTTTATTTATTTTGGTTTAGATTTTATTTATTTATTTTATTTTTAAGTTTTATTTAGTTTAGGTTTAGGTTTTTAGCTTTTTAGGATTTAGGTTTATGGTTTGTTTAGGTTTTATTTTGTTTAATTTACTTTTATTTTAGGTTTAGGTTTTTTCCAAGTTAGGGTTTATGTTATGTTTTTATTTATTTTTAGGTTTTATTTATAGGCTTATTTTTTATGTTTAGGTTTCTATTTAATTTTTATTTTATTTTATTTTAGGTTTATTTTATTTTTATTTTATTTTTAGTTTTTATGTTCATTAGCTTTTTCATTCTTCGCTGTATTTTATTTTTTAGTTTCATTTAGGTTTTATTTATTTTATTTTAGTTTACTTTTATAGTTTATTTTATTTTATTTTTAGGTTTAGGTTTAGGTTTTAGTTTAGGTTTTGGTTTTTTTATATATTTTATTTTTAGCTTTTATTTAGTTTAAGTTTAGTTTTTTAGATTTTTAGGGTCTAGGGTTTAGGGTTTAGGGTTTATTATTTTAGGGTTTATTATTTTAGGGTGGGTTTAGGGTTTAGAGTTTAAGGTTTAGTGTTTTAGGGTTTAAGATTTAGGGTTTAGTGTTAAGCTTTAGGGTTTAGTGTTTTTAGGATTTAGGGTTTAGGGTTTTTTTAAAAAAATTATGTAAATCGATAGGTTTAGGTTTATTTAGTTTATTTAGTCTAATTTTTATTTATTTTAGTTTAATTTATTTTTTATTTTTATTTAGGGTTTAGGGTTTTAGTTTTTGGGTTTATGGTATAGAGTTTTAGGATTTAGGTTTTAGGGTTTAGGGTTTAGGGTTTAGGGTTTTTAGGGTTTAGGGTTTAGAGTTTAGGGTTTACATATTTGGTTTAAGGTTTAAGTTTTATTTTAGGGTTTAGATTTTTAGTTTTTTCTAACAGGGAACAATATTAGATTCAACATTTCTTCTTTTTAATTTCATAAACCAAGTAACACACCAAGTTTTCTAAGACACAAGGGATGACATAGATAAAAAATGAGCACACATGGAGCAAATCAAGAACCCTAGATAACTAGAACTGTCTTTATTGTAAAGACACAGTTCCACAAGTAGTAGATCAAATGACCATTCTTCAGTTTCTCCAATTCCCATCAGAACCACCCAGCCTCTCGGGTAGCAGGATCCACCATCGTATCCCTGATCTCTCCCTCCACCACCACCACGGCTGTAACCTCCATCGCTCCTCTCTCCTTCATAACCACCACTGCTATGACCAACACTTCCATATCCACCAGTGCCTCCAGATCTCCTTCCACCACTGCGATAACTGCCACCTCCGCCTTCGCCTCCACCACAAGATCTAGATTGAGCCTGGTTGATGGTGATGTTCATGTCATCAAGGTTCTGCCCATTCTTAGGGTTTAAGTTTAGGTTTATTAGGTTTTAGGGTTTACATTTATTTGTTAATATATTTAGTTACTTTAGGTTTAGGTTTAGGGTTTGGGGTTTAGTGTTTAAGGTTTAAGATTTAGGTTTAGGGTTTTAAGATTTATGCTTTTAGGGTTTAGGGTTTAGGGTTTAAGGTTTAAGATTTTTTAGGGTTTAAGGTTCAGGGTTTAGGGTTTAGGGTTAGGGTTTATGGTTTTTTTAAAAAATTAAGTGAACTAATAGGTTTAGGTTTATTTAGTTTATTTTTTTATTTATTTTAGTTTCTTTATTTTTTATTTTTATTTAAATTTATTTTTTATTTTTATTTAGTTTAATATATTTGTTTTAGGTTTATTTATTTTATTTTAGGTTTTCTATTTTAATTTATTTTCTAGGTTTATGTTTAGGTTTAAGTTTATTTTTTAGTTGGATTTTATTTTTATTGTATTTTTTATGTTTATGTTTTATTTTTTATTTTTAGGTTTAGGTTTAGGTTTTTATTTATTTTTTTTGGTTTTAGGCTTTAAGTTTTTATTTTAGATTTATTTATTTTTATTTTACATTTAGTTTTTATTTTATTTATGTTTTTTATTCTTAGGTTTATTTTATTTTTTAGTTTAGTTTAGGATTTATTTTATTTTATTTTATTTTATTTTATTTTGATTCATTTATTTTATTTTACTTTTTAGGTTTATATTTTATTTTATTTTTTATTTTATTTAGGTTTAAGTTTTTTTATATATTTTATTTTTAGGTTTTTTTAAGTTAGGTTTAGGTTTTTAGCTTTTTAGGGTTTAGTGTTTAGGGTTTAGGGTTTAGCATTTGGTTTTTTTCTGGTTTAGGTTTAAGGTTTAGGGTTAGGTTTAGGGTTTAGGGTTTAGTGTTTAGTATTTAGGCTTTAGGGTTTAGGGTTTTTAGGGTTTAGGGTTTTTTTTAAAGTATGTAAATCGGTAGGTTTGGGATTATTTAGTTTATTTTACTTTTTATTTTTATTTATGTTTATTTTTTTATTTTTATATAGTTGATTTTATTTATTTTAGTTTATGTTTTTTATTTTAGTTTATTATTTAGGTTTAGGTTTAGGTTTTGGTTTATTTTTTAGTTGAGGTTTATTTTTATTTTATTTTTTTAGTTTAGGTTATATTTTTTATATTTAGGTTTAGGTTTAGGCTTTTATTTTATTTTTTTAGGTTTAGGTTTTAGGTTTTTATTTTTGGTTTATTTTTAGGTTTTATTATTTAGTTTAGGTATAGATTTATTTTTAGTTTATTTTATTTTATTTAATTTAGGTTTAGGATTAGGTTTAGTTTACTTTAGGTTTAGGTATAGGTTTTATTTATTTTAGTTTAGTTTATTTTAGTTTAGGTTTATGTTTTTTTTTTATTTTAGGGTTTAGGTTTTATTTTTGATTTATTTTAAGGTTTTATTTTTTGGTTTATTTTTTAGGTTTAAGCTTTTATTTAGTTTTATTTTATTTTATTTTAATTTTTTTTTATTTTATTTTGGTTTTAGTTTTAATTTTTTTTAGGTTTTTTTATTTTTTAGTTTAGTTTAGGTTTTTATTTATTTCATTATTTATTTTATTTTCTGTTAGTTTAGGGTAAGGTTTAGGTTTAGGTTCTTGGTTTACTTTATGTTTAATTTAATTTTATTTTATTATATTTTGGTTTAAGTTTTTTTATTTATTTTATTTTTAGGTTTATTTAGTTTAGGTTTAGGTTTTTAGCTTTTTAGGTGTTAAGGTTTAGGGTTTAGGGTTAGTTTTGGGTTTTGGGTTTTGGGTTTAGGGTTTAGTGTTTAGTGTTTGGGGTTTAAGATTTATGGTTTAGGGCTTAGGGCTTAGGTTATAGGTTTTAAGGTTTACATTTTAGGGTTTAGTGTTTTAGAATTTAGGGTTTAGGGTTTTATGGTTCATGACTTAGAGTTTAAGGTTTTAGGGTTTAGGATTTAGGGTTTAGGGTTTTTAAGGTTTAGGGTTTAGGTTTAGGGTTTAGTGTTTATTGTTAGGTTTTAGGTTTTAGGTTTAGGGTTCAGATTTATGGTTTATCGTTTAGGGTTTAGGGTTAGTGTTAGGGTATAGGGTTTAGCATTAGGATTTTTTTTTTTAGGGTTGTGGGTTTATGGTTTAGGGTATAGGTTTTATGTTTAAGTTTTAGGTTTTTGTTTAGGGTTTAGGGTTTTTAGTTCTTTTCGATTTCATTAACCAAGTAACACACCAAGTTCTCTAAGACTCAAGCGATGACATAAATAAAAAATGAGCACACATAGAGCAAATCATCAATCTTAGATAAGTAGGATCGTCACTACTATAAAGACACAGTTGCATTGCAATAGATCAGATCGACCATTCTTATATTTCTTTAGTTCCCACCAGAACCACCCCGGCCTCTCGAGTAGCGGGATCCACCATCATATCCCCAATCTCTCCCTTCGCCACCATCATGACTGTAACCTCCGTCGCTCCTCCTACCTTCATAACCACCACTGCTCCGACCACCACATCCATATCCACGAACCTCCAGATCAACCCACCACCACTGCAATAACTGCCTCCTCCATCTTCACCTCCACCCCCAGATCTAGACTAAGCCTAGTTGATGGTGATGTTCTTGCTGTCAGGGTTTTGCCCATTCTTAAAGTTTAGGTTTAGGTTTAGATTTATTTTATAATTTATTTATTTACTTTAGGTTTAGGTTTAGGGTTTGGCATTTATGGTTTGAGGTTTAGGGTTTAGGGTTTAGAATTAGGGTTTAGGGTTTAGGGTTTTGTTTAGGGTTTAAGGATTAGGGTTTATGCTTTTAGGGTTTAGGGTTTAGAATTTTTTAGGGTGTAGGATTTAGGGTTTAGGGTTGTAGATTTAGGGTTGCAGGTTCAAGATTTAGGGTTTAAGGTTTAGGGTTTAGGGTTTAGGATTTAGGGTTTAAGGTTTTTTATAATTAAGTAAACCAATAGGTTTAAGTTTATTTAGTATTTTTAGTTTATCTTTTATTTATTTTAGTTTAGTTTTTTTTCTTATTTAGGTTTATTTTTTATTTTTATTTAGTTTAGTTTATTTATTTTAGGTTTGTTTATTTAAGTTTATTTTTTAGGTTTAGGTTTAGATTTAGGTTTATTTTTTAGTTGAGTTTTATTTTTATTTTATTTTTTAGGTTTAAGTTTTATTTTTTATTTTTAGGTTTAGGTTTAGGTTTTACATTTTTATTTTAGGTTTATTTTCAGGTTTTATTTTTTAGTTTAGGTTTAGGTTTATTTTTAGTTTATTTTATTTTATTTAGTTTAGGTTTAAGTTTAGGTTTAGCTTATTTTAGGTTTAGGTTTTATTTATTTTAGTTTAGGTTTAGGTTTATTTTATTTTTATTTTAGGTTTAGGTTTTTTTAGTTTAGGGCTTTGGTTTTAGTTTTTATTTAATTTTATGTTTTACTTTTAGGTTTAGGTTTTTATTTAGTTTTTATTTTTTTATTTTAGGTTTATATATTCTTATTTTAAGTTTAGTTTTTATTTTATTTAGGTTTTTTACTCTCGAGTTTATTTTATTTTTTAATTCAGTTTATGTTTTTATTTATTTTATTTTTGTTTTTTTAGGTTTAGGTTTAGGTTTAGGTTTAGGTTTTTATTTTATTTTACTTTTTTATTTTATTTTGGTTTAGGTTATTTATTTATTTTTTAGGTTTTATTTACTTTAGGTTTATGTTTTAAGGTTTTTAGGGTTTATGGTTGAGGGTTTAGGGTTTAGGGTTTAGGGTTTTAGGGTTTAGGGTTTTAGTGTTTAGTGTTTAAGGTTAAAGTTTAGGTTTTAGGGTTTAGGATTTAGTGTTTAGGCTTTAGGGTTTAGGGTTTTTAGTGGTTAGGGTTTAAGGTTTAGGGTTTAGGGTTTAGGGTTAGCTTTGGGTTTAGGGTTAGTTTAGGGTTTAGGATTAGTTTAAGGTTTAGGTTTTATGGTTTTAGGGTTTAGGGTTTAGCGTTTAGGGTTTAGTGTTAGGGTTAGGGTTTAGGGTTTAAGGTTTATGGTTTAGGGTTTAGGATTTAAGGTTTAGGGTTTAGGGTATAGGGTTAGTTTAGGGTTTACGGTTAGTTTTAGGGTTTAGGGTTTAGGGTTTTTTTTTTAAAAATTAAGTAAATTGGTAGGTTTAGGTTTATTTAGTTTAATTTTTATTTATTTTATTTTATTTTAGTTTATATTTTTATTTAAGTTTATTTTTTTATTTAGTTTAATTTATTTATTTTTGGTTTATTTATTTTAGTTTATTTTTTAGGTTTAGGTTTAGGTTTATGTTTATTTTTTAGTTTAGGATTATTTTTATTTTATTTTTTAAGTTTAGGTATTACTTTTTATTTTTAGTTTATGTTTAGATTTTTATTTTATTTTTTTAGGTTTGGGTTTTAGGTATTCATTTTAGGTTTAATTTTAGGTTTAATTTTTTAGTTTAGGTTTAAGTTTATTTTTTGTTTATTTAATTTTATTTAGTTTAGGGTTTAGGTTTAGGTTTTATTTATTTTAGTTTAGTTTATTTTAGTCTAGGTCTAAGATTATTTTATTTTATTTATTTTAGTTTTAGGTTTTTTTTTAGTTTAGGGTCAAGGTTTATATTTTATTTATTTTTAGTATTTTTTGGTTTATTTTTTAGGGTTTAGGGTTAGGATTAAAGAAAAAGGGGCAACCAAAATTTGTGAGCAGCTAAACCTCAAAAGATGGGTTACAATCATCCTTGCGATCATTGCCAATAAACCTCATAAGTACACCTGACCAAGCAGCAAAGCCAACCAAGAACAAAGAACATCCATCATAAGGGAAAAATAAGAAACAAACCATCCAAACAACTAACCAAAAACCCCAATAGAGAGGATCAACCAACAGAACCAGAAGAAGAAGAGTTGAAGAAAAACCTCCAACCCCAACAGAAGAAGGACCATAACCAAGTAAGAGAAAAAAACAAACAACAGAACAAAATATATAAGAAAGGATGGAAGAGGGAAAGATGACAGACAACCAAAAAACCCCAAATAAGAGTAACCATAAAACCAGCAATGAAACATAGAGAACATAAAAGGGAGTAGTAAACAACCAAAGAAATGAAGCCAGCAAACCAAAAAGGAGTGAAACCAAAACAGAGGGATAGAAGAAGAAAAATCCCCCAAGGGAAAGGAGGCAATAACAACAAAACATTATACCACCAGCAGAAGCACCCCAACAAAGAAAGTAGGAGAAGCCACCAATAGAGAAGGAGAAAAAGAAATTGAGTAAATCAAACATAAGGCAAACCAGCTTTATCTAAGTTAGAAAGGCCTCTTAATTGCTTAGGAATAATATCATTGATAAATAATGTAAAATCATAGAGGTTGCTCCCTAAGCCAGCTAAAAAATAAACACAAGCATTGCCTTCCCTCAAAATATGAGTCATTTTAAATGAAAGTTTAGATATAATGGCTTAAATATTCATAATTAAATAGAAAAGCTCAGCATTACCCTTGTGATTAGAATTGATCATAGCAAGAACCATCTCAGCATCAGATTCCAACCTAATAGTAAGAAATTTTTTTTCCAAACAATGCTTAAGAGCATAATAAATAGCCATCAATTCATCCATAATAATAGAAGTAGTTGAGAGAGTAGTGGAAAAAAGCCAAGATAATATTTTGAAAACTATTTCAAAAAATACCACCACAACCAGACTTGTTAAGTGCAACAGAGCCATTATTATTAATTTTAATAAATTAATTAAGAGGCTTAATCCAATAAATAATTTTATAAGTAGGAGGTGAGTCACAATAAGGAAACTTGATACCCAAAGGCAACAAACTTGAAACCTTTAAAATTAGTACCGCAAAGAATAACAACCTTATGTAAGGAAAAACATCTTATCTTTAGTCTTCGCAATAATCCTCTTATGATTCATAGGAACATTACAATGCTTAACATCATTTCTGTCAAGCGAAATAAACCAAAGCAAAAGCCACCACAATTTTGACCTTTGATAGTATTTAGAAAATAAGAGTTAAAATGTTGCATTAAAGAAAACTTACCATTAAAATAACTTAAATTAAATAACTCCTCATACTAACCCCAAACTTTAGAGGCAATGGCACCACTAACAAAAACATGACTAACATTCTCAATATGAAAGCTACACATGCATTTAGAAAGAAGATTAAAGCCTTTATTTAGTTTATTTAGTTTATTTATTATTTATTTTAGTTTATTTTATTTTATTTTCTATTTAGGTTTATTTTTATTTTTATTTATTTTAGTTTATTTATTTTAGGTTTGTTTAGTTTATTTTATTTTATTTTTTATGTTTAGGTTTAGGCTTATGTTTATTTCTTAGTATATTTTTATTATATTTTATTTTTTATGTTTACATTTTATTTTTTATTTTTAGGTTTAGGTTTAGGTTTTTATTTTATTTTGTTAGGTTTAGGTTTTTGGTTTTTATTTTAAGTTTATTTTTAGGTTTTATTTTTTTATTTAGGTAAAGGTTTATTATTTATTTATTTTATTTTATTTAGTTTAGGTTTAGGTTTAGTTTATTTTAAGCTTAGGTTTAGGTTTTATTTACTTTAGTTTAGTTTATTTTATTTTAGGTTTAGGTTTATGTTTTTTACATTAGGGTTTAGGATTATTTTTTATTTATTTTTATGTTTATTTTTTATGTTTAGGTTTTTATTTAGTTATTATTTTATTTTATTTTTTTTAATTAAGTAAACGGGTAGGTTTAGGTTTATTTAGTATATTTTCTTTATTTTTTATTTATTTTAGTTTACTTTATTTTTTAATTTTATTTAGGTTTATTTATTATTATTTATTTAGTTTAGTTTATTTTTTTAGGTTTATTTATTTTAGTTTAGGTTTTTTATTTTGGTGTATTTTTTTAGGATTAAGTTTAGGTTTTTAATTTATTTTTGTGGGTTTAAGTCATAGGTTTTTATTTTAGGTTTATTTTTAGGTTTTATTTTTTAATTTAGGTTTAGGTTTACTTTTAGTATATTATATTTTATTTAGTATAGGTTTAGGTATAGGTTTATATTTGTGGTTTAGGTTTAGGTTCTATTTATTTTAGTTTAGTTTATTTTAGTTTAGGTTTAGGTTTATTTTAGGCTTTAGGGTTTAAGCATTAGCGTTTAGGGTTTAGGGTTTACGATTTCAGGTTTAATGTTAGCTTGAGTTTTAAGGTTAGTTTAGGGTTTAAGGTTTAGGCTTTTGGATTTAGGGTTTTTAGGGTTTAGGGTTAGCTAAGAGTTTACAGTTTAGGGTTTTAGGGTTTAGAGTTTAGGATTTAGGGTTTAGGCTCAGGGTTAGGGTTTAGGGTTTACAATTTAGGGTTAGTTTAGGGTTTAGGGTTGTAGGTTTGGGGTTTAGTTAGGTTTATGGTTTAGGGTTTAGGGTTTAAGGTTTAGGATTTAGGGTTTATGATTTAGGGTGTAGGATTTAGGTTTTTTTTTTAAATTAAGTAAACTGGTAGGTTTATGTTTATTTAGTTTATTTTTTATTTATTTTAGTTTTTTATTTTTGATTTTTATTTAGTTTAGTTTATTTATTTTAATTTATTTTTTAGGTTTAGGTTTAAGTTTTTATTTATTTTTTAGTTTAGTTTTATTTTTATTTTATTTTTTAGGTTTAGGTTTAGCTTTAGGTTTTTGTTTAATATTTTAAGGTTTAGGTTTCACGCTTTTATTTTAAGTATATTTTTAGGTTTAACATTTTAGTTTAGGTTTAGCTTTATTTTTTATTTATTTTAATTTATTTAGTTTAGGGCTTAGGTTTAGTTTATTTTAGGTTTAGGTTAAGGTTTTCTTTATTTTAGTTTAGGTTTAGGTTTTTTTTATTTTGTTTATTTTATTTTTACTTTAGGTTTAGATTTTTTTTTTTAGTTTAGGGTTTAGGCTTTATATTTTATTTATTTTTATGTTGTATTTTTAGGTTTCAATTTTTATTTAGTTTTTATTTTATTTTTATAGGTTTATTTTATTTTTATTTTACATTTGGGTTTTATTTTATTTATGTTTTTATTATTTGGTTTATTTAATTTTCTAATTTAGTTTAGGTTTTTTTATTTTATTTTATTCTTAGGTTTAGCTTTAGGTTTAGGTTTTAGTTTAGATTTTTATTTTATTTATTTTATTTTATTTAGGTTTACATTTTTTATTTTTTTTTATTTTTAGGTTTTATTCTGTGTAGGTTTAGGTTTTTAGGTTTTTAGGGTTTAGGGTGTAGGGTTTAAGGTTTAAGGTTTGGGGTTTAGGGTTTAGGGTTTAAGGCTAGGTTTTATTTAGGGTTTGGGTTTACGATTTAGGGTTTAGGGTTTAGGGTTGTACGTTTAGGATTTAGGGTTTCAGGTTTAGGGTTAGTTTTAGGGTTTAGGGTTTACGGTTAGGGTTATTTTTTTATATTTTATATATTTTTATTTTTTTATTTTTTTAAATTAAGGAAAACTGGTAGGTTTAGGTTTAGTTAGCTTATTTTTATTTAATTCAGTTTATTTTATTTTTTATTTTTATTTCAGTTTATTTTTATTTTAATTTAGTTTAGTTTATTTCTTTTAGGTTTATTTATTTTTGTTTAGGTTTTTTATTTTAGTTTATTTTTTTAGTTTTAGGTTTAGGTTTAAGTTTATTTTTTAGTTTATTTTTATTTTTATTTTATTTTTTATGTTTAGGTTTTATTTTTTATTTTTAGTTTTAGCTTTAGGTTTTTATTTTAGTATTTTAGGTTTTGGTTTTAGGTTTTTATTTTAGGTTTATTTTTAGGTTTTATTTTTTAGCTTAGGTTTAGGTTTAATTTTAGTTTATTTTATTTTTAGTCGTATCACTTACAAATTTTAAATTGAAATAAAATATTATGATGCCATTCTACTACATCATGGCCAAATTCCATAATTTTAAAGCCTAAATCAACATTTTATAAATAATGCTAGTGTGCATGATTATAAAATACTAAAGAACTTAAAATGGGTAGAATAATATATTATGATATTTGATGTTATACTTATCTTTAGAACATATAATATTTTTTTGAACATAAAATCTTACTTTTAAGACTACAAGTGGCGTAGCACACCTTTGGTACTACAACCTAATTCCCACTTCAAATTTAACAAATTTCATCATCTGATTTATTAAATTAATATTTTTATGATTTATATTAATATAGACTATAGGACACAATACCATAATATATTAAAACATGTCAAAACATCTTATAACATCCAAAAAAACACATCACTAGATGCTCAAATATATGATGCTACATTATAATATAATATATGGTATTATAATATTATTTGGTTAGGGTTTAGAGTATTCAAATCTAATAGTCAAGTGAAGACATTTTCTTTAGCTACCACAACTATGTTAGGATTAGGTCATTCTTTAGATCTACACCTAATGACATCTTTATTCAAGGTTTAGGGTTTAGGGTTTAGGGTTAGGGTTTAGGGTTTAGGGTTAGGGTTTAGGGATAATTTAGGTTTTAGGGTTTGAGGTTTAGGGTTTAAGGTTTAGGGTTGTAGGTTTTAGGGTTTAGGGTTTAGGGATTTAGGGTTTAGGGTTTAGGGTTTAGGCATTTGGGTTTTAGGGTTTAAGGTTTAGGGTTTACGGTTTAGGGTTTTAGGGTTTAGTGTTTAGGGTTTAGGTTTAGGGTTTAGGTTGTAGGTTTAGGGTTGTAGGATTGGGGTTTAGAGTTTAGGGTTAAGGATTGAGGATTTAAGGTTTTTTTAAAAGTTAAGTAAACTGGTAAGTTTAGGTTTATTTAGTTTATTCAATTTATTTTTTATTTATTTGAGTTTATTTTATTTTTTATTTTTATTTAGTTTAGTTTATTTATTATAGGTTTATTTATTTTAGTTTAGGTTTTTTATTTTTGTTTATTTTTTAGGTTTAGGTTTATTTTTTAGTTGAGCTTTATTTTTATTTTATTGTTTAGGATTAGGTTTTACTTTTTATTTTTAGGTTTAGGTTTAGGTTTTTAATTTATATTTTTAGGTTTATGTTGTAGGTTTTTATTTTAGGTTTAATTTTAAGTTTTATTTTTTAGTTTAGGTATAAGATTATTTTTATTTTATTTTATTTTAGTTTAAGTTTATGTTTAGTTTATTTTAGGTTTAGGTTTGGGGTTTATTTATTTTAGTTTGGTTTATTTTAGATTAGGTTTAGGTTTATTTTATTTTGTTTATTTTATTTTTATTTTAAGTTTAGTTTTTTTTAGTTTAGGGTTTAGGTTAATTTATTCATTTTTTAGGTTTATTTTTTAGGCTTAGGTTTTTATTTATTTTTAATTTTAATTTTCATTTCTATTTTATTTAAGTTTTTTAATCTTAGGTTTATTTTTTTTAATTTAGTTTAGGTTTTTATATATTTTATTTTAGTTTATTTTTATTTTTTATTTTCATTTATTTTGAGCTTTAAGTTTAACTATTAGTTTAAGTTATTTTATTCATTTTATTTGTAGGTTTTATTTTATTTAGGTTTAGGTTTTTAGGTTTTTTGGGATTAGGGTTTAGGGTTTAGGGTTTATGGATTAAAATTTTAAGGTCTAGGGTTTTAGGGTTTAGGGTTAGGGTTTAGGGTATAGGGTTTATTGTTTAACTTTTGGGAGTTTAGGGTATAGGGTTTGGGGTTAGTTCAGGGTTTAGGGTTTATCGTTTAGAGTTTAAGGTTTAGGGTTTAGAACTAGTTTAGGGTTTATGTTTAGGGTTTTAGGGTTTAGGGTTTAGTGTTAGTTTAGGGTTTTAGGGTTTATGGTTTAGGGTTAGGGGTTTGGGTTAGGGTTTAGGGTTTAGGGTTTACGGATTTTAGGGTTAGGGGTCTAGGGCTTAGGGTTTAGAGTTTAGGGTTGTAGGTTTTGGGTTGTAAATTTTGGGTTGTAGGTTTAGGGTTCTAGGTTTAGGGTTTTAGTTTTTTTTAAAAAAACTAAGTAAACCCCCAGGTTTAGGTTTATTTAATTTATTTTTAATTTATTTTAGTTTATTTTATTTTTGTTTTTTTGTTTAGGTTTATTTTTATTTTTATTTAGTTTAGTTTATTTATTTTAGGTTTATTTATTTTAATTTAGGTTTTTTATTTTAGTTTATTTTTTAAGTTTAGGTTTAGGTTTATGTTTATTTTTTATTTAGTTTTATTTTTATTTTATATTTTAGGTTTAGGTTTTATTTTTTATTTTTATGTTTAGGTTGATGTTTTTATTTTATTTTTTTAGGTTTTTATTTTAGGGTTATTTTTATGTTTTATTTTTTAGTTTATGTCTAGGTTTATTTTTAGTTTATTTTATTTTATTTACTTTATGGTTTAGGTTTAGTTTATTTTAGGTTTAGGTTTAGGTTTTAATTATTTTAGTTTAGGTTTAGGTTTATTTTATTTTGTTTATTTTAGGTTTAGGTTTTTTTTAGTTTAGGGTTTAGGTTATGTTTTTTTATCAATTTTAGGTTTTTATTTAGTTTTTATTTTATTTTACTTTAGGTTTATTTAATTTATATTTTACATTTAGTTTTTATTTTATTTAGGTTTTTTATTTTTTTGGTTTATTTTATTTTTTAGCTTAGTTTAGGTTTTTTTATTTTATTTTATTTTAGTTTTATTTTATTTTTTTTATTTTGTATTCGTTTATGTTTAGTCTGGGTTTAGGTATATGTTTATATTTAGGTTTAGTTTAGGTTTTATTTTATTTATTTATTATTTTATTTAGGTTTAGGTTTTTTATTTATTTTATTTTTAGGTTTTGTTTAGTTTAGGTTTTTTTTTTAGGTTTTTAGGGTTTAGGGTTTAAGGGTTGGGCTTAGGGGTTTAAGGTTTAGGATTGAGAGTTTAGGGTTTAGGGTATAGGGTTTATTATTTAGGCTTTAGGGTTTAGGATTTAGGGTTTAGGGTTTAGGGTTTAGGGTTAGTTTAGAGTTTAGTGTTTAGTGTTTTTAGGTTTAGAGCTTAGGGTTGAGGGTTTAAAGTTAGTTTAGGGTTTAGGGCTTTAGCATTTAGGGTTTAATGTAGTTTATGTTTAGGGTTTGGGTTAGGGTTTAGGGTTTAGGGTTTAGGGTTTAGGGTTTAGGATTTAGGGTTTAGGTTTGTTAGTTTAGTTTCTGGTTTAGTGTTTTTTAGTTTACTCTAGGGTTTAGGGGTTAAATTTAGAGTAGGGTTTAGGTTTAGGGTTTTAAATTAGTAAGTAGTAGGTTTAGGTTTATTTAGTTTATTTTTAATTTATTTTAGTTTATTTTATTTTTTTCTTTTTTTTTTAGGTTTATTTTTTATTTTTATTTTATTTAGTTTATTTATTTTAGGTTCATTTATTTTAGTTTAGGTTTTTATTTTAGTTTATTTTTTAAGTTTAGGTTTAGGTTTATGTTTATTTTTTTGTTTAGTTTTATTTTTATTTTATTTTTTAGGTTTTTGTTTTATTTTTTATTTTTAGTTTTAGGTTTAGTTTTTTTTGATTTTATTAGGTTTTTTATTTTTTGGTTTATTTTATTTTTTTAGTTTAGTTTAGGTTTTTGTTTATTTTATTTTAGTTTAGTTTTTATTTTTTATTTTATTTTATTTTTATGTTTAGGTTTTGATATAAGTTTATGTTTAAGTGCTTTAGTTTAGGTTTTTTTTTATTATTATTTATATTTTATTTTAAGTTTTACTTAGTTTAGGTTTATGTTTGTAGGTTTTAAGGGTTTAGGGTTTAGGGTTTAGTGTTTAGTATTTGGGGTTTACAGTTTAGTGTTTAGGGTTGTAGGTTTTAGGATTTAGGGTTTAGGGTTTAGGGTTTAGGGTTTAAGGTTTAGGGTTTCAAGGTTTAGGGTTTAGGTTTGTAGGTTTAGGTTTGTAGGCTTAGTGTAGTTAATTATAGTTTAAGTTTAGGTTTACTTTATTTTTATTTTAAGTTTAGGTTTTTATTTTCAATTTAGGGTTTAGGTTTTATCATTTATTTGCTTTTTTGGGTTTTATTTTTAGGTATATTGTTTTAGGTTTAGATTTTTATTTAGTTTTTATTTTGTTTTATTTTAGGTTTATTTTATTTTTATTTTAGGTTTACTTTTCATTTTCTTAGTTTAGTTTAGGTTTTTATTTATTTTACTTTAGTTTAGTTTTTATTTTTTATTTTTTTAATTTTTTAAGTTTAGGTTTAGGTTTAGGTTTTAGTAAAGGTTTTTATTTTATTTTATTTTTATTTTATTTTATTTTTTATTTTATTATGGTTTAGGTTTTTTATTTATGTTTTTAGATTTTATCTAGTTTAAGTTAAGATTTTTTTGCTTTTTAGGGTTCAGGGTTTAGGGTTTAGGCTTTTGGATTTAGGGTTTAGGGTTTAGTGTTTAGTGTTTAGAGTTTAGGGTTCAGGGTTTTTAAGGTTTAGGGGTTTTATTTTTTGGATTTTGGGTTGAGGATTTAAGTTTTAGGTTTAAGGTTCAGCTTTTAGTTTAGGGTTTAGGGTTTTTCATTTTTTTTAAAGATTTTATAGAGAATAGATTCAGATTCAACATGTTTTAAGGCTTAGGGTTTAGGTTTAGTGTTATAGGTTTAGGATTTAGGGTTAGGGTTAGTTTTAGGGTTTAGGGTTTAGGGTTTAGGGTTTAGGGCTTAGGGTTTACGATTTAGGGTTTATGGTTTTTTTATTAAGTAAACCAATAAGTTTAAGTTTATTTAGTTTATTTTATATTTATTTTAATTTAATTTATATTTTTTATTTAGATTTATTATTATTATTTTTATTTAGTTTAAGTTTATTTATTTTAGTTTATTTTTTAGGTTTAGGTTTTATTTTTTATTTTTAGGTTTAGGTTTAGGTTTTTATTTTATTTTTTCAGGTTTAGGTTTTAGGTTTTTATTTTGGGTTTATGTTTAGGTTTTATTTTTTTAGTTTAGGTTTAGGTTTATTTTATTTTATTTTGTTTAGGGTTTCAGTTTAGTTTATTTTGGTTCATGTTTATGTTTTATTTATTTTAGCTTAGTTTAAGTTTAGGTTTATTTTATTTTTAGTTTAGGTTTAGGTTTTTCTTTCTTTTAGGGTTTAAGTTTTATTATTTATTTATTTTTAGGTTTATTTTTTAGCTTTAGGTTTTTATTTTATTTTATTTTTATTTTACGTTTAGTTTTTATTTTATTTACTTTTTTATATTTGTAGGTTTATTTAATTTTTTAGTTTGGTCAGGTTTTATTTATTTTATTTTAATTTATTTTTATTAGTTTATTTTATTTTATTTTATATTCACTAGGTTTTCAATTAGGTTTTATTATTTTTATTTTTTATTTTATTTAAGTTTAGGTCTTTTTATTTATTTTATTTTTAGGTTTTATTTAGTTTAGGTTTAGGTTTTTAAGTTTTTAGGGTTTATAGTTTAGAGTTTAGGGTTTTAGGGTTTAGGGTTTAGGGTTAGTGTTAAGGGTTTAGGGTTAGTGTTTAGGGTTTAGGGTTTAGGGTTTAGTGTTTAGGCTTTAGGGTTTAGGGTTTTTATGGTTTAGGGTTTGGGGATTAGGGTTAGCTTAATGTTTAGGGTTAGTTTAGGGCTTGGGGTTTTAGGTTTAGGGTTTAAGCTTTAGAGTTTAGGGTTTTTAGGGTTTAAGGTTTATGGTTTAGTGGTTTAGGTTTAGTTTAGGGTTTTAGGGTAGGTTTTGGGTTTAGGGTTTAGGGTTTAGTAGTTTTAAGTTTAGGGTTTAGGGTTAGTTTATGGTTTAGGGTTTAAGGTTTAAGATTTAGACTTTAGGGTTTAGGGTTTTTAGGGTGTAGGGTTTAGCTTAGGGTTAGTTTATGGTTTTGGGTTTTAGGGTTTAGGATTGAGGGTTTAGGGTTTATGGTATTTATGGTTTAGGGTTAGTTTAGGGTTTAGGGTTTGAAGTTTTTTAGGGTTTAGGGTTTAGTTTATGGTTTATGGTTTAAGGTTTAGGGTTTTAAGGTTTAGGGTTCGGGGTTTAAGCTTAGGGTTTAAAGTTTAAGGTTTTAATTGTTTAGGGTTTAGGGTTTAGGGTATAGGGTAGTAGGTTTAAAGTTTAGAGTTTATGGTTTAGGGTTAGTTTTAGAGTTTAGGGTTAAGGTTTTTTCATTTATTTTTTTTTTAAATTATGTAAACTTGTAGGCTTAGGTTTATTTAGTTTAGTTTTTATTTATTTTAGTTTAATTTATTTTCTATTTTGATTTAGGTTTATTTTTATTTTTATTTAGTTTAGTTTATTTATTTTTGGTTTATTTATTTTAGTTTAGGTTTTTATTTTAGTTTATTTTTTAGGTTTAGGTTTAGGTTTAGGTTTTTTTAGTTTAGTTTTATTTTTATTTTATTTTTTAGGTTTAGGTTTTATTTTTTTTAATTTTAGGTTTTAGTTTAGGTTTTATTTTATGTTTTTAGGTTTAGGTTTTTTGTTTTTATTTTAGATTTATTTCTAGGTTTTATTTTTTTTAGTTTAGGTTTAGGTTTTTATTAAGTTTTTATTTTATTATATTTAGGTTTATCTTATTTATATTTCAGGTTTTGCTTTTTATTTTATTTTTTTATAGTTTAGTTTAGGTTTTATTTATTTTATTTTAGTTTAGTTTTTATTTTTTATTTTATTTTATTTTTTAGGTTTAGAATTTGGTTTTAGTTTATGCATTTATTTTATTTTATTTTAGTTTATGTTTCTTTATTTATTCTATTTTTAGGTTTTATTTAGTTTAGGTTTAGGTTTTTAGCTTTTAGGGTTTACGGTTTAGGGTTTAGGGTTTAGTGTTTAGGGTTGATTTAGGGTTTAGGGTTTGGGGTTTAGGGTTTAAGGTTAAGGGTTAGGGGTTTTTTATTTTTATTTTTTATTTGTTTTCTTCTGAATTAAGTAAACTGGTAAGTTTTTGTTTATTTAGTTTATCTAGTTTATTTTTTATTTATTTTATTTTACTTTATTTTTTTATTTAAATTTATTTTTATTTTTATTTAGTTTAGTTTATTTATTTTTGTTTAGGTTTTTTATTTTAGTTTATTTTTTGGTTTAGGTTTATGTTTATTTTTTTTTTAGTTTATTTTTATTTTATTTTTTTAGGTTTAGGTTTTATTTTTATTTTAGGTTTATGTTTAGGTTTTTATTTTATTTTTTATGTTTAATTATAGGTTTTATTCATTAGCATAGATTTAGGTTTATTTAACTTTTATCTTATTTTACTTAGTTTATCATTTAGGTATAGTTTATTTTAGGTTTAGGTTTAGGTTTTGTTTATTTTAGTATAGGTTTAGGTTTATTTTATTTTATTTATTTTAGGTTTATGGTTTATGTTTTATTTTTATTTATTTTAGGTTTTTTTGGTTTTGGTTTATTTAGTTTTATTTTATTTTATCTTTTTATTTTATCTTTATTTTATGTTTAGTTTTTATCTTATTTAAGATTTTTATTCTTAAGTTTATTTTATTTTATAATTACGTTTAAGTTCTTATTTATTTTATTTTAGTTTAGCTTTTATTTTCTATTTTATTTTATTTTTAGGTTTAGGTTTAGGTTTAGGTTTTGGCTTGGGTTTTTATTTTATTTTATTTAAGTCTAAGTTTTTTTTTTTGTTATTTTTAGGTTTTATTTAGTTTAGGTTTAAGTTTTGAGGTTTTTAGGATTTGGGGTTTAAGGTTTCAAGGTTTAAGGTTTAGGTTTTAGTTAAGGATTTAGGGTTTTTGGTTTTTTTTAAATAGAGAACAAATTCATATTCAACATTTCTTCTCTTTGATTTCATCAACCAAATAACACACTAAGTTTTCTAAGACACAAGTGGCGACATAGTTCAAAAATTAGCTTGCATAGAGCAAATCAAAAACTCTAGATAACTAGAACCGTCTCTATTATAAAGACATAGTTCAATAAGTAGCAGATCGAATCAGTCATTCTTAAGTTTCTATAGTTCCCATCGACCACCATGACTGTAGTGGCAGGATCCACCATCATATCTTTGATCTCTCTTTCCAACACCACCATGGCTATAACTTCCATCGCTCTTCCCACCTCCATAACCACCACTGCTCTGACCACCACCTCCATATCCATTAGTACCTCTAGATCCCCCACCACCACTGTAATTACTGCAGCCTTCACCTTCACCTCCACCGCTAGATCTAGACTAAGCCTAGTTGATGGTGATGTTCCTCCCATCAAGGTGCTGCCCATTCTTAGGGTTTATGTTTATTAGGTTTAGGTTTTTTTTAGTTAAGGGTTTATATTTTATTTTTTATTTACTTTAGGTTTTATTTTTAGGCTTAATTTTTAGGTGTAGATTTTTATTTTATTTATTTTAGATTTAGGGTTTAGAGTTTAGGGTTTAGGATTTAGTGTTTAGGGCTTTAAGGTTTATGGTTTAGGATTTTTTTTTTTAAAAAAACATTAGGTAAACCTGTAGGTTTAGGTTTATTTGGTTTATTTAGTTTAATTTATATTTTTAATTAGGCTTATATTTTATTTTTATTTAGTTTAATTTATTTATTTTATGTTTATTGATTTTAGTTTAGGTATTTTATTATATTTTTTTAGGTTTAGGTTTAGGTTTATGTTTATTTTTTAGTTTAGTTTTAGTTTTATTTTATTTTTTAGGTTTAGGTTTCAATTTTATTTTATTTTTTTAGGATTAGGCTTTAGGTTTTTATTTTAGGTTTATTTTTAGGTTTTATTTTTTAGTTTAGGTTTAGGTTTATTTTTAGTTTATTTTATGTTATTTAGTTTAAGGTTTATGCTAAATTTATTTTAGGTTTAGGCTTAGGTTTTATTTATTTTAGTTTAGTTTATTTTAGTTTAGGTATAGGTTTAGGTTTATTTTATTTTTAATTTAGGATTAGGTTTTTTTTTAGTTTAGGGTTTAGGTTTTATTTTCTTTTAATTTTTTTAGGTTTTAATTTTAGGTTTATTGCTTAGGTTTAGGTTTTTATTTAGTTTATAATTTATTTTATTTTAAATTTAGTTTATTTAGTGTTAGAAGTTTAGGGTTTAGGGTTTAGGTTTGAGTTTAGAGTTTAGGTTTAGGTTTAGTGGTTTAGTTTAGGGTTTAGGTTTAGGGTTTAGGGTTTAGGGTTTAGGATTTAGGTTTAGGGTTTAGGGTTTAGGGTTTAGGTTTTAGGTTTAGGGTTTTAGGGTTTAGGGTTTAGGGTTTGGGGTTTAGGGTTTTAGGGTTTATGGTTTAGGGTTTAGGGTTGTCAGTTTAGGGTTTAGGATTTAAGTTTAGGGTTAGGGGTTTTTTTTATTCTTTTAAATCAAGTAAAATGGTAAGTTTAGGTTTATTTTGTTTATTTAATTTATTTTTTATTAATTTTAGTTCATTTTATATTTTATTTTTATTTAGGTTCATTTTTGTTTTTATTTAGTTTAGTTTATTTATTTTAGGTTTATTTGTTTTTGTTTAGATTTTTTATTTTGGTTTATTTTTTAGGTTTATGTTTATGTATATTTTTTGGTTTTTTTTATTATTTTTATTTTTATTATTTGGTTAGGTTTATTTTTAGGTTTAGGTTTATTATTTTATTTTATTTAGTTTAGGGTTTATGTTTAGTTTATTTTAGGATTAGTTTTAGGTTCTATTTATTTTATTTTAGCTTATTTTGGTATAGGTTTAGGTTTATTTTATTTTATTTATTTTAGGTTTAAGTATTTTTTTAGTTTAGGGTTTTGGTTTTAGTTTTTACTTTTTCTAGGTTTTATTTTTAGGTTTATGTTTTTATTTAGCTTTTATTTTATTATATTTGAGGTTTATTTTATTATATTTTTATGTTTAGTTTTTATTTTATTTAGGTTTTTATTTTAGGTATATTTTATTTTTTAGTTTTGTTTAAGTTTTTATTTATTTTAATTTTTTTTAGTTTATTTTATTTTTAGGTTTTGGTTTAGGTTTAGGTTTAGGTTTTAGTTTAGGTTTTTATTTTATTTTATTTACATTTAGGTTTTTTATTTATTTTAGTTTTTAGGTTTTATTTACTTTAGGTTTAGGTTTCTAGGTTTTTAGGGTTTAAAGTTTAGGATTTAGTGTTTAGGGTTTAGGGTTTGGGGTTTAGAGTTTAGGATTTTTTTTTTGGGGGGAAACCCCATATAGGGGGAATTTTATTGCCACAAAAAAGGGATTACAAAGTCCTTAAAGGGGATAAACTCACTGCTCAAAGATCTGTCACTGGGAGTAAATCCCTATCTAAGTACATCCAAAAAAAGAAAAGAGTAAAGCAAGCAAAAGATACAAAGTGATTAACAAAAGTAAGCAAATGAAGGATGAGGGCCAATGTTAGAAGTGAGAATGCATGACACTAAGCAACGCAAGAGAAAAGAGAAAAGCAGATAGCGACCATTTGATGAAGATCTTTTGAGCCAAAATACCTACAAGAATAGGCAAATCCATATACAGTGGAAAGAGTGAAAGAAAAGAGTAAGTGGGATCCCATGCCAAATATATGTCATCATATTAGGTTCCATGGCATGATAATCCCAACTCAAATGAAATAGAGCCATCAATGTCGTCATCCATATGAAACCATCTAAAGGATAATAAAACAAATTTGAAATCTGCAAACCGGCGAAAAGACAAGAGCAAGGAATTAACCCCATTCCAATCTTGTAGGACATTAATAAATATACATTTTTGGAAAATAGTCCAGTAAGCAGCTCAGGGTTATTTCCCATCAAAAGATAAACTAAGAATGTAAATAATGCAGCTCTTAACAACCTCCTTGTTTCAGAAATTGAGAACAGAAGAGAAACAATATACCCCAAGCCCAAATTACCACAGTAAATGGAAGTACAATAGTAGATAAGAAGAAATAGGTAAAGGGATGCTCCCCACCAAAGACAAATCCAGTAAGAGACAATCAGAGATAACACCACAGAAATAGTTTCCTTATGATCAAACTCATTAATCCGTTCAAATCACGAGTAATAGCCGGCCATAAATCCACTCAATGAGATTAAACATTGCAAAGATTAAAATCAAGAGAGGCAAAAGTATAGTCACAATGATCTGCAAAAATGTAGCATAAGCTAGAGGGAAAAAGCAGTAGCATATGAAGTCAGCTACAGTCCAAATGCTAACAGCAAAAACCCAAAATTCAATAATCAAATTGTGTAGGAAATAGCCAACAACCGCAAAAATAACCTGCTGGATAAGGGAAACGGCATACCCTAAGCCCAAATGACCACAGGAAATGGGAGGACAACAGCAGATAAGAAGAAGGAAAAGGGATATGATAATAGCAAAAATCCAAAAGTCCATAACCAGAATGGGCAGAAAATAGCCGAGAACCATAAAGACATCCTGCTTGATAAAGGATCCAAAAATTGAAAGGCCATCACTATAAGAAATAATGCAATTATTACCCCCAACAAATTTAAGCAAAATAACATCAAAATCAGTCTGCAAAATAGGATAGACAACCACCATGTGAGGTGAACATAAGATTAAATGATCCATAAGACCAACCACCAAGATAGAATAGAACAAGTTGGCCAATAACCAACCCCATCAAAATGGAAGATGCTTTCCAAATAAAGAGGGAAAAGGCTGCCAAGGCAAGTAGAAAATGCGTAGCAAGTAAAATCATGCACCTAACAAAATCCTTCAAATGGGAAAATAGGCTTGCAGCTAAACCCACAACCACAGGGTAGGCAAACTGAGAAGCCATGAAGAAAACCCGATTCTATAAGGAGATAAGAATAAACAGGAAAACACATTCTTGGTAGAAAGGGGAAAATAAAATAGCTGAAGCAATCAACAGACCGAACAAGAAAGACAACAGCGACTACAGGAATCAAAGATCCAGAGAAGCTAACAAACAAGATAATAAAGAATAGCAAGTTGGCCAAAGAACCACCTAATACAAATAGACAATGCCTTAGATAAAACCCAGAAAGAACCAACAAAAAAACCTTGACAGAAATCAAACTGAAAAATCATTAAGAAAGTCCAAACCTGCAAGGAGAAAAGGATAAACAGGAGATAACAAACACTCTCCTCACAGGTTTGAAGAAAGACGTTACCCAAAGCAATCAGCAAAGCAACTCCAAAGGCACCCTGCTGGACAAGGAGGATAACCCCAGAAATAACTTACTGAATAGAGGAGTCCAGATCCGGTCGATAACAACCAAGATGATAATTAATAGCAAAATGGCCAAAAAAAACCCCCCAATGCAAATATACAAAACAAAAGTAAAGTCCCAGAAGGATAGGGAAAGGATCAGGCTAAAGCTAGCTAAAATGAGATGATCAGCAATAGCACAAAAGCTAATAAAAGAGACAAGTAACAAAGTAAAAGCCAGCAACCATTCAATAACCTCAAAAAGGTCCAGGTGATCAAGATAATCCAAAACCCCAGAAGCATAAGCTTAAATCCAATTAAGCAGTTGGGTAATCACAGTGCTGTGCACAATTATAAGCTAAAGGAGAAGATAGCATAGGTGATTTCACCCAGAAGCAAAAGCAAAGTTAGTCAAGATAAAACAAGCAACAAATAGCCAAAACCACAAGGTTATCCCCAAATAGATATTAATTACAACAAAGTGCGATTCTTACGATGGGAAGGGGATTAGCAATTACCATCTGCAAACCAACCCTAAGAGCAGCCTGCATGACAAAAGGACCAAAAATCCAATAACCAAACATTAAAACATCATAATAAATATTGCATCCTACATAAGAAACCCTTGAAACAACATAGGTTACTAAGTGGCTCCAAGCAATTTCATCTTTGATAACCAGCAAGACATAAAATTTAATGCCAATAGCTAATCCCACAACATCACTAAAATTGTAAATCCAGAGGTAATTCCAATCCATAATAAGGAGAAGAATATCAGATAAGTTAGGATCAGCTGTAAAGTTGAATAGAGGGATATCTGTTAAGCATTGATGCAAGGATCCCATATTATAATTCCAGAAAAAGGAAAGAAATATGTCCCTGTTGATTAAAAAGTACAACATCAACAAATAGAGCATTAAGTAGTATATCTCCCTCCAACAATGAGTAAACCCCTTATCATTAACAATGGAGGCAGCATTGATAGTAAGACCCTAATCAAGATTGGGGATAGTAAACCAACAACAGATGTTACACAGCTCAGCAATTGACCTAGTGGGAGTATTAGGATGATGCATCAGCAAATTTGAGAGGTACAACAACACTTTATCAGTGTATGTAACAAAAGTAGGAAGCCCCCAATTAAAGGAAATGCAATTAAACCAACAACACATGTCACAAAAATCAAAATAGCAAGTAGTATCCGGGTGAAACATCAGCAAAAACCAAGAGAACAACAACACTGAATATAAAATGGGCATTCAGTTAAACAGAAATTGAACCAGATCAATCCCATAGGTTAGATTAATTTTGAGGTAAGGGAGCCTAGTATTGTCCAAATTAGTCAAGCCACACAAATGTTTGGGTAGGGTAAGTTGATCAAAGAAGATTATACCATCCAATCTAGCTCCCAGATTGGCAAGGTAATCAGCACATGCATTACCCTCACGCCATACATGAGTGATGCTAAAATTAAATTGGGTAAGAAGAGCTCTAGTTTGCTTGAGACGGTAGTACAATTCAGTGTTGCTCCTTTTGATGGAAGTCAAAAGATCAATCAGCAGAAGGGCATCCACCTCAATCTAAATATTAAGCCAACCATTTTGAAGGCAAATCTCAAGAGCTTTGTACACTGCCATAAGCTCGAAAAGGAATAGAGCAAGTAAGGGGTAAGAAAAGCACATAGGACTTTACCATTAATATTTCTAAAAATGCCACCACAACCTGAACCTTTATGAGAGACAGAGGCATCAGTGTTAATTTTAATAGTATGATCATGAGGTTTTACCCAATAAATAATCTTTTCATTTCTACAGTAGGGTTGATCCGGTAAGTTAAGACCTAGTTTATTGGCCACAAATTTACAACCTTTAAATTGGTTGTAGTGAATGAGATTGGCATTAAACAAGTCACGAATTTTGTTTTTAATTCTAGTAATTATCCTCATGTGGTTCATGGGGATCTCGCGATGTTTTGAATCATTTATGTCCAACCATATGAACCAAATAAGAGTGAAAGAAGTTATGACTCTAATGTGACCTTTAATAGTGTTGTCAAAATAAACTTCAAGAAGTTGATATAAAGTTAGGGAGCCATTGAAAATGATAATGTTAAAGAGATCATCATACCAAATCCAAAGTTTAGAAGCAATGGCCGTTAAAGACATGATTCACATTCTCAATGTGAAAGTAGCATTGATATTTTGAAGGTAATTGAAAACCTTTACCCCATAGGAGTCAACAGGATGAAGTTTTTCAAAATATGCCAAGTAAGAACATAATAAGAAGTAGGGATAGTGTTATTCCAAAGTTTGAGAAACACATTGGAAGAATCATGAGTTTCTTTAATGTGAAGCCAAACATTTTAAAGTTGAAATCACCATTACGTGAGCTTAAAAGGATCTAATCTTAATTGGTAGGAATGATAGGAATAGTAGTAAGTTTGTTCATGAGAAAAGAAGGAATATAATCAGTAAGCTTACTATTGTTCCACATATTATTCTGCCAGAAAGATTTCACTTTAATAGCGACAGTGGAATGGGTAGAGAGTAAGTCATCAATGGACCCACATCAACTCCAGTTATCTTGCCAAAAGAAGGAGGAGCTAGAGTTAATCCCCCAAAAAAATAAGGATTCTGCATCCCATTTAATGGAACAAAGTCTTTTCCAAACAAGAGAGTCTCCCGCTTTATGGGGACAAATGAGGGGGTGCTTACCCTAACAATATTTAGCAGTCATGAAATTAGCCCAAAGACTATTGTTACTCCTAAAATTCCACCAGAGTTTATAGGAAAAGGTAGTGATAGCTTCTTTGATTGGCTTACATCCAAGACCACCTTCAGCGAGAGTACCACAACTTTTAAACCAAGAAGTCCAGTGCATTCTTTTAGAGGAGTTATTAGAGCCCCAAAAAAATTTGTTAAGGAGATGCACAATTCTGTTAATGATAGAAATGGTCGGCACAATGGTTTGGATGAGATATAAAGGCATGGAATTAAGAGTGCTCTTAATCAAGGTGAGCCTACCACCGAAAGAGAGTAAATGAAATTCCCAAATAGAAATTTTATTAGAGATTTTCTAGATAAGATCATCAAAAAGATGAGATCTTTTCGACCTTTAAAAGAAGCCAAGATAATTAATAGGAAGTTGATGTTAAAAATTAGTGAGATTTGGTTGAGCTATTGGTAGGATTTTAGGAAGGAATGAAACAACATTTTCCTTCATTGAGAAAGAACACTTTCTTTGCCAAATTCATTTAAAAGGCTCTTAATAGTTTTAATGTGAATAGAGGCATTGCAAAAGATTATAAAATCATGACAAAATTGAGATGAGAAAGAGACCACCATGAGTTTTAAAAAACATGGTAGGATTTTTTATTGAAAAGATCATTGCTCCTCAAAGATATTCAACAACAATAATAAAAAGAGGGGTTAAAGGGTCTCCTTGTCTCAAAGCCTTGAAGTAAAGAAACCTAGGGACTCACATTCATAATAGAAGAACCAAACATTGATAATACAATTTTGATGAAATGATGATTCGAAAACCCAAACAAATGTAAGATTTGAAAGAGGAAATCCCATGAGAGGTTATCAAAAGCTTTAGAGATGTCCAGTTTGAGGAGGATGTTGCCACCTTTAGTAGGAACATCAATGTCATGAACCAACTCTTGGGCTAGAAGGATATTAGATATAGCTCTATTTTAAAGCCAATTTGGTTAGGAGAAATAATTTTAGGGAGCGGCAGACTTATCCTATTATTAATTTAGCAATGAGTTTTTGAAAGAAGGTGCAAAGGCGATAGTAAAATCTCCCAAGAATTTATTATTAGTTTTGGGAATGAGGACAATTGAAGTGCTAGAAAAGTATCTAGGTAAGAGTCGCCATCAAAGAAATCAACAATAGCATCAACAAGGTCGACTTAATAAAAGGCCAATGTGAAAAGAAATGGGTCATGTAGCCATCGGGCGTAACGAGTGATTCATGCTATTAGAGTACTACTAATCTACTTACGTAGATGCAAAGTGAGTAAATGATTTTCATCATTAGTAATCATAGAGTGGATCGTGTGTGTTAGAGGGCTTCTAAGGAGGGTTGATGTTTAATAAATTTTGAAAATGTTGTATGACGGAATCTTTAATTTCATTATTATCGGTGATCGGCTCGTTATTTTTGATTATTTGAATAGAGTTTAAGGCTTTCCTTTTTTTGAAAGAGCATGGAAATACCTTGTATTTCTCCACCATCGCTAATATGTTTGCTAGCCTTTTGACCTAGGGTTTCCTCATATTCGATAATTTATCAAGTTATCTTAGGTTCAACTCATCAAGCTTACTAGATAAGATAGCATCTTCAAGGAGCAAACTAATTGTTTTATAATTTTGAGATTGGAAAAAAGATTTTTAAAATGATGCTTGTTCCACCAATTTAGATTTTGTTTAAGTCTTTTGAGCTTAAGCCAAAGCCAATCATGCATTTAATGGAATTTCCCAGGTGAATAGGGGCCATCCAATTAATGGAAACAACATTAATGAAATCATGACATTGGGTCCACATATTTTGGAATCTAAAAGGAGTAGGGGAGGAAAGATTACTGGAAGAAGTATTGATAGAGATCAAAAGTGGAGCATGGTTAGAGAAAGTTCTGCTCAAATGCTCAACATAAGTGAGGGGCCATTGATTGATCCAAAGGGAATTAAAGAGGGTCCTATCAAGCCGCTGCCAAAGTCTAGAGTTATGCCACATATAGTCAGAGCCAAAAAAACTAATATCAATTAGGTTGCAATCAAGGATCATATTAGAGAAATCTTCTATGGAATGGATGTTAGAGAGCAGCCTTCTTTTCGAGGAAGATAATAGTGTTGAAATCACCCCAACCAACCAGGGTTTGTTAACTGAGGAGGTGAAGGTTCTTAAGTGATCCCAAAGGATGTTCCTACCAGCTTTATTACAAGAAGCATAGATAAAGGAACCAAGAGAAGAAAATTCACCCAATGAGATTTGAATATTAACTAATTGTTCGAGATCATCAAAGATAGAAATGTTGATTAAATTATTCCAAAAACACTAAATTTTATTACTAATATTATAAAAGAAATTTTGAAAGCCAAGCATTCTAGCAACATGGGTGATCTTAGAAGAGTGAATGAATGGCTCAATAACAACAAGTAAGGTTATGTTATGAGTACGACAAAGGCTCCTAACATGATTGTGGACAGTGAGAGTCCCAATACCCCAAACATTCCAAATAAGAAAATTGATCATAATAAGGTGGAAGGAAAAGAAAAGAGATAATAGAAAAATTGAAGGAGAAGAAAAAGAGAGCATGAAGCAATTATTTGTGGGAAGTTAGAGAAGATCGAGTGGTTCTAGTGGAGCTTAAGAACATTCTAGCTTTAAGGGATTTTTTTAATAACATTTTGAAAAGGCCTATCTATGTCCAATGTATCTCCATCGAAAGAGAGTTGGTGATATTCAAAATAGAGCAAGATTCATCAAAGCATTCCTAATGGTGATTTCTCCTTCTATATCGAGTTAGGTTGAGAAATTGGATTAGCATGGATATCACTCTGTAGGGTAATAGAAGGAGAGGTTGTGATGCCATTAATAGCACAAATTTCATTCTCATTTCCATGATGATTATTCATTTTGGTCCACACCAAAGTATCAACATTTTTTCTAACAATTCCAACTAGTTTTGAGATTTTGATCCAACTTGAGATTCCCATTCAAATCACCATTATGGTTCATATGAGTGAAGGGATTGTCTTGTGATGCCAAATTATTACAAGTAGGAGTAATGTTAATTAAGTTATCATTAGTTTCCTCACAAACCTCAATATCATTATTTTTACCGTGCTCGATTGTTCTCCAATAAAATTAGTAAAGAAAGGAGTAGGAGGGTGAGTTCCATTTTGAGTAGCTTTAGGCACATAAGAGAACTTATTGGTTTTTTCATTTCTAGAGTGGGATTAGGATCCCATAATTTATTCTTTTAAGATTAGGTGTAACACAAAGCATTTAGAGTGATCATGACCATGGATCTTACAATGTGTGCAAAAAATAGGAAATTTTCAAATTCCACTTTTGATTATACCCAAATTTTTCAAACCGATCCAAACTTATTTAGGGTACTTTTGGTAATATCAATCTCAACCAAGATACGGCAACTAATAATGAGATCTCACGCGGGTTTTGATCAATTTGAAGGGGCCTACCAAAGAGAGCCTCACAACCACTTGATGGGTAACATAATGTATCCTCATGTTTGGAAAGGCTAGCCATAAAGGAACAATAGGGATTCCTCTTTGACATCAAAAGAGGTGACCATTTCAAGAGCCTCATTTGACAATTGTACACAAAGTAGGAGACGAGCAAAGACTCTTGAGTAGTCTAAATCATTCGATAGCTGAATAAGGATATGCCTAGGATCGATCAACCCGATAGTGAAAACTCTCAAAAGCTTTAGGCTATGAAAGAAGGATTGGATTTGTCAAGAGTCGGGCAACGTAAGGAAAATTTTCCAACTAAAGAAAATTCAAAGGGCTTTGCCAATTTTTCCACATCAAGATCTGAGCACATTACAAAGCATTCCACAAGAAGTTGAAATTAAGTTAACCAAGCATTAGAGCAAGTGTTCTTACCGATAATGCATCCTTGAAGGACTTACAACAGCAGAATGATGAAGTTGGATCCAAATTACCTTGATTGAAAATATGCCTCCAAGTTCCACGAGCTCGATTGTGCGGAAAGCGGCGCCTTCACCATTGTAAGATCAAGGAAAAATCACATAAGCGGCCAAACTGAGAGCAATAAACCAGAAAATATGATCAAGGAAGACCGAGGAGCGGCCAAACCACAAGAAAAATGAAAGGGAACATGAAATTTCCAAAGAGAGCCACCAGAGAGGAGGAGAAGAGGGTTTGTGGTTTAGGCTTGTGGGGTTTATTTAGGTAGGGTTGTGGTTTAGGTTTTTTTTAAGTTTGGGTTTTGTGGGTTTAGGTTTAGGGTCAGGGTTTAGGTTTAGGTTTAGGGTTATTTGTGGTTTTAGGGCTAGGTTTTCATTATTTTTTTATTTTATTATTTTTATTTATTTTTTAAATTTTTAAACCAAGCAGCAAGGTTTATTTAGTTTATTTTATTTATTTGAGTTTATTTTATTAATTTTATTTTTTTATTTAGGTCTATTTTATTTTATTAAGTTTTATTTATTTTATTAGGTTTATTTTAATTTATTTTATTTTTATTTTTTTTAGTTTAGTTTATTTTGTTTATTTTAGGTTTATTTATTTAGCTCTAGTTTCTTTTATTTATTTTATTTTATTTTATCTTAGGGTTTTATTTTATTTTATCTTTTTGGTTTATTATTTTTTTTATTTTGGTTTAGTTTTATTTTAGTTAGGTTTTATTTTTTAGTTTAGTTTAGGTTTTAATTTATTTTTTATTTTATTTTCTTTTTAGGTTTAGGTTTAGGTTTTGGTTTATATTTTTATTTTATTTTATTTTATTTTTTATTATATTTTGGTTTAGGTTTATTTATTTATTTTATTTTTAGGTTTTATTTCATTTAGGTTTAGGTTTTTAGCTTTTTAGGGTTTAGGGTTTATTTAGTGTTGAAGGTTTTGGGTTTGGGGTTTGGGGTTTAGGGTTTATGGTTTAGGGTTTAGGGTTTGGAGTTTAATATTTAGGGTTTAGGGTTTAGGTTTTAGGGTTTAGGGTTTATGGTTTTAGGGTTTTAGGTTTAGGGTTTAGGGTTTAGGATTTTTATTGTTTAGGGTTCAGGGTTTAGGTTTTAGGTTTAGGGTTTATCGTCTAATTAAGGATTTAGGATATTTGATTTTTTTTAAATAGAGAATAAATTCAAATTCAATATTTTCTTTTTTTGGATTTCATCAACTAAGTAACACACCATGTTTTCTAAGACACAATTGGCTACATAGCTCAAAAATGAGCATGAATATAGCAAATCAAAACCCCTACTTAACTAGAACCATCTCTACTATAAAGACACAGTTCCATAATCAGTAGATCGAATCAGCCACTCTTAAATTTCTCCATTTCTCATCGAAACTTCCCCATCCTCTCAAGTAGCGGGATCCCCCATCATATCCCCGATCTCTCCCTCTGCCAAAACCACGGGTGTAACCTCCATCACTCTTCCTGCCTCAATAACTACCACTGCTCCGACCACCACCTCCACATCCCCCACCATCACTACTATAATCGCCATCGCCTTCATAGTAAGATCTAGAGTAGTTGGCTGATGTTCTTCTTTGTCATAGTTCCATTCTTATGGCTTAGGTTTATCAAGTTTTAGGTTTATGTTTATTTTTTAATTTATTTAGTTACTTTAGGTTTAGGTTTAGGGTTTAGGGTTTAGGTTTTAGGGTTTAGGGTTTTACGGTTTATGCTTTTAGGGTTTAAGGTTTAGGGTTAGGGTTTAAGGTTTAGGGTTTAGGGTTTCTTAGGGTTGTAGGTTTAGGGATTAGGGTTTAAGGTTTAGGGTTTAGAGTTTTAGGGTTTAAGGTTTTATTTATTTTTTAAATTAAGTAAACCGGTAGTTTTAGGTTTATTTAGTATAATTAGTTCATTTTTTATTTATTTTAATTTACTCTTTTTTATTTTTATTTAGGTTTATATTTTACTTTTATTTAATTTAGTTTATTTATTTGAGGTTTATTTATCTTAGTTTAGGTTTTTATTTTAGTTTATTTTTTAGGTTTAAGTTTAGGTTTAGATTTATTTTTTAGTTGAGTTTTATTTTTATTTTATTTTTAAGTTTTATGTTTTATTTTTTATTTTTTTATTTTTAGGTTTAGGTTTAGGTTTTTATTTTATTTTGTTAGGTTTAGGTTATTGATTTTTATTTTAGGTTTATTTTTATGTTTAGGTTTATTTTTTGATAAGTTTATTTTATTTAGTTTAGATTTAGGTGTAAGTTTAATTTATTTGAGGTTTAGGTTTAGGTTTTATTTATTTTAGTTTAGGTTTAGGTTTATTTTATTCTGTTTATTTTATTTTTATTTTAGATTTAGGTTTTTTTTAGTTAAAGGTTTATGCTTTATTTTTTATTTACCTTTAGGTTTTATTTTTAGGTTTATTTTTTAAGTTTAGGTGTTTATTTAGTTTTTATTTTATTTTTTTTAAGGTTTAGGGTTTAGGGTTTAGGATTTAGTGTTAGGGTTTAGGGTTTACGATTTAGGGTTTTTTTTAAATTACGTAAACCAGTAGGTTTAGGTTTATTTAGTTTATTTTATATTTTTATTTAGGTTAATATTTTATTTTTTATTTAGTTTAGTTTATTTATTTTATGTTTATCTATTTTAGTATAGTTTTTTTATCTTAATTTATTTTTTAGGTTTAGGTTTAGATTTATGTTTATTTTTTGTTTAGTTTTTTTTATTTTATTTTTTAGGTTTAGTTTTCTTTTTAGTTTTTAGGTTTATGTTTAGGTTTTTATTTTATTTTTTTAGTTTTAGGTTTTAGGTTTTTTAAAATTATTTTTAGGTTAAATTTTTTAGTTTAGGTTTAGGTTTATTTTAGTTTATTTTATTTTATTTAGTTTAATATTTAGGTTTATTTTATTTTAACTTTTGGTGTAGGTTTTATTTATTTTAGTTTAGGTTTAAGTTTATTTTATTTTATTTTAGGTTTAACTCTTACAGGTAAATTAATGGAAATAATATATATTATGGTTCATAGAATAATAAATATTTTATGTGTTCAAGAAACTAAATGGGTTGAGGAGAAGGCCAAGGAGTTGATAGTTTATGTTTTAAACTTTAGTATTCAAGTAGAAGTCAAACTAGAAATGGTGTAGGTGTGATTATAGATAAAAGTTTGAAGGATAATGTTATAAATATTAATAGATGTGGACCTAGAATTATTGCTTTAAAGATTATTGTTGATACTAAGATTCTCAATGCTATAAGTGTTTATGCTCGTTAAGTAGGTTTGGATGTAAGCTCAAAAGAAAATTTTTGGAATGAATTAGAGGGATTAATACAAAAGATACCTCTTAAAGAAAAAGTATTTATTGGAGTAGATTTAAATAGACATGTTGGTAGAGTGGTAGAAGATTTTAAAAGTATTCATGGTGGTTATGGATTTGGAGTGACTAATGAAGAAGGTAGGACTATATTAGATTTTCCTTTAGCTTATGATTTTATAGTTGCTAATACTTTATTTAAGAAAAGAGATGAACATATTATTACTTATAATAATGGATCTAGGAAAACACAGATTGATTATTTTCTGATAAGAAAAATAGATCATTTAGAAGATTGTAAGGTCATTCTAGTGAAAGTTTAAGTACATTTTATCGTATTAGTTTTAGATTTTAAGATGAAAGATTTTAATAGGAATAATAAATCAAATTATTATCCTAGGATTAGATGGGGCACTTAAAGAACACAAATAAAAATATTTTTAAGAGAAAGCTACAAGAGCTTAGAATTTGGGATGTTCATATGGAAGCTAATGTTATGTGGGAAAAAATAATAAGTGAAATTAAGCAAGTTGCTAAAAATGTGCTTGGAGAATCAAAAGGAAAAGCTTCTTTTAATAAAAATAGTTTGTGGTGGAGTCAGAGTGTGCAAGAAAGATAAGAACTAAGAAGCATTGTTATAAAATTTGGTTTCGATGTAAAAACTCTGAGAATTGGGAAAGATATAAAGTGGCATGCAGAGATTCTAAGAAAGCGAATGATGCAAAAAAATTTTGCTTTTAGTGATTTATATAATAGATTAGATACCAAGGAAGGTGAAAGATGTATGTATAAGTTAGCCAACCAAAGAGATAGGAAAAGTAAAAACCTAGTTCAAGTGAGGTGTATTAAGGATGAAAATAATAAAGTGGGTTTCTTAGAAAAGGATATTGAAAATTGGTGGATGAGATATTTTGATAAACTTTTCAATGAAGGATCAAAAATTATGATTGATTTTAGCAACTTAATACCCTAAACAAAAATAGAGAATTTTCTTTTTATCATCGTATTAGTAAATTTGAGTTAGAGAAGTTTCAAAGAAAATGAAATGTGGAAAAATAGTAGGACCTGATGATATTCCAATAGAAGTGTGGAAATGTTTAGGAGATCAAGGAATTTCTTGGCTTACAGATCTTTTTAAGGTTATTTTAAAGGCTAAAGAGATGCCAGATGAGTGGCGGAAGAGTTTGTTGGTTCCTATATTTAAGAATAAAGGTGATGCACAAGAGTGTGCAAATTATAGAGGAATTAAGTTAATGTGTCATACATTATAATTATGGGAGAGAGTAATTAAGCATAGGTTACGATGTGATACAAATGTTTCTCACAATTAGTTTGGTTTCATGCCAGGTAGATCTACTATGGATGTTATACATTTGTTAAGAGGTTTGATGGAGAAGTATAGAGAAAGTAAGGAGGTTCTACATATGATATTTATTAATTTAGAGAAAGCTTATGATAAAGTTTAAAGAGATGTTCTTTGGAGAGTTCTAGAACAGAAAAATGTTAATATTTGTTATATTCAAGTCATTAAGGATATGTATACTAGAGCTATTACTTATGTCCAAACAAAAGAAGGATTGACAAAATATTTTCCTATTTTAGTTGAATTTCATCAAGGATCAACTTTAATCCCTTATCTTTTTTGCTTTTGTTATGGATGTTCTTACTAAGCATTTATAGGAAGATGTACCTTAGTGTATGCTTTTTACTGATGACATTCTTCTTGTTGATAAGACTAGAGAGGTAGTCCAAGAGAACCTTGAATTATGAGGTCAACATTAGAGTCTAAAGGTTTTCATTTAAGTAGATCTAAAACTGAATATATGGAGTGTAATTTTAGTTGTAGAAGTTCTAGTGGTAGTGTTGTGACATTAGGTGAACAAAGCATTAATAAGAGTGAGATCTGATATTTAGGCTCTATTGTTAAAATGATGGTGACATAGATGGAGATGTTATTATTAGACTTCAGGTTGGATGGTTGAAGTGGAGGAATGCATCTAACCTATTGTGTGATAGAAAAGTTCCACTTAAACTTAAGAGAAAATTTTATCAGATGGTGGTAATACCTGCAATGACTTATGGTGCAAAATGTTGGCCAATAAAAGAGAAGCATAAGACTAAGTTAAGTGTTATAGATATGAGGATGCTCAGGTGGATGAGTGGCTTTACTCTTAAAGATAAATTGTGAAATGAGTATGTTCAAGAAAAAGTTAGAGTAGCTCTAGTGGCAGATAAGATTAAAGAGAGTCGCCTTAGATTATTTGGCCACATAAAGTGTCGGTCGTCCGATGACCTGGCTAGGAGAGTAGATGCATTAGATTTGCCTTATGTTAAGAAAGGTAAAGGTAGACCTAAAAAGACTTGGTTAAGATGTATAAAAAATGACCTTAGTACACTTGAATTAAATGAGAATTTGACACATAATAGGACACAATGGAGACGAAGGATTTTTGTTGTTGTTGTTGTTGTTATTGTTGTTGTTGTTGTATTTTTATTTTAGGTATAGGTTTTTATTAGTTTAGGGTTTATGCTTTATTTTTTATTTACCTTTAGGTTTTATTTTTAGGTTTATTTTTTAGGTTTAAGTTTTTATTTAGTTTTTATTTTATTTTATTTTAGCTTTAGGGTTTAGGGTTGAGGATATAGTGTTTAGGGTTTAGGGTTTATGATTTTGCATTTTTTTTAAAGTTAAGTAAACCAGTAGGTTTAGGTTTATTTAGTTTATTTTATATTTTTATTTAGATTTAGATTTTATTTTTATTTGGTTTAGTTTATTTATTTTATGTTTTTTTTTATTTTGATTAGGTTTTTCTATTTTAGTTTATTTTTTAGGTTTATGTTTAGGTTTATGTTTTTTTTAGTTTAGTTTTATTTTTTAGGTTTAGAATTTAATTTTAATTTTTATGTTTAGGTTTAGGTTTTCATTTTATTTTTTTAGGTTTAGGTTTTAGGTTTTTATTTTAGGCTTACTTTTAGGTTTTATTTTTTAGGTTATGTTTAGGTTTATTTTTAGTATATTTTATTTTATTTAGTTTAAAGTTTAGGCTTAGTTTATTTTAGGTTTAGAAGTAGGTTTTATTTATTTTAGTTTAGTTTATTTTACTTTAGGTTTAAGTTTATTTTATTTTCATTTTAGGTTTAGTTTTTTTTAGTTTAGGGTTTAAGGTTTTTTTTTTAATTTATTTTTATGCTATATTTTTAGTTTTCTTATTTAGGTTTAAGATTTTATTTAGTTCATAATTTATTTTATTTTAGGTCTAATTTATTTTAAGGTTTAGGATTAGTTCAAGGTTTAGAGTTTAGGGATTAGGGTTTAGGGTTTAGGGCTTTTTTTAAATTAAGTAATCCAGTAGGTTTTGGTTTATTTAGTTTACTATTAATTTATTTTAGTTTATTTTATGTATTTATTTTTATTTAGGTTTATTTTTTATTTTTATTTAATTTAATTTATTTATTTTAGATTTATTTATTTTAGTTTAAGTTTTTTATTTTAGTTTAATTTATAGGTTTAGGTTTAGATTTATGTATATTTTCTATTTTAGTTTTATTTTTATTTTATTTTTTATGTTTAGGATTTTCTTTTTTTTTTAGGTTTAGATTTTTATTCAATGTTTTTAAGTTTAGGTATTTTTATTTTATTTTAGGTTTATTTTATTTTCTTTTTTCCTTAAGGTTTTGTTTTATTTAGATTTTTTACTTTTAGGTTTATTTTTTTTTAGTTTAGTTTAAGTTTTTTTTAGTTTAGTTTTTTATTTTTTTATTTTTAGGTTTAGGTTTAAGTTTTAGTTTAGGTTTTTATTTATTTATTTTTATTTTATTTAGGTTAGTCTATGTTTATATTTAAGTTTAGTTTTATTTTTATTTGATTTTATGTTTAGGTTTAATTTTTAATTTTAGGTTTAGTTGAGGTTTTATTATATTTTTTAGGTTTAGGTTTATGGTTTATATTTTAGGTTCATTTTTAGGTTTTATTTTTTAGTTTATGTTTAAGTTTATTTTTAGTTTAGTTTATTTTATTTAGTTTAAGGTTTAGGTTTAGTTTATTTTCTTTAGTGTTTATTTATTTTAGTTTATTTTATTTAGTTTAGGATTAGGTTTATTTTATTTTATTTATTTTTTTCTATTTTAGGTTTAGTTTTTTTTTTAGTTTAGGGTTTATGTTTTATTTTTTAATTTATAGGTTTAGGTTTAGATTTATTTTTAGGTTTAAGTTTTTATTTGGTTTTCATTTTATTTTATTTTAAGTTTAGGGTTTAGGGTTTAGGGTTTAAGATTTAGTGTTTAGGGTGTAGGGTTCATGATTTAGGGTTTTTCATTAAATTCAAAGTAGGTTTAGGTTTATTTAGTTTATTTTAGATTTTATTTAGTTTATATTTTATTTTAATTTAGTTTATTTAATTTATGCTTATTTATTTTAGATTAGCATTTTTATTATAATTTATTTTTAGGATTAGTTTTATGTTTATTTTTAGTTTAGTTTTATTTTATTTTATTTTTTTTGATTTAATTTTATAATTTTAGGTTTATTTTAGGTTTTTTATTTTTTAGGTTTAGTTTTAGGTTTTTTATTTTTTATTTTAAGTTTTATTTTTTTAGTTTAGGTTTGGTTTATTTTAGTTTTTTTTTTAATTTATTTAGTTTATTGTTTAGGTTTAGCTTATTTTAGGTTTAGGTGTAGGTTTTATTTATTTTAATTTAGGTTTAGGTTTATTTTATTTTCATTTTATGTTTAGGTTGTTTTTTTAGTTTAGGGTTCAGGTTTTATTTTTTTATATATTTTTAGGTTTATTATTTTGGTTTAGTTTTTTATTTAGTTTATCATTTATTTTATTTTATGTTTATTTTATTTAGGGTTCATGGTTTAGGGTTTAGAGTTTAGGGTTTTGGGTTTTTTAAGGTTTAGGTTTAGGGTTTTTTTTAAGAAAGCAAATATACAGTTTATGTTTATTTAGTTTATTTTTATTTATTTTAGTTTATTTTTATATATTTTTATTTATTTAAATTTAGTTCTTTGATCATAGTTTACTTTTTTTAGGTTTAGGTTTATGTTTTTTTTAGTTTAGTTTTATTTTATATTTTTTTTGAGGTTTAAGTTTATTTTTTTATTTTAGGTTTATGTTTGATTTTTATTCTACTTTTTATGTTTAGGTTTTAGGTTTTTAGGTTTTATTTTAGTGTAGGTATAAGTTTATTTTAGTTTATTTTATTTTATTTAGTTTAGATTTAGGTTTAGTTTATTTTTAGGTTTAGGTTTAGGTTTTATTTATTTTAGTTTTGTTTATTTTAGTATATTTATTTTATTTTATTTTATCTATTTTATAGTTTTTTTTTTTTAGGTTTAGGTTTTATTTTTATTTATTTTTTGGTTTTATTTTTAGGGTTATTTTTTAGGTTTAGGTTTTTATTTAGTTATTATTTTATTTTATTTTAGGTTTAATTTATTTTTATTTTACATTTAGGTTTTATTATATTTAGTTTTTTTTAGGTTTCTTTTATTTTTTAGTTTAGTTTAGGTTTTTATTTATTTTATTTTAGTTTAATTTTTATTTTTTATTTTATTTTATTTTTAGGTTTAAGTTTAGGTTTAAGTTTAAGTATTAGTTAAGGTTTTTATTTTTATTTTTTTTATTTTATTTAAATTTAGGTTTATTTATTTATTTTATTTTTCATATTTTATTTAGTTTAGGTTTAGGTTTTTAGGTTTTTAGGGTGTCCAGTTTAGGGTTTAGGGTTTAGGGTTTGGGGTTTAGGGTTTAGGGCTGTTGGTTTTATGGTTTTTTTTAGGGAACCCCATGTAAGGAAATTTTATTGCCATAAAAAAAGGGGTTACAATGTCCTTAAGAGGGATAAACTTAAGAAATATTGCTCAAAGAGCTACAATAAGCCTAGAGAGTGAATCTCCTATCTAAGTACAACCATAAAAAAGAAGGAAAAATAAAAGAGAACATGAAAATAGTAAGAGATACAAAAGTAACAAAAAGAAAAAGCCAGAGGATAGCCTTCAGCAACAACATGTGAAGAAAAGAGAAGCATATGCCACCACCAGAGAAGGACCTACAAGGAAACAACACAGAACCTGCAAATAGCTAGAGAAAGGAATTAGCATAGGTAGAGAATTACTAGTAAAATTAACTGAAAAAATAAAAAAGAGTGAGAGAAATTTAGAGAAGTGTGTGAAGAAAGGCTCAGGCTCAGTCACACAAGAATGGGGCAGCCGCAAACTTGAGCATCCAAACTTCAAAGGAAGGGTTACATAATAAGTTCTACTACCAAGTTATGAGAGCAATCATCATCCCACCACTTTGGGGAAAAGCCCGGGTGAAAGTCATTTGATCTTTAATACCTGCATACCAAACAATAAAAAAATACACTATAGAAGAAAAATAAACACTATTCATCATGGTAAAATGAAACCCCCCCAATCCCTTGAAAGATAAGCACCGCTAAGTATTCCAACATAGCATGTGAATGAACAGCCAGCACAAACCACTAAGCTGATTAATCATCATGGCAAGGAAAACACCCCCATAGTGATGAAAGCCAATCAAGAGCAACAACCCAGGTGTTTACATCCACCTATTAATAGCTAGATCACAATAATAATTATACAGGTCTAATAAGGCCAAGAGTAATCTCAGCCAGCAGATAAACCCATACAGCAAAAGCACAGGTAGTGAGGCTAACCGAATGGAAACCAACATAACAAAAAGGCAGGAAGAAATCCAACAGAAATAATCAGCCTGGTGAACATAATAACCCGATAAACCATTCAGCCGATAGACAAAACAGCAAACCAAATAAGGTAACCAATAATAGGGGAGAAGTTAGGCAGTGTCATTATAGAAATGAGCCATGATAGGACTCAAAATATAAATAGCCAAAAAATCCATCATAAAGAGGGAAGACAGTCCAACTGATAGGCAAACAATAGCAGCAAAAATAGAGGGGAAAAGGAGACCAAAACAAATCCCAACTGTGCAAGGAAATAGTAGTAATCATAAAATTAAGAAGAGTAAGAGAACTAGTGAACATAATCAGCAAAGTAACTGATCTATCCATGAGGGTTAAAAAAAAGAGCATCAACCGAAATGTCCAATGAAAAAGTGATATCCCATGTAAGGAGGCTATCAGCAAATAAAATTAGAGCCCAACATGTTAAAGGACAAATAGCAGGTAACCAATAGATTAGGCTAAAGAGCCAAATAACACCAAAATAGGATAACCAAAAAAATGCAACAGATAAGTGCAGCTAAAAACTGAGAAGGGGACAGTGCAAATCAAGGAAAATAGAAAGAGGAAAATACATACAAAGCAAATAGTGAATCGAGCAGAAATTAGAATAATGTAACTTAATTTTTAAGGTAAGGTAATCTAGAGTTATCCAAATTAACCAATCCATGAAAATGTTTAGGAAGACTAAAATGATCAAGAAAGGTGAGCACATCTAATCTAGCACCTAGATTAGCAAGATAGTCAGCATAAGAATTTCCTTCACGCCAAATGTGAGTGATTTTAAAGCAGACTTGAGAGAGAAGAGTTCTAGTATGATTAAAAAGGTAGTATAAATCTATGTATCCCACCTTGGTGGAAGTCAACATATCAATGAGCAAAAGAGCATCCACTTCAATCCAGATATTGAACCAACCTTTTTCAAACAAATCTCTATAGCTTTGTTAACATCCATTAATTCAGCAAAGATAACAGAACAAGCTTTAAGGGGGTAGGCAAAAACACAAATGACACTACCTTTAAAGTTTCTTAAAATGCCACCACAGCCAAAAGCATTTTGAGAGACATAGCCATCAGTATTAATTTTTATAGTATTGTTATGAGGCTTTCTCCAAAAGATAAGCTTATCTTTTTCTAGTTGGGGATCTCAAGCAAGCAAAACCCAGCTTGTTGGCCACAAATTTGCACCCTTTAAAGTGGTTGTTAGTAATTAAGCTAGCAATAAATAATGCATTGATTTTTTTCTTTAGTTCTAGCAATAATCCTCTAGTGGTTCATAGGGATACCATGATTTTGACATTACTTCTATCCATCCATATGAACCACATAAGAGAGATGACAATAATTACTTTAATGTGACCTTTCACAGTTTTATGAAAATAGACATCAAGAAGTTGAAATAAGGATAAAGAACCATGAAAATGGTTAATATTGAAAAGTTCATCATACCAAACCCATAATTTGGAGGCAATAACACCATTGACAAAAACATTATTCACATTTTCAATGTAAAAATATTAATATCATTTAGAAGGTAATTGAAAGTCTTTACCCCACATCAAAGAGTTAATAGGAATGAAATTTTTCAGAATTCTCCAAATAAGGACAGAGTAAGAGATAAGGATAATGTTATTCCAAATTTAAAAAAAAACACATTAGAGAAACCTTGGGCTTCTCTAATATGATTCGCCCTTTAAGAATAAATTCACCATTATGAGACAACTTAAAGAGAATCTGACAGTTGTTAGAAATGATAGGAATGTTAGTGAATTTATCTAAAAGAGAAATAGGAATATAATCTGAGTTTACTATTATTCCAATTATTATTTTTCCAAAAGGAGTTCACTTTAATAGTAGCTGTAGAATGAGTAGAAAGGAAATCATCAATAGAACCACTGCCAATCTAGTTATCTTGCCAAAAAAAGAAGATCCAGAGTTAACCCCCTAAGAAATAAGGGATTCAACTTCCCATTTGATGGAGCAAAGTCTTTTCCAGACTAGGGAGTCACCCACTTTATAAGGACAAGTAAGAGGATGCTTGCCCTATTTGGCAGTCATGAAATTGGCCCAAAGACTATTATTTCTCTGAAATTCCACCAAAGTTTATGAGAGAAAGCAGTAATAGCTTCATGAATAGACTTACAACCAAGCCCACCCTCAGCAAGGGTGCCATAACTTTTATACCAAGAAGTACTATGCATCCTTTTAATAGAATTGTTAGAGCCCCAAAAACATTTATTAAGGAGACATTCTAATCTATTTAAGGTAGAATTAGTAGGGATGATGGTTTGAATAAGATATAGAGGCATGGAATTAAGGGTACTCTTGAGAAAAGTAAGCCTACCACCATAGGAAAGTAAGTGAAATTCCCAAGCCAAAAATTTATTAGCAATTTTTTGGATTAGATCATCAAAGAGATGTGATCTTTTTTGACCTTTGTATAGAGGAGCACCTAGATATTTGATAGGGAGTTGTTGTTGTTTAAAATTAGTGATTCTCAAGATTTAATTGATTTTGTTGCTAGAGATTTTAGAAGAGGTAATGAAATAACTTTTGCCTTCATTGATCAGAGGACTACTTTCATTACCAAAGTTATTTAAGAAATTCTTAATGCATTTAATGTGATGGATGGAAGCATTACAAAAAATAATGAAATCATCAGTAAAGCTAAGATAAGAGATAGGTATACCACCAAGAGTTCTAAAATACATGCTAGGATTGTTGTTAAGAAGATCGTTTAAGCTCCTAGAAAGATATTCCACAATAATAATAAAAAGGGAAGGGGACAAGGGGTCACCTTGTCTCAAACCATGAGAAGAAGGGAAAAAACCTAAGGCCTCACCATTAAGAATAACAAAAAAGCAAGCATTGCTAATACAATTTTTAATTAGGTAGATGAAGCTTTCAGAAAAGCCAAATAAATGAAGAATGTGTAAAAGGAAATCCCAACAGTTGTTTTCAAATCCTTTAGAAATATCTAATTTAAATAGGATGTTACCACCTCTATTAGAGCATCAAATCATAAATCCTCGAGCAAGAAGAATATTATCGATATAGCTCTACCTCTAACTAAAACCAGCTTTGGTTGAGGGAGATATTTTTTTGAGGAAGAGGACTAAGTCTATTGGTAAGCATTTTACAATCAATTTATGAAAGAAAGTACAAAGACTAATAGGTCTGAAATCACTCCAAGATTTAGGATTATCAATTTTAGGTATAAGAATAATGGAAGTACTAGAAAATATCTAGGAGAGGATTAAAAAAATCAATAACAACATCAACTAGATCATACTTAATTATAGCCCAACAATGCTAGAAGAATTATGTTGTATAACCTTTTGGACTAGCAACAGAATCAATATTCATGTTATTAAGAATTTTACCAATATCCTCTTTTGTAGGCAACCTAGTAAGTAAATTATTGTCATCACTGGTAATGATTGAGGGGATCAAATGGGAGCTAGAAATAGCATCTAAAGTGTGGCCCTTGATAAGAATATTTCTAAAGTGATTAATAATAGATGTTATAATCTCATTAGTGTCAGTGATTCAATCTCTAGTATCACTTTTAATTTTTTGGATAGAGTTTAAAGCTTTCTTTTTATTGAATAAAGCATGAAAATACCTTGTATTTTGTCCTCATCAGCAATATGCTTACTAGCCTTTTCGCCAATAAGTTTCTTCCATATTCCGATATATTTGGCTTCATTCAAATCCTTCGGCTTAGAAGAGTTAGTCAAAACTGCATTTTCAAGACTACAAACCAAAAGCTCCATATTTTTGATATTAGCGAATAGATTTTTAAAATAATGCTTGTTTCACCAAACTAGGTTTTGTTTAAGCCTTTTAAGTTTAAACCAGAATCTGATCATGCCCCTAATCGAATCACCAGGGTGTAGGGGGCAACCTAATTGGTGGTAACAACTTTTAAAAAATCAAGGCGCTGAATCCACATATTTTGAAATCTAAAAAAGGAGGAGGAGGATAATATTTTAGAGTTCTTTTTAACTAAAATCAAAAGAGGAGCATGATCCGACAAAGTTCTACTCAAATGTTCAATAGAGGTAAGAGGCCATTGATTAATTGAATGAGAGTTAAAAAGTATTCTATCAAGGCATTGCTAAAGTTTAGAGTTATGCCAAGTGTAATTAGAACTAGAAAAACCAATGTTAATAAGGTTGCAATCAAGAATCATATTAGAGAATTCTTCCATTCAATGAATATTAGAGAGCAACCACCCCTTCTTTCAGAGGAAGAAAGGATAGTATTGAAGTCACCCCCAACCAACCAAGGTTTATTAAATGTTAAAGGAAAACTTCTTAAATTATCCTAAAGGATGTTCCTACCGTCTCTATTACAAGAAGCATAAACAAAAGAGCCTAAAATAGAAAATTCACCATATGAGATATGGACATTAACAACTTGTTGGAGATCATCTAAAATGGAAACATTAACTAGATTGTTCCAAAACCACCAGATTTTATTACTGATATTAGAGAAAAAGTTATTAAAACCATGCATTCTAGCAACATGATTGATCTTAGAAGCATTTATGAGAGGTTCAATGACCACAAGTAAGGATATATTGTTAATAATGCAAAGACTTCTAACATGATTCGATAGTGAGGGTTCCAATCCCTTGAACATTCCAAATAATAGAATTAAACATAAAGGAAATATTAAATAAGCTAAAGGAAAATAAGTAAGTAAAATCATTAGAAAGAGAGCAACCATTCCAATGTCAAAAGGACATTATTTATGAGATGAAGAACCAGATCTAGTAGATCGCTGAGTTATGTGGAAATATTTTTGCTTTAAAAGATTCCTTTTTAGAAGTTTGGAAAGCCCTATTTTTATCCAATGTATCACCATCCAAAGAGACATTAGAGGTGTTAAGAATAGGATCAATCATCCAAAACATTTTTAATCACAACTTCCACTTCTTCAATCTCAGGATTAAGCTGAAAAGTAGGATTAGAATGAATGTCAATCATGGGATTAGGAGAAGGAGAGGTAGTAATACCATTAAGAGCACAAATACCAGGATCAAATTCAAAATTTTGCTCCTTATTTTCAGCAGTCTTCAAATTTTCATGCAAATTACCATTAAAATCCACATGCTCATTCTCAAGCTCAGCATTTACAAGAGGTAAAGAGATGTTAGCTTCTTGAACATTTGAGTTATCATGAGAAGGCAAGTTATCATGTAGGAAGATTGAAAAAACCATCATATTCAACATTAATAATATCTTTGACCTCATTAGATTGAGTATTGGGAGTATCAACATTAAGCACATCGTGAATTCCAATGAAATAGAAAAGCATTTCCAATTTCTAGTTTAGCCACATAAATAGTTTATTAACTTAATCATTTGGATTAGTAGAATTAGGATCATTCGAAGTTTTTCTTTTAAGTTGTGGGTGAAGCATAAAAGCACTCAAAATTATCATGCCCATGAATTTATAAAGTAACAAAAATTGGAAAGTTTTCAAATTCAACTTTTGAAAATAACCAAACTACTCTAAACCAATCCAAACTTCGTAGATGTTTTTAGAAATATCAAGTTCAACCAGTATACGAGCAACAGATGGGCAGGATCTCACAGTAGTGGCCTGATCAATTTGAAGAGGCCAACCAAAAAGAGCTCCAATAGTAAATAGAACTTGGTGAGTAACATAGTGAATCCTCATATTTGGAAAAGCCAACCAAATAGGAATAATTGGTGATTCCTATTTTATATCAAAAAGAGGAGACCACTTTAAAAGATGCATTTGACAAATGAAAACAAAGTAAGAATGATGAGAGAAAACCCTTGAGTAGTCTAAATTATTTGTAAGCTGAATAAAAACATTTCTAGGATCAAAACCAATAGAAAAGCACTAGAGTTTAAGATTGTGAAAAAAGAGCAATATTATCAAAATTTGGATGTCACATGCAAATTTGCCAACCAAAGTAAATTCATATGGTTTAGCTTCTCAACATCAAGATCCTATAATACGATCGTGGATTCCACAAGACGAAGTTGATATCAAATTCTCAATCGAAGGGAAAGGTTCTTACAGAGAGCATCTTTAAAGGATTTAACAACACAATAGCTTGATTTTTTCAGAAATCCCATAAAATATGCCTAGCCAGTAATCGAAATGAATGATTGACCAATGGATAAGCCTCATCAACAGACTACAAAACATCATATGAGCAAAGATAATCAACAAAAAATGATTGAGCGCATGAGTGGTGAAAAATCACCGCAAGAAAAATAGAAGCTCAAAGAGGGAAAAATGAAATCGCAGGCGAAGGAGGAGGGTGGAGGCGGGGGTTTAGGTTTAGGGTTTAGGGTTTGGGTTTAGGATTAAGTTTAGGTTTATGTTTAGTTTTTTATTTAGTTTATTTAGTTTTAGTTTATTTTAGTTTAGGTTTAGTTTTTAAGTTTAGGTTTAATTTTTTTGTTTAGTTTAATTTAGTTTAAGTTTAGTTTAGGTTTAGGTTTAGTTAAGTTTAGTTTACTTTGGTTTAGATGAGTTTAGGTTTTTTACTTTAGTTTTTAGTTTATTTGGGTTTAAGTTTATTTTAGGTTTAGCATTCCGGTTTAGTTTAGGTTTAGTTTTAATTTTTTAATTTAGTTTAGTTTTTTATGTTAGGTTTATTTAGTTTAGGTTTAGTTTTTTAGTTTAGTTTCTTTAGTTTTTAGGTTTAGGTTTAGTTTATTTAGTTTAGTTTATTTTTAATTTAGTTTATTTTTAGTTTATTTATTTTAGTTTAGCTTTAGTTTAGTTTAGTTTAGGTTTAATTTAGGTTTAGGTTTAGTTTAGGTTTTATTTTTAGGTTTCAATTTAGGGTTTAGGTTTTTTTGGTTTAGTTTAGTTTATTTATTTTTTAGTTTAGTTTAGTTTAGTTTAGGTTTAGGTCTTTATTTTTTTAGATTTCATTTATTTTTTAGTTTATTTTTAATTTTTTTAAGTTTAGTTTATTTAGTTTAGGTTTATTTTTTAGTTTTTTTAGTTTAGTTTAGGTTTAGGTTTAGTTTAGTTTATTTTAGTTTATTTTTTTAGTTTTAGTTTAGTTTAGTTTAATTTAGTTTTAGTTAATTTTTTAGTTTTTTTTTAAGTTTTGGTTTTTAGTTTAGTTTCATTTAAGTTTATTTAATTTATTCTTATTTTTAGTTTAGTTTTTATTTAGTTTATTTTCTATTTTTTTAGTTTATTTAGTTTATTTTAGTTTAAGTTTAGTTTATTTTTAGTTCCTTAATTTAGGTTTATTTTTTAGTTTAGTTTTTTAGTTTAGGTTTAGGTTTTTAGTTTATTTAATTTAGTTTATTTTTAGTTTAGGTTTAGATTTTAGTTTAGTTTATTTAGTTTAGTTTAGTTTAGGTTTAGTTTAGTTTAGTTTAGTTTATTTTAGATTAGTTTTAGTTTAGGTTTATTTATTTTAGCTTAGTTTATTTAGTTTAGTTTTTAGTTTAGTTTAGGTTAGTTTTTTATTTTTTTTTAGTTTAGTTTAGTTTTATTTTTAGTTTATTTTTGTTTAGTTTAGTTTAGTTTCATTTATTTTTAGTTTATTTAGTTTATTTATTTTTTGTAGTTTAGTTTAGTTTATTTTAGTTTATTTTTAGGTTTAGGGTTTAGTTTATTTAGTTTAGGTTTAGGGTTACTTTAGTTTATTTATTTAGTTTATTTATTTAGTTTAGTTTATTTATTTAGTTTATTTATTTAGTTTAGTTTATTTTTAGTTTTGGTTTAGTTTAGTTTAGTTTATTTTTTTTAGTTTATTTAGTTTAGTTTAGATTAGTTTTAATTTATTTTTTTAGTTTTTTTTTAGTTTATTTTAGTTTAGTTTTTAGTTTATTTAGGTTTAGTTTATTTAGTTTAGTTTTTTTTTTTTTAGGTTTAGTTTTGTTTAGTATTTAGTTTTTAGTTTATTTAATTTTTAGTTTAGTTTAGTATATTTTTTTAGTTTAGTATAGTTTAGTTTAGTTTAGTTTATTTATTTTTTAGTTTTTTTAGTTTATTTTAGTTTAGTTTTCTTAATTTATTTAGGCTTAGTTTATTTAGTTTAGGTTTTTTTAGGTTTAGGTTTTTAGTTTAATTCAGATATAGTTTTTAGTTTATTTAATTTTTAGTTTAGTTTAGTATATTTTTTTAGTTTATTTTAGTTTAGTTTAGGTTTAGTTTAGTTTAGTTTAGGTTTAGCTTATTTTTAGGTTTAGGTTTAGATTTTTAGTTTAGTTTTGGTTTAGGTTTAGTTTTTTAGTTTAGGTTTATTTTTAGTTTAGGTTTAGTTTAGGTTTAGGTTTAGTTTTTTAGTTTAATTTAGTTTAGTTTAGTTTTATTTAGTTTAGGTTTTAGTTTAGTTTTAGTTTATTTTTTAGTTTAGTTTTAGTTTAGTTTAGTTTAGTTTAGTTTTTTAGTTTAGTTTAGGTTTTTAGTTTAGTTTTAGGTTTAGGTTTTTTAGTTTAAGTTTACTTTAGTTTAGTTTAGGTTTAGTTTGATTTTTTTTAGTTTAGGTTTAGTTTGATTTTGAGTTTATTTAGTTTAGTTTAGTTTAGTTTATTCAGTTTTTAGTTTATTTAGTTTAGTTTAGGTTTTTTAGTTTTGTTTTGTTTAGTTTAGTTTTAGTTTAGTTTAGTTTATTAGTTATTTTAGTTTAGTTTATTTTTTTAGTTTAGGTTTAGGTTTAGGTTTATGTTTAGGTTTAGGTTTAGTTTTATTTTTTAATTTTAGCTTTTAGTTTAGTTTAGTTTATTTTTAGTTTAATTTAGTTTAGTTTTTAGATTATTTTATTTAGTTTATTTTTAGTTTAGTTTAGTTTAGGTTTATTTTTAGTTTAGTTTAATTTTTAGTTTATTTATTTAGGTTTAGTTTAGGTTATTTTAGTTTAGTTTAGTTTAGTTTATTTTATTTTAGTTTAGGTTTAGTTTAGTTTAGTTTAGTTTATTTTAGTATTAATTTAGTTTATTTATTTTAGTTTAGTTTAGGTTTAGTTTAGTTTAGTTTTTGTTTTAGTTTATTTTAGTTTATTTTTAGGTTTAATTTAGTTTATTTTTTTAATTTAGTTTAGTTTATTTAGTTTAGTTTAATTTTTAGTTTAGTTTAGTTTAGGTTTTAGTTTAATTTTTAGTTTAGGTTTAGGTTTAGTTTAGTTTAGTTTATTTTAGTTTAGTTTTTAGTTTTGTTTTAGTTTAGTTTAGTTTTGCTTAGTTTAGTTTAGGTTTATTTAGTTTAGTTTTAGTTTAGTTTAGTTTGTAGTTTATTTACTTTTTAGTTTTAGTTTAGGTTTTAGTTAGTTTATTTTTAGTTTAGTTTAGTTTATATTTAATTTAGTTTTGTTTTTAGTTTAGTTTAGGTTTAGGTTTATTTAGTTTAGTTTATCTAGGTTTAGTTTTGTTTATTTACTTTTGTTTAGTTTAGGGTTTAGGTTTAGTTTAGTTTATTTAGTTTAGTTTAGGTTTTTAGGTTAGTTTAGGTTTTAGTTTATTTAGCTTATTTTAGTTTAGTTTTTAGTTTATTTAGTTTAGTTTATTTAGTTTAGTTCAGTTTAATTTATTTATTTAGTTTAGTTTAGGTTTAGGTTTTTAGTTTAGCTTATTTAGTTTAGCTTTAGTTTTGGTTTAGGTTTAGTTTAGTGTAGTTTAGTTTAATTTATTTAGGTTTTACTTTTAGTTTAGTTTATGTTTAGGTTTAGTTTAGTTTAGTTTATTTAGTTTAGGTTTATTTATTTATTTAGTTTAGTTTATTTAGTTTATTTTATTTTAGGTTTAGTTTAGGTTTAGGTTTAGGTTTAGTTTATATTTAGTTTTTTAGTTTTAGTTTTTAGGTTTAGGTTTTAGTTTGTTTTTAATTAGTTTAGGTTTAGGTTAGGTTTAGTTTATTTAGTTTAGTTTAGGTTTTAGTTTAGTTTAGGTTTAGTTTAGTTTAGGTTTAGGTTTAATTTTAGGTTTATTTTTAGTTTAGTTTAGGTTTTTTTAGTCTATTTAGTATAGTTTTTAGTTTTTTTTTTAGGTTTAGGTTTTTTAGTTTAGTTTAGGTTTAGGTTTATGTTTAGTTAAGTTTATTTATTTAGTTTAGTTTAGTTTATTTTTAATTTAGGATTAGGTTTAGTTTAGGTTTAGTTTAGTTTAGGTTTATTTATTTTAGTTTAGTTTAGGTTTTAAGTTTAGTTTATTTTAGTTTAGTTTTTTATTTAGGTTTAAGTTTAGGTTTAGGTTATTTAGTATTTTAGTTTATTTTTTTTAATTTTTAGTTTTTTTTAGTTTTTTTATTTTTTATTTATTTTTTAGTTTATTTTTTAGTTTAGGTTTAGGTTTAGGGTTTTTAGGTTTAGGTTTAGGGTTTAGGTTTAGGTTTAGGTTTATTTAGTTTAGTTTATTTTTAGTTTATTTATTTAGGTTTAGGTTTATTAGTTTAGGTTTTTATTTATGTTTGGGTTTAGGGTTTAGGGTTTAGGGTTTTGGGTTTTGGGTTTAGTTTTATTTATTTTAGTTTATTTAGTTTAGTTTATGTTTATTTTATTTTTTATTTTAGGTTTATTTTTTTTGGTTTAGGGTTTATTTATTTTTATTTATTTTTAGGTTTATTTTTTAAGTTAGTTTATTTAGTTTTTTATTTTATTTTATTTTAGGTTTAATTTATTTTTTATTTTATTTAGTTTATTTTATTTAGGTTTAATTTTATTTATTTTATTTTTTAGTTTAGTTTACATTTTTATTTATTTAATTTAGTTTAGTTTTTATTTTTTATTTTTTATTTATTTTTTTAGGTTTAGTAGGTTTAGGTTTTATTTTATTTAGGTTTTATTTTTATTTTATTTATTTATTTTATTTAGGTTTAGGTTTTTTTTTTTTTTTATTTTAGGTTTATTTTTTAGGTTTAGGTTTAGGTTTTAGGGTTTAGGGTTTAGGGTTGTAGGCTTTAGGGTTTAGGGTTTAGGGTTGTTGGTTTATGATTTAGGGTTTTTTTATTTGCTTTATTTATTTATTTATTTTTTTCTTTTTATTTAAATTAAGTAAAGTGGTAGGTTTAGGTTTTTTAGTTTCTTTATATTATTTTATATTTATTTTAGTTTATTTTATTTTTTATTTTTTTAGGTTTATTTATTTAGTTTAATTTATTAATTTTAGATTTACTTATTTTAGTTTAGGTTTTTTATTTTTAGTTTATTTTTTAGGTTTAGGTTTAGGTTTAGGTTTATTTTTTAGTTTAGTTTTTTTTTAAGTTTTAGTCTTATTTTTTTATTTTTTGGTTTAGGTTTATGTTTTTATTTAATTTTTTTTAGTTTAGGTTTATTTTAGATTTATTTTTAGGTTTTATTTTTTAGTTTAGGTTTAAGTTTATTTTTAGTTTATTTTATTTTATTTAGTTTAGGTTTAGGTTTATGTTTAGTTTATTTCAAGTTTAGGTTTAGGTTTTATTTATTTTAGTTTAGTTTATTTTAATTTTATTTTAGGTTTAGGTTTTCTTTTAGTTTAGGGTTTAGGTTTATTTTTTTATTTATTTTAGGTTTATTTTATTTTATTTATTTTAATTTTTTTTATTTTTATTGGTCTAGTTTTATTTTTTTAGTCAACTTAGGTTTTATTTATTTATTTTATTTTAGTTTTTTTATTTTCTTTTAGTTTAGGTTTTTTAATTTTAGTTTATTATTTTAGGTTTAATTTTTTTATTTTAATTTAGGTTTTATTTAGTTTAGGTTTAGGTTTTAGTTTAAGGTTTGGGTTTGGAGTTTAGCGTTTAGGGTTTAGGGTTTAGGGTTAGGGTTTAGGGTTTAGGGTTTAGGAGTGTTTAGGTTTAGGGTTTAGGTTTAGGGGTTTAGGTTTTAAATTTAGGTTTTAGTTTAGGTTTAGTTTTAGTTTAGTTTAGGGTTTTAGTAGGTTTAGGTTTAAGTTTAGGAGTTAGGTTTAAGTTTATTTAGGAGTTTAGTTTAAATTTAGGTTAGGAGTTAAGTTTAGGTTTGTTTAGTTTAGGTTTAGTTTATAGTTTAGTTAGGTTAGTTAGTTTAGGTTTAAGTTTAGTGTTGTTTAGAGTTAGGTTTAAAGGAGTTTAGTTTAAAGTTTAAGTTTAGGTTTTGGTTTAGGATTTAGGGTTTAGGGTTTAGGGTTTAGGGTTTAGGTTTAGTTTAGGTTTGTTTAGTTAGTTTGTTTAGGTTTAGTTTAGGGTTTGTTCTATTTAGTTTAGGGTTTTTTTTTTGAAAAAAGTTAGAACTTTATTACCATAAAGGAAAAAATAATGTCCTTAAAAGTGATAAACTCAAAATTCTACCACATAGAAACTAAAAGTTAAACCCATCTAAGTACATTAGAAGAAGAAAAAAAACATAGCAAAAATAATAAATAAAAGAATGAAACAAAATGACAGTAAAACAAAATAGAGCATGAAAAAAAAGGTTGAGTTAGCGTTATGATTGGTTTGAAAAGCAAGATAAGCAAGCTCCACAACAACATAGGGGTGGTGAGAAATGATACGATAAAGTTCCAACTATGAAAGAATTGCAAAACACTACCAAGGAAAACTCATATCTAAAGGATAAGGATAAAGAGAGCAAAGGAGAGAGGCAAAGAAAAGGCTCATGCTGGGTTAAGATCTTCTCAATGGGAAACAATACATATGAGCATCCAAACTTTATAAGAAGGGTTATAGTCATATGTAAATCTACCAACCAAAAATGGGAGGTGAGTAGCATCAAAGCCATCATAGCCAGCATACCTGATACCTGTAGCCATCCAAGGCAAGCAATCCATAGTAATTTAGTCTTGCACCAGAAAAATAGTGAAAACAACTAGCCAATAGCCATTCAACAACCAACCCACCAACTAAAACCCACAATAGGCCAATCACATAAAGCCAGCAACCCAGAAGTTACAGCAAGACCATTGGCCAAGCTAATGGAACCAAGCAGTAACACCACCAAAACCACCACTAGCATACCTGAACAAGGCAACAACCGAGGCCAGCACCCATAAAAGGAAGCCAAAGGTAGCCACCAACCACCAGAAACCAAAAATCCCAATTTAGAAGGATCAACAAAGGTTCGACCAACACAACCAAAGGTAGTAACAAATTGGCTAAGAAGAAGAAGAACAAAAACCAACAAAGAGAAAGGCAGACAATAAAGATTCCAAGGACAACTAAAAGTCCTCCCACCAAAGCGGCTAAGAAAAACATCCATAAGGCGATCACCAGAGAATAGCCCATCATTAGTGACCAATAATCGAAAGATCCCCATCAGCTAAGGAAAAGCAGAAAAAACTAGCAAAACACTACACAATAGAGAGACAACCAACCAATCCAGCCCATAACATAGTCTCTAGCCAACCACAGAGAAAACCCAAGTCAATGTAAAGACCAATAGCGACCATCAAGCCAAAATCACCCAAGACCATGAAAATAACAACCACCAAAAAACCTAGCCAACTAGAATAATAACCAAACCCAAAGCCCACACCAAGAGGAAGGCTAAAATAAGAAGAGGACAAAACCAAAACCAAAAATAAAATAGAATCAAATCAAAATAACCACTAATCCCAGTCAACAAGATGGAGAAAGTAACAACCAAAACCTCCAATTGAAAATGAAGCCAAAGCTAAATGACCATGATCCCAGATATGTCACCATAAAAGGAAAAAATAGTTAAGATAGCTAACTAACCTAACAACCAATGGTCAACCCGACCAACAAAACCATCCATTCAACCACCATAGTAGATCCAAAAGTAAGTGAGGAACAATCCCAAATAAGGTAAAACCCATACAAGAGGAAAAAGCCAATAGTAGACAAAGCCACAACCCAATAGGAGCTTATCAAAAAATAGAGGAAAAATGTGGTAAAACCCAGACAGATAAACTACTGTCGAAAAAACCAACGGATAATAATAACCACCAAGCGACAAACACCAGGACCCAAAGTAAAGGTCAAAAGTAATAAGAACCAAAGAGTGAAAATAAGCAAATAACCACAACCCAAAGAGGGTTTAACAAAGGGCAAACAAAAGCAAAGGCTCATGAAAACCAACATAAAAGAAACTAGCCAAAATAATAATCGAGATAAGGCAATCGATTATTATCTAGATTAATCAAACCTCTTAATAGTTTAGGCAACATTTGGTTGTCAAATAAAGTGAACTCACTTAAGTTGGCACCTAAATTAAGAAATTAGCACAAATTACCTTCACACAAAGGATGTGGGAAATTTTAAAACTTGAGAAAGAAGATTTTGTATGATTAAGGAGATAAAATAATTCAGCATTCCCATTTCTATTGGAATTAAGCATGTCAAGAAGAAAGAGAGCATCAACTTTAAACCAGATGTTGAGAAAACCTTTATTCAAACAAGTTTCAATAGCTTTATTAATAGCCATAAGTTCAACAAAAATAACAGAACAAGCTTTGAGATGATACGTAAAAGCACAAATGACAGTACCTTTAGAATCCATAAGGTTACCACCACAGTTATATTTATTGGAAGCTACAAAACCATTAACATTCACTTTAATCAAGTTATCTTTATAGTTCATCCAATGGATAATCCTAGCACCTTTATAAGGGTCCAAGTCAGGTAGAATGATAATAAATTTTTTAGCTACAAATTTATAGCCTCTAAATTGAATGTTACAAATAAGATTGGCATTAACCAGAGCATGAATTTTTTTCTTTAGTTCTAATCAAGATCCTTTTATGGCTCATAGGAGTGCCACAATATTTAGCATCATTTCTAACCATCCAGATGAACCAGAGAAGGCTAATATCAATTAATACTTTGATATGACCTTTCATAGTTTTTTTGAAACAAACTTCAAGAAGTTGATATAAAGAAAGAGAACCATCAAAATTGTTGGTATTAAATAAATCATCATACCAAAGCCATAATTTAGAAACAATAACACCATTGACAAAACATGATTTACATTTTCAATATGAAAGCAACAATAACATTTTGATGGTAAATGAAACCCTTTAGTCGAGCAAGAGTCCTCGGGAATAATGTTATTCAAAATCCTCCAAGCTAAAATCAAATAGAAAATGGGAATGATATTGTTCCAAAGTTTATTAAAGACATTCAAGGGGTTTTTCTTAACTCTAATAAAATTCCAAACCTCTTTAAGAACAAAATCAACATTATAAGAAAGCTTATAAAGAATTAGATCAGGTTTGTTAGAAGAAATGGAGATATTTCTAAAATTGTTAAAAAGAGAAATAGGGATATAATTCTCAAGTTTACTTTCATTCCAATTATTATTAAGCCAAAAAGAGTTAACTCTGATAGCAGAAGTAGAGTGGGTAGATAAAAGGGTGTCAATGGAGTTGTTACCAATCTAGTTGTCTTGCCAAAAGAAAGAAGTACCTGACTGAATACCCCAAGATATTAAGGATTTTTCAACCCATTTAATGGAGCAAAGCCTTTTCCAAACTGGAGAGTCACCAACTTTATAAGCACAGATAAGAGGGTGTTTACCTTGGCAATATTTTTCCATCATAAAATTAGCCCAAAGGCTATAATTCTTTATAAATTCCACTAGAGCATATGAGTGAAAGCAGCGATAGCTTCACAAATAAGTTTGCAACCTAGAGCACCTTCACCCAAAGGACCACAACATTTATGCCAAGATGTCCAATGCATTTCTTTTGGTAGAGTTATTGGAGCCCCAAAATTTATTAAGCAAGCGATCAATTCTAATGAGTAGCATCATTGGGGATAATAGTTAGAGGCATTGAGAGTGCTTTTAAGAATAGTGAGCCTTCCACCAAAGGAAAGCAAATGGAATTTCGAAACAGTAATTTAATTTAAAATTTTTTGAATTAACTCATCAAAGAGATGGGATCATTTCGAGCCTTTAAAGAGAGCATCACCCAAGTACTTTAAAGGTAAGTGTTGATGCTTAAAATTAATGATATGTAGGATTTGATTGATTTTATTATTGGAGATACAAGAGGAAGTGATAAAATAGCTTTTGTTATCATTGATAGAAAGGTCACTTTCTCTACCAAATCTACTTAGAAAATACTTAAGATGCTTGATATGATGAATTATAGCTTTGCAAAAAATAATGAAAGCATCTACATAGCTTAAATGGGAAATAGGAAGACCACCAAGAGTTCTGTACTAGGATTATTAAAGAATAAATCATTGATGCTCCTAGATAAGTACTCGATAATAAATAAAGCGGAGATAAAGGATCCCTTGTCTTAAGCCACGGGAAGATGGAAAGAAACCCAAGTCTTCCCATTAAGCATTATCAAAATTGGGCATTATTAATATAATTTTTTAATAAGAAAAATAAATTTATCGAAAACCCAAATAAATTTAGTATATAGAAAAGAAAGTCCCAAGAAATGTTATCAAAGGCTTTGGTAGTATCTAATTTGAAAAGAATGTTGCCACCTCTAGTTTTGGCATCAAGATCTTCAATTAATTCTTGGGCCAATAAAATATTATTAGAAATAGATCTACCTCCAATAAAACCAATTTGGTTGAGAGAGATAATTTTATTAATTAAAGGACTAAACCTGTTGGTTAGAATTTTGGAAATCAACTTATTAAAGAAGGTGCAAAGATGAATAGGTCTAAAATCACTCCAATAGTTCGGATTATCTTTCTTAGGTATGAGATTGATAGAAGTACAAGAGAAATATCTAGGAAAAGGATTACCATTAAAAAATAAAACCACCTCAATCAAATCATTTTTAATGATAACCTAACATTTTTGAAACAATTGAGTAGTGAAACCCTCCGGACGAGTAACATAATCTATATTCATGCTATTAAGGACTTGCAACATTTTCATCTTCATTAGGAATGATGGTAAGCAAATCATTATCATCATTAGTAATAATAGAAGGAATCAAATGCAATTTAGAATAACTTCATAAGAGCAACTCTTACTAAGCATATTTCTAAAGTAATTAATAATCGATTCCATAATATCATTATTCTCCATAATCCAAACACCATTATCATCTTTAAGTTTTAGAATATTATTTAAAGCTCTCATTTTATTAACTAAAGCAAGGTAATAACTACTATTCCTGTCACCATCCGCAATATGCTTACTAGCAGCTTTTTGGCACAAGTAAGTCTCTTCCATATTTTGGAAGTTAACAAGTTTGTCTTTCACCTCAGTCAAGTCCTTAATCTTAGAAGGATCAAACATAACAGAGACTTCAAGATCACACACCAATTTTTCCATATCTTTAATATTATCAAAAAGGTTTTTAAAACTATGCTTGTTCCAACAACCCAAATTTTGTTTAAGTCTTTTAAGTTAAAAACAAAGTCTACTCATCCCCATAATCTTATGAAGATGTGAAGCATTATTACAACATCAAAAAGCTAATATGAATCTACATGTTGTGAAATCTAAAGAGAGGATTTATGTAATCTATTAGAATTATCTTTAATAGAACTAAAAGAGGAGCATGATCAGACAAGGTTGTGCTTAAATGATCAATAGAAGTAATAATCCATTTGAGTAATTCAATGATTATTAAAAAGAATCAGGTCCAATCTTTGCCAAAGTCTAGAGTTTTGCCAAGTATAATTAGAACCCTTAAAGCCAATATCAATCAAATTACAATCAAGGATCAGATTGGAAAAATCTTCCATGGAATAAATATTAGGAGAGCAGCCACCACTTCATTCAGAAGAAAATAAAATAGTGTCAAAATCACCACCCACAAACCAAGGTTTGTTGACCGAGGTAGTAAAATTCCTCAAATTATTCCAAAATATTTCTACTGAATCTATAACAAGATGTATAAAAAATCCCAAAACACAATAGTCACCATAAAAGATTTGAGCATTAACACTTGTTGAAAATCATCAATAATAGAAACCTCAAAAAATTATTCTAATAACATCAAATCTTATTACTAATATTAGAAAAATTTATTGAAGTGATCATTCTAACATGGTTAATTTTATTAGCATGGATAAGAGGCTCTAGAATAAGTAATTAAATATATTGAATGTGACAGATTTCTAATATGATTATGAATAGAGAGGTGCAATCCCTAACATTCAAAAAAGAAAATTAAACATAAGTAAAATAAAAAGGGTTTAAACAAAGGTTAATTAAGAGAGGAGTTATAGGCCACAACAGATATAGTATTTTCGAGTTAGGGTTTAGGATTTTAGGGTTTACGCGTTTAGGGTTTAGGGTTTAGGGTTAGTGTTTAGAGTTTTTTAGGGCTTAGGGTTTAGGGTTGTAGGTTTAGGATTTAGGGTTTAGAGTTTAGGATTTAGGGTTTAGGATTTAGGGTTTAGTGTTAAGGGATTTTTTTTTCTAAATTAAGTAAACCAATAGGATTAGGTTTATTTAGTTCAATTTATTTTATTTTATTTTATTTTTTTATTTTGGTTTATTTCTTTATTTTTATTTAAGTTTATTTAGTTTAGGTTTTTATTTTAGTTTATTTTTTTGGTTAAGGTTTAGGTTTATGTTTATTTTTTTAGTTTAGTTTTTTTTTTATTTTATTTTTTGGGTCTAGGTTTAATTTTTTTTATTATTAGGTTTAGGTTTAGGTTTTATTTATTTTTTTAGGTTTAGGTTTTATTTAGGTTTATTTTTAGGTTTATTTTAGTTTACATTTAGGTTTATTTTGTTTATTTTATTTTATTTAGTTTAGGGTTTAGGTTTAGTTTATTTAGGTTTAGGTTTTATTTATTTTTTATTTTAGGTTTAGGTTTATTTTTTTTTTATTTTAGGTTTAGATTTTTTATTTATGGTTAAGGTTTATTTTTTATTTTTTTTATTTGGTTTAATTTTAGTTAGGTTTATTTTATTTTATTTTTATTTAATTTAGGCTTAAGTTTTTTTTTTTATGGTTTAGGTTTGGTTTATTTTACTTAGTTTAGTTTATTTATTTTAGTTTAGGTTTTTTTTATTTTAATTTTTTTGGTTTAGGTTTAGGTTTATGTTTATCATAGTTTAGTTTTATTTTATTTTATTTTTTTAGGTTTAAGTTTCTTTTTTTATTTTATTTTTATTTTGGGTTTAGATTTTGGTTTTTTTATTTATTTTTTTTGGTTTAAGTTTTTATTTTATTATTTTTTATTTTTTAGTTTAGGTTTAGGTTTATTTTAGTTTTTTTATTTAGTTTAGGTTTAGATTTAGTTTATTTTAGGTTTAGGTTTTTTGGTTTTATTTATTTTAGTTTTGTTTATTTTAATGTAGGTTTATTGTGTTTTTTATTTTAGGTTTAGGTTTTTTTTTTTTTTTAGTTTGTCTAGGTTTTAGTTTAGGGTTTTGGGTTTTATTTTCTTTTTCAAACAAGAAAAATTTAGATTCAACATTTCTTCTTTTGATTTCATCAACCAAGTAACACCAAGTTTTTTAAGACATAAGTGATGACATAGATAAAATGAGCACACATAAAACAAATCAAAACCTATAATTAGAATAATATCTACTATAAAGACAGTTAAACATTAGATTGGATCAACCATTCTTCTATTTCTCTATTTATCGGACCACCTGACCTCTAGTAGTAGGATCCACCTTCATATCGATGTCTCCCTCCACCACCCTTTGTATCCTCTATTCCTCCCACCTGACCACCATTACTCCACCACCCATATCCATGACCCTCAGATCCCCACCATCTATGATAGCTCACCTCTACCATGGCCTCCACCACCATATTTAGATTGTTTCAAATGAAGGTTCTACCCATTCTTGGTTTAGGTTTGAGTTTAGGTTTTAGGGTTTAGGTTTATTTTTAATTTTATACATTAGATTTGGGTTTAGAGTTTGGGGTATAGGGGTTTAGGGTTAGGGTTTTGGTTTGGTTTAAGGTTTAGGGTTTAGTTTTGGTTTAGGGTATGTTTAGTTTTAGTTTAGGTTTAGGTTTAGGTTTAGGTTAGTTTAGGTTTAGGTTTAGTTTAGGGTTTAAGTTTATACTTTAAGTTTCTTTTTTTAGGTTTTAGTTTTAGGGTTTAGGTTTAAGGTTTTAGGGTTTATAGTTTAGGTTTATAGTTTAGGTTTAAGTTTAGGTTAGGGTTTTTTAGGGTTTAGGTTTAGGTTATTTAGGGTTTATTTAGGTTATTTAGTTTAGGTTTAGGTTTAGTTTAGGGTTATTTAGTTTAGTTTAGGTTAGTTTAGGTTTAGTTTAGGTTTAAGTTAGGTTTAGGTTTAGGTTTTTAGTTTTTTATTTTATTTATTTTTTTTTTTAATTTTTTTGTTTAGTTTATTTATTTTTATTTATTATTTTTTAGTTTAAGTTTTTTATTTTATTTAGTTTTTTTGGTTTAGGTTTAGTTTATGTTTATTTTTTTAGGTTTATTTTATTTTTATTTCATTTTAGGTTTTTAATTTTATTTATTTTAGGTTTATTTAGGTTTTATTTTATTTTTTTTAGGTTTAGGTTTTATTTTAGATTTATTTTAGGTTTTATTTTTTTAGTTTACATTTAGGTTTAATTTTAGTTTATTTAATTTTATTATTAGGTTTAGGTTTAGTTTTTTTTTTTTTTGGTTTTGGTTTTGGTTTTATTTATTTTAGTTTAGTTTATTTTAGTGTAGGTTTAGTTTTATTTTATTTTTTTTTAGGTTTAGTTTTTTTAGTTTAGGGTTTAGGTTTTAGTTTAGGGTTTAAGGTTTTTTTTTTTTCTAAGAGAACAAATTAATCAACATTTCTTCTTTTGATTTCATCAACCAAGTAACACACCAAATTTTCTAAGACATAAGTGGCGACATAGATAAAAATGAGCATGCATCAAATCAAAACCCTAGATAACTAGAATCTCTAATGTAAATACAATTCCATGGTAGTAGATGACCATTCTTGTTTCTCCAGTTCCCATTACCACCCACCTAGGGTAGCAGGATCCACCATCATATCCTCGATTTTGTCCTCCGACACCACCATGGTTGTATCCTCAATTACTTCTCCCACCACCATGACCACCTCCTCACCACCCTCATCCACTAGAACCTCTAGATCCCCACCACCATTGATCACCACCTCTTGCCTCCTTAGAGGAGCCTTGTTAGATGTTCCTTCAAGCTTAGCCCATTCTTAGGGTTTAGGTTTAGGTCTAGGTTTTAGGGTTTAGGTTTATTTTTTAATTTATTTAGTGACTTTAGGTTTAGGTTTAGGTTTAGGGTTTAGCGTTTAGGGTTTATGCTTTTAAGGTTTAGGGTTTAGGGTTTAGTTTATTTTTTTATTTTTTATTTTTAGGCTTAGGTTTAGGTTTTAGTTTAGGTTTTTATTTTACTTTATTTTATTTATGTTAAAGTTTATTATTTTTTTTAGGTTTTATTTAGTTTAGGTTTATTTTAGGTTTTTTAGGTTTAGGTTTATTTATTTATGGTTTTGGTTTGGGGTTTTAGGTTTAGTGTTTTTATGGTTTAGGTTTAGGTTTAGTGTTTAAGCTTTTAGCATTTAGGTTTAGGGTTTTAGGGTTTAGGTTTTTAGGTTTTTTTTAGGGTTTAGGGTTTAGCTTTAGGGTTTAGTTTTAGGTTTAGGGTTTAGGTTAGTTTAGTGTTTAGGTTTAGGTTTAGGGTTAATTTAGTTTAGGTTTAGGGTTATTAGGTTTAGGGTTTAGATTTAAGGATATAGGTTTAGGATTGTGGTATAGAGTTGAAAGTTTAGCATTGGTTTTATAAGGTTTAGGGATTAGGATTTATTTAGGGTTTAGTTTATTTTTATAAATTAACAAATGGTAATTTTATTTAGTTTATTTTTGAATTATTTTAGTTTATTTTATTTTCTATTTTTATTTAGATCTTTTTTATTTTTTATTTAACTTAGTTTATTTTATTTTAGGTTTATTTCTTGTAGTTTAGGTATTTTATTTTAATTTATTTTGCAGGTTTAGGTTTAGGTTTATGTTTATTTTTATTTTTGTTTTATTTTATTTATTATTTAGGTTTTAGTTTTATGTTTTTTATTTTTATTTTTAGATTTTGGTTTAGGTTTTATTTTATTTTAGTTTTGGTTTTGTTTTATTTTAGATTTATTTTAGGTTTTATTTTTTAGTTTAGGTTTAGGTTAATTTTAGTTTATTTTATTTTATTTAGTTTAGTGTTTATGTTTAGTTTATTTTAGGTTTTGGTTTAAGTTTTATTTATTTTAGTTTAGTTTATTTTAGTTTAGGTTTTAATTTATTTAATTTTGTTTATTTAATTTTGTTTATTTTAGATTTATTTTTTTTAGTTTAGTGTTTAGGTTTTATATTTTATTTTTTAGGTTTAGTTTTTTTATTTAGTTTTTATTTTATTTTATTTTTTTTATATTTTTATTATACATTTGGGTTTTATTTTATTTAGGTTTTTTATTTTTAGGTTCATTTTATTGTTAATTTAGTTTAGGTTTTTATTTTTATTTTATTTTTAGGTTTAGGTTTAGGTTTTAGTTTAGGTTTTTATTTTATTTTTTATTTATGTTTATGTTATTTTATTTTTTAGGTTATATTTAGTTTAGGTTTAGTCTTTGGTTTTTAAGGTTTATTTATTTTATTTGATTAGGGTTTAGGATTTAGGGTTTAGGGTTTTGGTTATAGGTTTAGGTTTAGGGTTAGGGTTTATGGTTTTAGGTTTAGGGTTAATGGGTTTAGGGTTTAGGAGTTTAATTTAGGTTTAGGTTTATAGTTTAAGGTTTTAGGTTTAGGGTTTTATTATTTAGGGTTTAATTACATTTATTTATGTTATTTTTTTTATTTATTTTTTTTTATTTATAGTTTAGGGTTTAGGTTAGATTTTTTAGGTTTAATGTTTAGGGTTGTAGGTTTAAGATTATTTGGTTTAGGGTTTTAGGTTTAAACTTAATTTAGGTTTAGTTTTTTTTTTTAATTAAAACTTAGTAAGTTTATATTTTATTTAGTTATTTAGTTTATTTTTTATTTATTTTAGTTTATTTTATTATTTTATTTAGTTTATTATATGGTTAATTTATTTAGTTTAGATTTTATTTTAATTTTTTCTTTATGTTTAGGTTTATATTTATTTTTTTTTAGTTTATTTTATTTTATTTTATTTATTAGGTTTTGGTTTTTTATTTTTATTTTTTAGGTTTAAGTTTATATTTTTTATTTTATTTTTTAGGTTTAGGTTTATGTTTATTTTTTAGTTTAGTTTTATTTTTTTATTTTATTTTTTTTAGGTTTAGGTTTATTTTTTTTATTTGAGGTTTAGGTTTAGGTTTTTATTTTTTTTATTTATGTTTTAGTTTAAGAACAAATTATTCATCATTTCTTCTTTTGATTTCATTAAGTAACAACGAGGGAAGTGAGGTAATCAATGACCTCCTGGGCTAGCTAAATTTTTGATGTCCAAACTATATAACCATTACCATTCAATCTTATATAAATTAACACATGAATAGAGGAAGAGAATTTACATTCATGCACTTAAGTTTAGTCACATGCATTTTTTAAGCTTGGGAGGTGATTTATTTCTGCTCAATGAGGCCTATAGAAGGTTTTAGTTAATTTGAGTTTGATGGAGAAATGAGGAAGTTAGGTCGAATGGGAGTGTCATGTTGATGGATGGGAATGGCATTTTTTAGGTGAAAGCATGAGAGCTTAAGGATTAATTTAACAGCTTGTCTTGGGTAGCTAGAAGGAATGATTTTTTGCATGTGTTTGAGTGGGCAAGGTTATAACCATCATCTTGATCGATGGTGGATGATTTGGCTTCTAGTGGGTACCATCTTAGAGTCATGGGTGGAAGCGAGGAGGTAAGTTGGCTCTTGGTTGGTTGAAGGTGTGGAGGTGGCTTGGAGGAATTATGGGTGTCCTATGGGTTTTAAATGCAATGGGAGGGTGAGGTGATTTCACCTCCCATGGATGGTTGTTGACCACCCCTAGGTAAGGTTGGGTGTCCAGTGCCTAGTGGACCATTGGGAGATTACAGTGGCAAAAAGGTGATGTCCCATGTGATTAGACCCAAGGGTAGAAATCATTTGGCATTATTTGATTTGAAGATTTAAATGATCCAAATGTGGGTTAAATTAAGTTAATTGAGTTGATTTGGTTTATTTGGCTCAATTTGACTCATTTAGGTCAAATTGGGTTAGGTTAGTCAAGTTATTGGTCAAATTAGTCAAACCAAGGGTTAGTCAAGTTTATATGATCATTTGGGATGTTTTGGTTCAATTGGTTTGGTTTAGTTTGATTTTTTGGCTCATTTGAATTCATTTGGGTCAAATGGGTTATTGACCAATTTGACCAAATTATTAAAATTAAGGTTGGGTATTTTTTTTTTGGGTTTAGTTGACCAATTGAAGATGATTGTAGGCTTTGGTTTCAATTAATTTGGATTTGGTTTTGATTTAGAACTTGAACCATTAGGTCAAATTGCTATAGTCAATAGGTTCAATTGGGTCCAATCAGGGCTTTGGTCAAGTTCAACAATTAAATTGGAATGAACTTGAGCCATTGGTTGCAATCAATTTGGTTTATATTTTAATTTGACCCAATTTGGTCTTTTATGTCAATTTGGATCAACTTGGGTCAAGAGGGCCAATTGGATTTGGTTTGACTCAATTGAAGGTCAAGTCATATTCAAATATTGATTTTAATTTTGGTATGAATCATTGGTTTCAAGGGATTTGGCTTAGCTACAATTTGGCTAGTTTGGGTTCATATGGGTTAAGGGGTTGATGATGAAGTTGACTTGGTTTGACCTAATTTATGACAATTGATCAACCTAGGGTGATCAACAATCATGATGAGGTTTTGATGGGCTTGGTTCAATCCAATTTGGGTAGGATTAGAATTTGGCTAAATAGGTCAAATTGGCTTGGGTCAAGTGAATAGGGTTTAGATTTTTTGGGTTAAGTTTGATTTAGTTGAGTTATATAGATTTGGATTGATATATGAATTCAATTCGAGTTCAAATGGGTTTTGGTTCATTTATACATTTCAAGTCAAAAGGGTTGTTGGTTTGACTTGGGTTGATTTTATTGATGATTGTAGAATTCATATATATTTGTGAATATGATCAAGGTATGATTGATTCATGAGAAAATCAATTGAATTTGGGTTTTGTATGAAAGAATTTGGCTAAGTCCATCGAGTTGGGTCATGTGGCTGTTTGGATTTTGATTTGGTTTGATTTAGGTTTGATGATTTAAATGTATATTTCATTTAAATTTGTGAAGATGATTGAAAATATGTTTGATTTATGAGAAAATCATTGAGTTTGACTTGATTTGGATTAGATTTGGCTGTCCTTGGGATAGGTCATTTGGCTTAGGAAGGGTTTTGATTTAATTTGATTTGGTTTGATTTAGTTTTATTTATTTGAATGTAGATTTAATTTATATTTAGTAAGATGATTGAAGATATAAATTGATTATGAGAAAATCAATTTATTTTGGATTGATTTGGATTATGATTTAGCTAAGTCCATAGGATAGGTCATATGGCTTAGGAAGGGTTTCAAGTTTAGATTTGATCATGGGCATCAATCATTTGATTTTGGAATTTGGGTTTGGATTTGAATTTGAATTTGATGTTTGAATTGAACTTGAGATTTGTTTGAGAAGGTTAACATGGAATAGATTTGGGTTGTAGGGTAATTGAATTATCCTAATCCTTAAGCAATAACCTAATCTATGGAAATTGTAGTCTTTAAGCTTGGGGTTTAATTGGTAGAAAGTCTTTGACTAGGGAACTCTATCTAGAAGACTCTAAAGTCCAAGATGGGAAGATTGAATCCACACTCCAAAAATGAGGTCACAGCCTTGGGCTCCATAGTTTTTGGTGGAGATAGATGATTGAAAGACCAAAGCCAAGTTTCACATTATAGACTCAGATACATCTTTTAACTCTTTGCTTGGGAGAATATGGATGCATGAGAACAACATAGTTCCATCCTCTCTACATTAGTGTATGGAATTGTGAGGAGGTGGATCAGGAGATTTTAATCCATTTATAGTTGAGGTCATATATGAGGATGCGCTTGACCTCTCAAAATCAACAAGTCTATTTTTTACAAACTTGACAAAGTTTAAAAATAAAAGAAAATGAAAATAAAAGAAAAAAGAAAGAAAAAAAGAAAGAAAGAGAAAATAAAATAAAATGGAGAATTAGACTTGGAGGAAATGGGCGACATTGATTCCACCCATTCGAGGAGGCATTCTAGAGGGTGGAAAATCTCATTGGCCACCCAATAGAAGATATGTCTCATACTAGGGAGCTATCCATATAGACATAGAATATAGTTCATTGGATGAGTCTTATATGGTTAGCACACTATAACTCTTCTAGATTCCCTTGGAGGTGACACTTGAGCAGGATAGCAATGAAGGCAGGGCTCAAAAGCAAAGCATAAGTGTATCCAAGTCTATATGTGAAATAGTTAGGCATAGTTGAACCATGCTCTAACCCATTCCTCTCAAAAGTTGAGGTTTGGTAAGGAAACCCCTATGTCATCACATGTGAAGACTGAGGTTCTTTCATCATCCTCAAGTCAAGAAGTTGATATAGAACTTGAGGATGAATCATATAAAGATTTAATAGAATTACCTTTTGATTGGTACTTTCCTTATGTTTATAATTTAGCAAAGAAATGGTTAATCCCACATACTTGATCAAAGAACAGGTCAGCTTACTTTAAAAGAATATGTAAGAATAAATACAAAAGCTCTCAAAAAGGGGAGGATTTGATGGGTCGATGATGATTATGACTTAGTCATCACCAATCATTTAGAATCTAATAAGTTCTTTCAAAATCACATTAACTCATATGAGTTAGAAACTTCAAATGATGAGATGATTTTGAAGACATAGATGCATCACGAGTTTGAAGAAGATCAAGTCAACCATCGATGAGCTCAAGAAATTAACTTAAGCGGAAGATCCACACGCCCTTACACTAGTTCTTTATTGAATGAAATTGAAACTAATGACTTAGTTAGACTATTGGGAGTTTAAGGACTTTGCATGGAGTTATGAAGAGATGCCTTGATTTGCTCACGATGTAGTGGTCCATAACTAGCAATAGCCTACTAATTTCATCAAGCAAGCTCCTAGATGCATATGATTAGACATAAAACAATAGGTCATTTATAAAGTCAAGAAACTAATGATGTTGGCTTCATCCAGAAAAAAATTTGGTTAGCTAGCATCATCTTAAGAAAAGATTGGCCAAATTCACATATGCATTGATTTTGGGATTTAAATAAGGCATGTCCAAAAGAAATTTCTACTAATCCCGAGTTGATGATGGCATTACCTCATCATGCGTCTTCTCTTCATGGATGGCTCATCTGATATAACCAAATAAAGATGGTTACTAAAGATGAAAGAAAACATTAGACCCCAATCAATCTATGCTATAAGTTCATGCCTTTCAACCTTAGAAATGTCGTTGCTATATACCAGAACTCATTCATCATCAAGTAGAGTGCTATGTCGATGATCTTGTAGTCAAAAGTAGAGAAAATAAAGGCCATCTCTTTGACTTCAGAGTAGTTTACGAATAGTTAAGACAATTTAACCTCAAAATGAACTCCCTGAAGTGTGCATTCAGAGTAGCTTCAAGGTATTTCCTTGGGTTTGTTGTCCGACACCAGAGAATCAAAATCGATCCAGAGAAGATCAAGGCAATATTAGAAATGCCACCCCTAAAAGTTTAACTCAACTCAGATCATTCCAAGGGTGGTTGGCATATCTAAGATGCTTTATATCCAACCTATTAGGAAGATGTCATCCATTCTCGACACTTGTCAGAAAGGATGCCAAGTTCAAGTGGGATGACAAGTGTGAGCATGCCATCGAAGACATCAAGCATTACTTGATGATGCCACTGGATCTAGCAGCCCCTATCCCAGGCAAGCCTCTCACACTTTATACTACTACATTAGATGACTCCCTTAGTGCTTTGTTGGCCCAAGCCAATGATGAAGGGATGGAAAAATGCACTATACTACCTCAGTCATCATCTAATCCCTATTGAGGCTAATTATCCATGCATTTAGAAGCATTGCCTAGTTTTAATCTTTGCATCCCAAAAGCTATAATACTACATGCTTCCTCATAAGATGAACTTAATCTCTAGGATTAATCCACTTGATCTCATGATAGGACAACACTATCCATATGGTTAGCATGATGGTACATGATCCTCTCATGATTTGACATTACCTTACCCTCATGCATGATGAAAGGACAAATGCTGAATTTGTTAGCGGACTTTTCTCTCGCTTGGTGATGATCTCCCCGATGAACAAATCATGAACTTAGGGATACTAGTATTCACTGGGAGATGTATTTTGATGATGCTTCCTCTCAAAGAGGCAAATCATAATTACTATTAGAGTAGAATAGTTCTCTTAACTCTAGATCATAATGTGATGAGATTATCATATTATATGTGATCCTTGCACCCAATGAATGAAATTAATATGAAGCTAATTGCTAGTTTGAGTAGCCCTTACTCAGCATCAAAACATCAAAATATTCAATGATTCTCTAGTTATCAACCAAATGTTTGGGTCCTATAAGGTTATAAAGCCCAAGCTCCATGACTACTACAACACCATGGAGTTGTTGGCCCAAATCGAGGTTACCATTTATAAGATTTTTTTTGAGAACGTCATATCATATGCTTTAGCCAAGCTTGCTAAGAGTTGCATGTTTGAGGATGATTCCATATCAATAAAGGTAAAATGACTAAGTCTCATCCTTTATTGATATTGAAATCATCAAAAGTACTCTCTTGAAGAGGTTTGCCATTTGAAGGATGAGTTAGATTGGAACAACCATTCATGGATTACCTAAATAAACTACCTTAAGAGAAGTCTCAAGCCCATCAGATGAAGTAGAGAGCACTTTACTACACTATTGTGGATGGTGTCTTGTACTGATGATCTTTTGATCATATATGGTTACATTTTTTATACAAGCACAAAGACCATAAGATCATGACCTAGGGTCTTTGATTCATCTTAGCTACTATTAACTCCAAATGGGAGAAGGAAATTCTCGGTCACATCTCGATGTGCTCTAGTTTTTAGGAACCATATGTATATAGGTTGAGTGCCTTAAGAATTATATATGATAATAGTACGCATTCAAGAGCACCATATCAACAACTTTTTCCCAGAGACACAACATATATTGGAGATATTCTACCATTAACTACCCGAGGGCAAAGCTTAGCATTCAAAAACTCTCATCCAAATATTGAAGAAGAAACTCGACAACAAAGAGACGGTGACATGAGTAGTTAGTTGAAGCCTTGTGAACCCAAATATAGAACTCTAACTCATCCTTTTCCTTAGTGTATGGGTCAGCTATTCTACCATTAGAGTTCAACTCCCACCACTAAGAATAGATGTGGGTAAAAGATCACAGTAGAATGCCAAGTTATGGTTAGAATAGCTCAAGGTTTGGAGGAGAAGCATGCCAAAATCTCGAGTTGTACAAAGCTGAAATGATTCAAGCTCACAATAAATTGGTTTATCCTAGAGCTTTTTGAGTAGGAGAGCTTATTTTAGTTCAAAGGAGACTGATTGTTGCCCATCGTAAGATGAAAGGCAAGTTTGAACCTACTTGGGAAGGCCCTTTTGCCATAGAGAAGGCCTACCAAGGAGGATCTTATCAACATTAATCATAAGGGAGAGTTATGCTTCCAATCAATGGGCTCTACTTAAAAAAATATTATAAATTATGCAAAATAATATCATGATGAAAATTCCATTTTTGATTCAATCTCTTCCATGTTGAAAGTATTCTTATTTACGAATCCTCCATGATGTGTTTAGGGTAGGTGTAAGGAACCTGAGCGGCATCATATCCTACATTGACACAACACAAACACAAACTACACACAAACATATAAAATAAACACATATCTTTTGTCTCGGTCTATCATGAGTTGAGATATCACCCTCAATGATACTCACTCAGTAGTTCCTCTAGGTTGGGCTGACATGCTACCCTACTAGTGTGTCACCCCTATGGTCTTCTTACTTTGGAAGATGTAAGTCTACTACATTTTCCTTCCTTACTTGGCCATTGGACACTGACGAGCACCTTGTTATTTTGGTAGGCCTTACTATGTGACTGGTAAGCTACCTTATGTTAGCTTCATTTAAAGGGATGTGATCCTGCTATGCTTTCTTTTAGGATTAACCTTCATGCACTGATTGGGTCGAGTATATTTGAGGTTTAAGATAAGTCCCCTAATAGATCCTTCCCTCATGATTAGTTCAAGTATGGGTCCATCTTTCCAAGGGCTCCCGAGTAATCACTCTAGGTTGACAACTATCCTAGCGATATCCGATGATCAATTCTTCTTAGAAAGTTGTAAGCCTACATGCTTTCTTTCCAGATTGATCATTGCCCACTGATGGACACTTTAGGTTTGTTGGTTATTACTATGCTAACGGAAACACCACTCATGCTACAGATACACCTTAGGTTGGTTGGTTCTCGCACCTTAGGATACACCACTCATGGAAAATATAAGTCTGCTACGCTTTTTCCTTAAGTTGGCCACTATACACCTATAGGCTTTCTTTTTAGGCTGATAATGCTAGCAGACATCCCTATGGGCACTATATTTGATTACATCTTTGTGACCTATTTAGATATTATCCAGTTACTATCTTAGATAGTTCCCCTTTCCTAGTGGCCACCCCATGGTTGGAGAATATGTCTGTGGATGTGCATTCTCCCTTGGTCAATAAATATGAGATAGGTCAACAGCCCTTCTTGGTGTGGTCCCTACACCAAGGTCCACACAAACATATAAATCAAATATATATTCACTTATGGATTAAAGGACCCTAGTGGTACCTTTTCCCAAGCGGGCATCTATCTTTATGTCAGAAACTCCTATAGGAATCGATTACTCTTGAGTTGTATAAGTCCCCAAACATTCACTTTCAGTTGTCTAAGTCGTTCTACTTATTGTGCTAAGAATAGCTCACCCATTTTGCTTTAGAAGATGTAAGTCTATGCCTTCTTCCTAGCACCATTTTACAGAGAAAGGCAACCCCTTAGGTTGGCTTACCCATGGCTAGTAGACTATCTCTTTGGTTGTAGATAGGACAAGTCCATATAGCCCCTTCTCGATTATCACACGACATGGTCCATAAATTAAATCTATCAAATTTGACTGACCTCACAACCCTAGTAGTTATGCCCTCAATTTAAAATCAAACTAAACCAAACAAACCATATCAAATCACATAAAATTAAGATAAAATTAATCTTGACTACTTTTGAGTTGACATAATCCCCAACAGTATTCACTCAGTAGTCACCCTGGTCAGGTTTGATTTGTTGTGCATTTAACAGGTCACCTCAATAATTGTTCCTTGCTTTGGAAGATGTAAGTTTACTACGCCTTCTTCCTAGCACAATCATTGCACACCGAAAAGCAACCCCTTAGGTTGGCAAGCTTTACCCCACATTGATTCTATTTTGGATTTATAAACCGAGGTTGGTCAAGCATATAGCCTTCTTTGGGTCCATCACACACGACTCCATACATTAACTTCATTAAATTAAACCCATCTAATTTTCTTAGTGAGTTAAATCACACCCATCTCTCTAGTGGAAAAATCAAATATAAACAAGTCAGCAAACAAATCAAATTCAAAACCAACCTCCCCACAAATTAAAATAACTCCCCACTAGTCTAAATCATTATCCAACTAACCTTATTCCCTGATACATCCCAAATCTTTGAATATGCTTTTAGTGGAAGGTTCATATACGATCCCCTGGACTCAAGCCCATATCTCTAGCATATTTTCCTCCACATCAATTAAAGAAAATAAATTAAAGTTGATTGATCTTAATCCATGGTGGATTATAGATTCTTTCTTCTTTCCATAAAACATGTAATTAAATCAAATTCAAACCTTCTCCCAACTTTTCTTCTTCTATGCCCTCGATATAGACCCTCATGTCAAGTCCAATGCACGTGTGATCCCTAAGATCTCCCTCCATGTCCTTGACATGGAATTCATCAAATCTTATTTCTTCTCTTATGCACACCTTTAATACTTCAATCAAAAGGCTAACAATGTATTCATTCAAATTACATCATCTTAACATTGTTATCAACATTTTGTGATTTGTGATGGTGCAAGCTCAAACTAACTACAATATCATGCTAAACATATTATAGTGGGAATTAACACATTATATTATATTATAATATATGATGTTATATTATAATTTGCTATAATATAATATATTGTCTAACATTACATGCATTATAACTTAAAGGAACAAATAATAAAATTTTTCAAAATATGAATAATGTTCATTTTGGATGTAAAATTGTTATTTTCTATTAGAAATGGTACAAAATAGCATATTTTTGGTATTATTTCTTGGTGTGTGATGTGAATTTGGCCAAATTCTTCCATCTCAACCTTCAAATTAATATTTTTGTGAGTTTTGACCCAATGTATTATAACAAAAGTAAAACATACTAAAATGTAAAATAACATTTAGTAACACACCACCACATTCATATATATATGTGAAGTTATATTTTTATGTACACTATATTTAATATGCTTTCATATAATATATTATCTTACATTACACCTTTAAATGAATCACTTTAACAAAAAATTTATAAAATTTGGTTGAAAAATGAACATTTATTTTGGATGCAAAATTCCATTCTTTTGATTAAATGACACACCATAACACACAATGATGTTCCCAAAGCTTACCTTAAATTTGGCCAAATCCCATCTCATTATATAAATCAATATTTTTATGAATTATACTAGTACAAACTCTACTACATCATACTATAACAAACTAAAATATGCTAAACAACAAGTAGTAATACACAATAGTATGATATAATGCATGATGCTACACTATGTTATGGGATCCATATTATAGTACACTATAATATTATATTGCATATCACATCACAAGGATTGCTCAGATAAAAATCACAAAATTAGTCAAAATAATAAAAATCTATATTTTTTAGTCGTATCACTTACAAATTTTAAATTGAAAAAATATATTATGATGCCATGCTCTACCTATTATGAATTTGGCCAAATTCTAGCATTTTAAAGTCTAACTCAACATTTTTATAAATAATGCTAGTGTAGGCTCAACTATGTGATTTTAAAATACTAAAAGAATTAAAAATGCATAGAACAATATATTATGATATATGATGTTATACTATGTTACAACATATAATATTTATTTTGGACATAAAATCTTACTTTTTAGACTATAAGTGGCGTAGCACACCTTTGGTACTACAACCTAATTCCTATCTCAAAATTAACAAATTTCATCATTCTTTATTAAATCAATATTTTAGGATTTATATTAATATAAAGTATAGCATAATACCATAATATACTAAAACATTTCAAAACATCTTATAACATCCAAAAACACATCACTATATGCTCAAATATATAATGCTACATTATACTATAACAAATGGTATTGTAATATAATTAAGGGTTAGGGTTTAGCATATTCAAATCTATAATAGTCAAGGGAAACTCTCTTGAAGACATTTTCTTTAGCTACCCTAACAATGTTAGGATTTGGTAATTCCTTAGATCTACTCCTAATGTCATCTTTATTTAAGGTTTAGGGTTTAGGGATAGTTTAGGGTTTAGGGTTTAGGGTTTGGGTTTTAGGTTTTTAGGGTTTGTTTTAGGGTTTTTTTATAATAACCACAGGAGAAATTTTATTGCCACAAAGAAGGATTACAAAAGTCCTTAAGAGGGGAAAATCTCAAAACTAATGCTTCAAGAGCTACAATCAACCTAGAGGGAAAAATCCCCAAACTACTATGATAAGAAGTAAGAAAAAGAAAAACAAACCTAAGAAAAGGAGCAACAAAATAGAAAAAAAAAAAGAAATACAAAGGACAATGGGGAGGGAGGCGTGAAGCACAAGTAGAAGTCGACACCACAAAGAAAATAAGAAAACTATAGAAAGGAAATCAAGAGAAAGATTAAAGAGGAAGGGAGGGAAAGTGAAAGAAAGGATCATCTTAAGAAGAAAAGGGAAACCAAATTTTGTGAGCAACAAACTCAAAAGAAGGGTTACAATCACAAAAGGCTACCAACAAAAGCAAAAAAGGAACATCTAGCCATCATTGCCAACAAACCTCAAAAAAATGAAAACCAAGTAGAGGTCATCCAAGAACAAGGGACAACAACCACCATCATAGAAGGAGAAAATAAATTAAGTAAATCTAACATAAGGAAAACCAGCTTTATTTAAGTTAGAAATGCCTCTTAATTTCTTTGAAATATTATCATTGGAAAACAAAGTAAAATCAAAAAGATTACTCCCCAAGCCAACTAAAAGTCAGCACAAGCATTACATTCTCTCAAAATATGAGTCATCTTAAAAGATAGTTTAGAAATAATAGCTTTAATATTCCTAAGTAAATAAAAAGTTTAGCATTACCCTTGTGATTAGAGTTGATCATAGTAACAACCATCTTAGCAGATTCCAAACCCAATGGAAAGAAAATTCATCTCAAACAAAGCTTAAGAGCATGATAAACAACCATCAGGTTGAACCATAATAATGAAGTAGTAAGAGGAGTCAAAATGCCATGACAATACTCCCAAGATTATTACGAAAAATACCACAATGGACTTGTTAAGTGCAACAGCCATCTATTAATTTTAATACAACAATTAAGAGGCTTAATCCAATAAATGATTTTAAAGGAGGCAAGTCACAATAAAACTTAATACCCCATTTAGAAGCAACAAACTTGTAACCTCTAAAATGAGTACCATTAAGAAGCATAGCCTTGTGTAAAGATAAATTTTTTTTCTTTAGTCCTAGTAATAATCCTCTTATGACTCATAGGCACATTACAAAGTTTAGCATCATTTTTGTCAAACCAAATAAACTGAATCAAAGTAACAACCATAAAAATTTTGATATGCCCTTTGATAGTATTAAGAAAGTTAGAGCTAAGGAGCTGCATTAAATTAAAATTACCATTAAAAGAACTAAGGTTGAATAAGTCCTCATACCAATTCCAAACTTTAGAGGTAATAGCACCATTAACAAATACATGACTAACATTCTCAATATGAAAACAACATAAGCATTTAGAAGGAAGATAAAAACCTTTCTCCAAAAGTAAAGAATCAACAATAAAACCCTAAAATCTCCAAATAAGAATAGAATAAGAGGTAGGAATAATGTTATTCCAAATCTTAAAAGATAGGTGAAGAGGGTTTATATCTCTAATATGGTAAGTATCTTTAAAGGAAAAATCACCATTACTAGAAATGCTATAAAGAATGATGAAATAATACCATCAATAGGAATCTTGATGATATTATTACAAATGGAATAGAATCAAGTCATACAAAAAAAATGATTCTAATCACCATTTAAAATAAAATGATTAACTTTCAAAGAAGAAGTAGAGTGAGTATTAAGCATAGAATCAATAGAGGTCTCCCCCACCCAATTATCTTGCAAAAAGAAAGAGGAACCACTATTAATACCCTAGAAAATGAGAGGTTTCACTTGCCATTTAATAGCACAAAGGTGTTTCCAACCAATAAAGTCACCATACTTATAGCTACAAGTTAAAGGATGTTTACCTTTGTAGTATTTGTAATTCATAAAATTAGCCCAAAGACTAACATTCTTCTTGAAATTCCACCAAAGTTTATTAGAAAAAACATTAGTGGAATCTAACATGGACCTACAGCCAAGACAACCTTCAAATAAAGTACCACACATGTTATACCAAGAATCCCAATGAAGCATTTTGGCCGAAAGTCCAGAGCCCCAAAAAAATTTATTAAAAGCTTTCAATCCCCATAATAAGAGAAGTCAGAACAATATTAAGTAGCAAATAAAAAGGAAGAGAGTAAAGAATACTTTTAAAAATAATTAATCTACCACCAAAAGATAAAAAATGAAATTCAAGGGTAGAAATCTTATTAAATATTGATAACCTCAAAAGGTGAGACCTCTTAGGACCACAGTATAAAGGAGAACCTATATACTTGATAGGAAGACATTGATGATAAAATATAGTAATATCATTAATTCTATTGATTCTATGAACAAAAATAGAAAAGGATGGCATAAAATAGCTTTTCTAAGTACTAATCAAGAGGCCACTTTCCTTTCAAACTTATTCAAAAAGACCTTCATTTTTTTAACATATTATAACGAGCCATTACAAAATATAATGAAGTCATTAGCAAAACTTAAGTGGGATATAGCCAAACCACTAAGATTCCTAAAATACATGCTAGAATTCTTCTCAAACAAAAAATTAAGCCAATGAGACAAATATTCAATATCAATAATAAAAAAAGAGAGAGAGGATCATTAATCTGTTGGGAAGACTTAAAGAAACTAAAGTTTTCAACATTAATAACTAAAGAGAACCAAACATTACAAATGATATTGTTAACCAAATAGATAAATTTAGTAGAGAAATCGAATAAAGAAAGAATGCTGTTAATAAAATCCAAGGAAATGTTGTCATAAGCTTTGGTAATATCAAGCTTAAAAAGTAAATTGCCACCTCTTATTTTTATATTTAAGTCATGAATTAATTTATGCGAAAGCAAGATGTAGTCAGAGATAGTCCTACCTTTCACAAAGCCAGTTTGATTAGGAGAAATAATCTTAGAAATAACTTTACCAAGCCTACTAGTTAGAATTTTAGAAATCAATTTATTAAAGAAAGTATATAAAATTAATTAAAATCATTCCAGTCGATTATCTTTCTTGGAATAAGAACAATATTTGTAGAAGTGAAATATTTAGGAATAGAATTCCAAGAAAGAAACCCCTCACATTAACAAGATCAGATTTAATAATAAACCAAGCTTTTGAAAGAATAAAGTAGAGTATCCCACCCAAGATCAACATTCATACCATTAAGAATATTAAAATTTTCTCATCCAAGGAGGATAAACTAAACAATCATTATCCTCAAGAGACATAATAGAAGGAATGATAAAGGATAGATAACTAATTAAGTTGACAATTTTTATTTGGAAGATCTTTAAAATAGTTAATAGTAGAAGAAAAAATATCCTCTTTTTTGGTGATCCAAGAACCATCAGAATTCTTGATTTTATGAATTTTCCCAAGAATTCTCCTTTTCATAACCTAAGCATGAAAATATTTGGTGTTTATTTCTCCCTCAGAAAGATGTTTAGAAGCAACCTTCTGTCTCTAGTAGGTTTCCTCCATATCTTGAAACTAAGTCAGGTTATCTTTAGCTTCATGAAGGTTAGAGCAAAATGTGGAATCATTAATAACATGTTCATCTAAATCTTTCACCTGTTTCTTAATGTTCTTGATATTATTAAAAAGATTTTCGAAACAATTTATATTCCACCAATTAATATGATGCTTAAGCCTTTTTAGTTTAAGCCAAAATCTCTTCATACCAAAAGCAGAATCATTAGGAGCAAGAGGAGCATACCAATTAGAAGCAATAGCATCAAGAAAACTAATATCTTATAACCACATATTTTGAAACATAAAAATGACATTATTGTTATGAACAACATCCTTAATGGAAATCAAAAGTGGAGCATGATCGAGAGTTCTACTAAGGTGTATCAAGTCAAAGGCCAATGGTTTAACCAATGTTTATTAAATAAGGCATGATCTAAACATTGCCAAAGTCTATGATTATTCAAGTAAATTGAGAGCCAACAAAACCAATGTCATGCACAATCCAATATCATATTAAAAAACTCTTCCATAGAATGTAAATTCAGCGAAGAACCCCCTTTCCTTTCATTCATAGAAAGGACCGTATTTAAATCCCCACCAACAATCCAAGAATCATTAACAGTAGAAGTAAAAGTAGATAATTGATTCCAAAGAATCCTTCTCTCAATCTTATTACAAGTAGCATAAACAAAAGAGCCAAAAGCATGATAATCACCAAAAGAAATATCCACATTTACAACTTGATGAAAATAATGACATTAATAGAAGAGAATTATTCCAAAATAACTAAATCTTATTGCTATTGTTAAAAAAATAATTAGAGAAACCAATCATTCTAGCCATGCATAATTTTAGAAGAAAAAAAAAAGGTTCAAGAATAACCAAGAAAGACATTATAAACCCTACAAAGTTCTAATCCTATTCCTAACGGAAGAGTACCATTGCCCCTAACATTACAAATAAGAAAATTAAACATTAATTCTTATTGGGTAAAGAAGATGAAGAAGATCGAGTTGATCTAGAAACTTTAGGAGGAAAATTTTTGAACAATTTTTTTCTTTTTCACAAAAATAGTTTGAAAACCAATTTCATTTCCCAAAGATTCATCATTAGAAGAAGCATTAAACTTTTTTAACAACTATAGATTTGGTAGGAGATTCCAACCGATAAAAACTAAAGCATTTTATCCATTAATTGAGAAGAAAGCATAGGCAAAAGCCATCGAATTAGTGGTTAAAGAAGGAGTAAAACATTTATAAACAAGTAAGAAATAGGTTGCACGCATATCCATCCATACCATCAACATCTTCCATATTTAAAGAATTTAAATCATCATTTTATTTTAGAGGTTCTTGAAAATAAAAAAGAGAAACATTATCTTTAAAATTTTCAGGTTGTAAAATAGACGTATCTTTAAAGGAAGAAATCAAAATAGGATTAGCATCAACTTGCATAATTCCTGAAAGCAAAGGAACACAAGTAGTTGAAATCTAGTTTTCATTCAAAACAACATCTTCATTTCTAGTAGCATTTTCAAAACCATTCTCAAGTGGTAAAGCATTAGAAGGATTCAAAATACCATCAATAACATTATCTTCTCTAGAAGAAGTAGAAAATTTATTTTTATCACTTAAATGATCTCCAAATTGATCAATCAACTTAGGAATTTTAACAAATTTTTTCTTAAGTTGAGGATGAGCAATGAAACAATACGGAAAGACATGGCCATGGGTTTTGCAATGATTGCAAAAAATGAGATGGTTTTCAAATTCAACCGACTGAAAATAACAATACTTTTAAAACCATATCCAAATCACTTTCAGAAACTTCTTTGTAACATCAATTTCAACAAGGATATGAGCAACTGAAGGTTGAGACTTAGCCGCAATTGCTTGATCGATTTGTAAAGGTATACCAAAAATAGACCCAACTGCATGATGAAATTGATAATTAACAAAATGAATCCTAAAATTAGGCAAGCAATCCAAACCAGCACTACAGGAGATTCTTCTTGAATGTGAAAAAAGGAGTCCATTTAAGAATGCACATTTGATAATTTTTAACATAATAAGAATGACGAGTGAAAATCTGGCTATATCTAAGATCATTAGATAACTTAATGAGGACATGACAACCATCCAACAAATAATGCTTTAGAAAGAAAAATTGAATTTCTTCCATATTATGCCCAAAGACCAATCAGTAAAGGCATAAGTTTCAGGGAGTTTATCAATATCCAAATCAAAACTTATTATAGCCAGAACGCCTTTAAAAGTCATATGAACAAGATTAACCAAAAATTTAGGGGAGGTTGAAGCATCCTTACTAGATAAGGCATCTTTGAAGGATTTAGAAGAAGCAACCTTAAATTTTCCCAATAGAAAATTTTCCCGACGAGGAGCACCAGAAATCATCAGTTTAGCTTTGCCAAATGCAAGATAGGACTCCATGGCAGCCATCGAAATCAAGGGAGAGGAGGATAAAGGAAGAACTTACAAAAAATCCACACTAGAAGAAATGATGAAGGAAAATGGGGTTCTTAAATCACCAGAATTCTGAAAGGGGGAAGGATACTGAATAGGGTTTTTTGGTTTGTTTAGGTTATTAGGGTTTACAATTTAGGGTTTTAGGGTTTAGGATTTAGGGTTTTAGGGTTTAGGGTTTAGGATTTAGGGTTTAGGGTTTGGAGTTTTGGATTTAGGTTTTTAGGGTTTAGGGTTTAGGATTTATGGTTTAGTGTTTAGAGTTTAGGGTTTTTAGGGTTTAGGGTTTAGGGTTTATGGTTTAGTTTAGGGTTTTAGGTTTAGGGTTTAATAGAGAATATTCAACATTTCTTCTTTTCAATTTCATCCAAGTAGGTTTTCTAAGACACAAGTGATGGCATAGATAAAAAGAGCACCCATAAGAAAACCCAAGATAAGTAGAACCATCTCTTGTAACAGTTCCATAGCGGGTTCATAGCCATTCTTGGTTCTCCCACGGCCTCTTGAGTAGCGAGGATCACATCATATCCACATCTCTTTTTCTCACCACCATGACTTTAACCTCCGTCGCTCCTCTCGCCTCCATAATCACCACTACTTTGACCACCACCTCCTTATCCACCAGCACCTCCAGATCCCCCACCACCACTACAATAACTATCACCTTGCCTTCGCCTCCACCAGTAGATATAGATTGAGCCTAGTTGACGGTGATGTTCCTACCATTAAGGTTTTTCCCATTATTAGGGTTTAAGGTTCAGAGTTTTGGGTTTAGGGTTTGGGGTTGAGGGTTCAGGGTTGCAGGTTTTAGGGTTTAGGGTTTAGGGTTTTAGGGTTTAGGGTTTAGGGTTTAGTGTTTTAGGGTTTAGTGTTTTGGGTTTAGAGTTTAGGGTTGTAGGTTTAGGGTTTAGGATTTATGGTTTAGGATTTAGGGTTTAGGGTTTTTTAAAAAAAATTAAGTAAACCAGTAGGTTTAGGTTTATTTAGTTAATTTCATTTATTTTTTATTTATTTGAGTTTTTTATTTTAGTTTAGGTTTTTTATTTTTTATTATTATGTAGGTTTAGGTGTATTTTTTTAGTTGATTTTTATTTTAATTTTATCTTTTGTGTTTAGGAGTTATTTTTTATTTTTAGGTTTAGGTTTAGGTTTTTATTATATTTTTTAAGTTTATATTTTAGGTTTTTATTTTAGGATTATTTTTATGTTTTATTTTTTTAGTCTAGGTTTAGGTTTATTTTTAGTTTTTTTAATTTTATTTTGTTTAAGTTTAGGTTTAGGTTTTGTTTATTTTAGTTTAGGTTTTCGTTTATTTTATTTTGTTTATTTTAATCTTATTTTAGGTTTAGGTTTTTCTTTAGTTTAGGGTTTAGGTTTTATTTTTTATTTTTTTTAGGTTTAATTTTTAGGTTTATTTTTTTAGGTTTATATTTTTTTAGTTTTTATTTTATTTTATTATATGTTTATTTTATTTTTAGTATTCATTTTATTTAGGTTTTTTATTTTTTTAGTTTAGTTTAGGTTTTAATTTATTTTATTTTAGTTTATTTTTATGTTTTATTTTATTTTATTTTATTTTTATGTTTAGGTTTAGGTTTTAGTTTAGGTTTTTATTTCATTTTATTTTTTATTTTATTTAGGTTTAGCTTCTTTTATTTATTTTAATTTTAGGTTTTATTTAGTTTTGATTTAGGTTTTTAAGTTTTTAGGGTTTACAATTTATGGTTTAGGGTTAGTTTAGGGTTTAGGGTTTAGGGTTAGTTTAGGGTTTAGGGTTTAGGGTTAGTTTAGGGTTTTGGGTTTAGGGTTTAGGGTATGGTGTTTAGGGTTTAGAGTTTAGGGTTTAGGGTTTAAAGTATTTTTTAATAGAGAGCAAATTTAGATTCAACATTTCTTCCTTTCAATTTCATTAACTAAGTAGCACCCCAAGTTTTCTAAGACACAAGCTGATGACGACATAGATAAAGATGTGAGCAAATTAAAACCAAGATAAGTTGAATTATATCTATAAAAAAGTTTCAGCGGCCGGTCGATGGTAGTTCACGGGTTTCTCAACCTCCCATGAACCACCACAGCCTCTCGGTAGATTCACCATCATATCCCGATCTCTCCCTCATACCTCCCAGGTTTAACCTCCAGTCACTCTTCCCACCTCCAACCTACTCCAGGCCACCACCTCCATATCGGCACCCCAGATCCCCACCACCTTTGCGATAACCAGCCTCTGCTTTCACCTCCACCGATAAATCTAGATTGAGCCTAGTTGACGGTGATGTTTATGCCATCAAGGTTCTGCCCATACTTTGGGTTTAGGGTTTAAGGTTAGTTTAGGGTTTAGGGTTTAGGGTTTTAGGGTTTTAGGGTTTAGTGTTTGGGGTTTGGGAGGGTTTGTGGTTTAGGGTTTTAGGGTTTAGGTTTATAGTTTAGATTAGTTTAGTGTTGGGTTAGGGTTTTAAGATTTTGGTTTAGAGTTTAGGGTAGTATTTTAGGTTTAGGGTATGTTTAGGGTCTAGGGTTTAAGGTTAGTTATATGGTTTAGGGTTTAGAGTATAGTATTTAGGTTTTAAAGATTTTTTTAAAAAAAATTAAGTAAACCAATAGGTTTAGTTTATTTATTTAATTTTTTATTTATCTCAGTTTATTTTACTTTTTTTATTTAGTTTAGTTTATTTATTTTAGTTTATTCTTTATTTTTATTTATTTTTTAGGTTTAGGTTTATTTTAGCTGAGTTTTATCTTTTATTGGTCATTTTTTTAATTTAGGTTTAGTTTATTTTAATTTATTTATTTTTGATGAGGTTTATTAGGTTTATTTTAGGATATTTGTAGTAGTAGGTTTATTTTTATCTTTAGTTTAGGTTGGATGTAGTATTTTATATTATTTAGCATTTATTATTCTTTAGGTTTTATTTAGTTTAGTTTAGGTTTTTAGTTTGGGTGGTGAGTGGCTGGTGGGAGTTTAGTGGTTATACCCACCCAGGGTCAGGGTCAGGGCCCAGTGGTTTAGTGTAGGTTGTGGCTCAGGGTCTGGGTGGTTAGTAGGCCCATGGCTCAGGATTGGGTGGTAGAATCAGTTCTAGATAGGGTTTAGGGCCTTTGGAGTTTAGGGTTTAGATTTAATGTATGGTTATGGTATGGTTTTAGGGTTTATGGTTTTAAGGCAGTGGTTAATTTAGTGCTGGTTTTGCCTTTTATTTTATAGTTTCATGGGTTTGTGGAGGATTTAGGGTTTAGGGTTTGTGTGGGCAGGCCACAGTTCAGGGTTGAGGGTTAGTTTTAGGTTTAGGCTTTGTGGTTTTAGGATTTAGGTTTTAGGGTTTTTTTTTTAATAAACCAATGATTTAGTTTATTTAGTTTATTTTATTTATTTGAGTTTATTTTTTATTTTATTTAGTTTTACTTTTATTTCATTTAGTTTAGTTTATTTATTTAGGTTTTTTTTTTAATTTATTTTTATTTTAGTTTATTTTTAGGTTTATGTTTATTTTAGTGAGTTTTATTTTAATTTATTTTTTTAGGGTTTAGGGTTTAGGTTTTATTTTTTTTTTTTTATGTTTAGGTTTTAGATTTTTTATTTTAGGTTTTATTTTTGGTTTAGGTTTACTTTAGTTTATTTTATTTTTATTTAGTTTAGGTTTAGGTTTAGTTTATTAGTTTAGCTTTAGTTTTTTCTTTTATTTATTTTATTTTATTTTAGGTTTTTTTTTTCTTAGTTTAGGGTTTAGGTTTAATGTTTTATTAATTTTTAGGTTTATTTTTTACGTTTAGGTTTTCATTTAGTTTTTATTTTATTTTATTTTAGGTTCATTTTATTCTAGTTTTTATTTTATTTAGGTTTTTTATTATTTTAGTTTAGTTTAAGTTTTTATTTATTTTATTTTAGTTTATTTTATTTTATTTTTTATTTTTTTTGGTTTAGATTTAGTTTTAATTTAGGTTTTTTATATATTTTATCCAGGTTTAGGTTTTATTTATTTTATTTTTAGGTTTCATTTAGCTAGCTTAGGTTTTTTAAGTTTTAGGGTCTTTAGTGTTTATGGTTTAGGGTTTGTATTTTTAAGGTTTAGGGTTTTAAGGTTTAGGATTTAGGGTTTAGGGTTTTAGTTAGTTTATCCATTTCAAGTTTATTATTTTAGTTTAGGTTTTATTTTGTTAATTAGGTTTAGGTTTAGGTTTATACTTATTTGTTAGCTTAGTTTTTTTTTATTTTATTTCTTTAGGTTTTATCTTTTATTTTAGTTTTATTTTAAATTTAGTTTAGGTTTATTATTATTTTTTTTTATTTATTTGGGTCATTTTTTATTTAGGTTTAGTTAATTCTTAGTTTAGTTTATTAGTTATTTTGCTTCTATTTTATTTTGTTTATTTTAGGTTTAAGTTTTTAGTTTAGTGGTTAGGATTTTATTTATTTTGGTTTAAGATATTTTTAAGTTTAGGTTTTATTTAGTTTTTTTTAAGTTTACTTTATTTTATTTTATGTTTAGTTATTTATATTTTATGTTTTTTTAATTTTAGGTTTTTTTTAGTTTAGTTAAGTTTTATTTTATCTTAGTTTAGTTTTATTTTTATTTTATTTTATTTTACATTTAGGTTTAGGTTTAAGTTTTAGTTTAGTTTTAATTTATCTTATTTGATTATTTTATTTAGGTTTAGGTTTTTTTATTTATTTTATTTTTAGGTTTTATTTAGTTTAGGCCAGGTATTTAGGTTTTAAGGTTTAGGGTTTAGTGTTAGTAAGCCTGTGGTTTGTTTATGGTTTAGTGTTTTATTTTAGGGTCTGAGGTTTAGGGTCATGGTCTAAGGTTTGGTAGTATGGTCAGGGTCCAGGTTTGGTTTAGTTTTAATTTTAGTTAATTTAGGTCCAGGATTTATCTTTATCTTAGGCTCAGTTTTAGCCTAGGTTTATTATCTTTAATCCATTTAGATTTAGGTTTATTTTATTTTATTTGGAAGTACCATTTAGTTTAGGTCAGGTTTTAGGTTTAGGGTCCTGGGAGAGGGCCCAGAGGGATATAATTTAGGGTTTGGGGCCCAGGGGTAGGCCCAGGGTCAGGATTAGGTAGGGCCCAGGCCCATGGTCTTTAGTGGTTGTGGAGGTTTAGGTAGAGCCCAGTAGGGCCTGTGGTAGGCAGGGCCTGTGGCCCAGGAGGGCCCAGGGTCAGTTAGGGCCCAGAGCCTTTGGGCCTGGGTTTAGGAGTCAGTGGTAGGGTATTTGTGGCCCATGGAGTTAGATCAGTGGTTAGGGAGGGATCAGATTTAGGAGTTAGGGTAGTTTGTAGAGTCACCAGTGGTCAGCCTAGGGTCTGGGTCTAGGTTGGGTGATTAGGGTCCTGTGGTCATAGTGAACCCAGTTGGTCCGTTTTGTGGCCCAGGGCCTGTGATTCCAGGGCTCAGGGTCCGGGGCAGTGGCCCAGTGGCCTAGGTAGGGCTAGGTCATTTAGGGTAGTGTGGGCTCAGAAATCAGGGTTTTCATGGCTCAGTGGTCATTTTTAGGCCTGTGTTTAGGGAGGGTTCATGTAGGGCCTTACAAAAAAAAAATCAAGCAAAATGGTAGGTTTAGGTTTATTTAGTTTATTTAGTTTATTTATTTTAGCTTATTTTGTTTTATTTATTTAGGTTTATTTTATTTTATTTAGTATTTATATATTTAAGTTTATTTATTTTAGTTTATTTTGGTTTAGGTTTAGGTTTATTTATTTATTTTTAGTTTAGTTTTTTTTATTTTATTTCTTAGGTTGAGGTTTTATTTTTAATTTTAGGTTTGGTTTAGATTTTATTTTATTTTTTTTTAGGTTTATGTAGTTTTCTATATATTTTAGGGTTTACTTGCCTTTTAATGTTTAGGGTTAAAGTTTAGGGTGTAAGTTTGCTTGGGTTTAGGGTTTAGGATTTAGGGTTTAGGATTTAAGATTTAGGATTTAGGGTTTATTATTCTAAATAAAAAAAAACCTAAACTATATTTAGGTTTATTTAGTTAATTTTATTTATTTTAGATTATTTTATTTTCAATTTTATTTAGGTTTATTTATTATTTTTATTTAATTTGGTCTATTTATTTTAGGTTTATTTATTTTAGTTTAGTTTTTATTTTTCTTTGTTTTTTAGGTTTAAGTTTTCATTTATGTTTATTTTTTAGTTTAGCTTTATTTTTATTGTATTTTTTAGGTTTAGGTTTTTTTTATATAGGTTTAGGTTTTGGTTTAGGTTTAGGGTTTAGAGTTGCAATTTAGGGTTAGTTTTAGGGTATAGGGTTTAGGGTTAAGATTTTCTTAATTTTTTATGTTTTTAATTTTATAATTTTATAATTATTTTAAATAAAATATATTCATAAGTTTAAGTTTATTTAGTTTATTTTTTATTTATTTTAGTTAATTTTAATTTTAATTTTTATTTAGTTTATTTATTTTAGGTTTCTTTATTTAGTTTAAATTTTTATTTATTTTATTTTAGTTTATTTATTTATTTTATTTTAATTTATTTTTATTTTTTATTTTATTTTATTTTTTGGTTTTCGTTTAGGCTATAGCTTTGGATTTTATTTTAGTTTTTTTTTTCAAATTTTATTTAGTTTTAAGTTTATTATTTATTTTATTTTTAGGTTTTATTTAGTTTAGGTTTAGGTTTTTAGGTTTTTAAGGTTTAGGCATTAGGGTTTTAGAGCTGTAGGTGGTATGGTTTAGGGTTTAGGGTTTAGGTTTAGTTTTAGGTTTGGGTTTAGGGTTTAGGGTTTAGTGTTTAGGCCTTAGGGTTTTAGGCTTTGGTATGAATCCAAGACTATCTTTCTTTCCATTGGCACTTAGCTTATTTCATTCTTATGTTGAGTTAGCCTACATCTTTAGGTTTGGGGACCTCACTTTGTGTTGGCTTTAAAACCCTCGTTGGGTTCTCCAATGGGTAAAACTAATAAAATCTAAATAAAAAGAAAACATTTAAAGACTTCCTTCTTATCATTTTTTAAGATAAGGAAAGGTTCATTCTAAAATAATAAAGACAAACTAAATTTTTCATAAAAGTCTTACTTTACAAAAAGCACTCTTTCAAAAAAAAGATGCACATAATAAAATATTTTCCAAAAATTTTTCTTAAATTACACTCATTTAACAATTCTCATAATTATTACATGTAGAAATTTTCAAAAGTAAAACTAACAATCTTTTCCAAAAGCACAAATGAACATCTTCCTTTAATTCATTTTGATAAAGATTTCATTTTCAAAATAAAATGAACAATCATCTTTCCAAAAAATCAAAATCAAAATCCAAAAATAATACTTTCAAAAAGTACACATGAACCTTTCCATTCAATACACTCACACTTATTGAATGAAAGTTTCATTTTCAAATAAAATTAAAATTTTCAAATGCACATATGGATATCTTCATTCAATATTCTCAAATTTATTGAATGAGGATTTCATTCCCAAGTAAAAATAACATCATTTAGAAATCCCACTTAAACATATCCCACATATGTTTAAGTTGGAATTCCCTCTTTCAAAAAGCAATAATCACACACAAAATAAAATTTTCACATTTGCAAAAATAAGATTGATTTCCATCCTTACATACCCAAATTTATTGAATGGAAACCTTCTTTTCAAAAATCAAAACTTAACAATCATATTTTCAAAATTCAAACACATTTGGAACTTCATTTAGCATACTCAAATTTGTTAAGCAAACTCTCCAAATTCAAAGATTTTCAAACACATTTGGAACTTCATTTAGCATACTCAAATTTTTAAGTGAAGTCTCCAAATTCAAAATCAAAATTTTTTTTTTCAAACACATTTGGAACTTCATTTAGCATACTCAAATTTGCTAAGTGAAGTCTCCAAATTCAAAACCAAAAATTTTCAAACACATTTGGAACTTCATTTAGCATACTCAAATTTGCTAAGTGAAGTCTCCAAATTCAAAAAATCAAAACTTTCAAACACATTTGGAACTTCATTTAGCATACTCAAATAAGTAAAGTCTCCAAATTCAAAATCAAAAATTTTCAAACACATTTGGAACTCATTTAGCATACTAAATTTGCTAAGTGAAGTTTCTAAATTCAAAATCAAAATTTCAAACACATTTGGAACTTCATTTAGCATACCCAAATTTTATAAGTGAAGTCTCCAAATTCAAAATAAAAATTTTCAAACATATTTGGAACTCCATCTAGCATATATTTGCTAAGTGAAGTTTCCAAATAAAAAAAAAAAAAAATTCAAACACATTTGGAACTTCATTTTAGCATTCCAAATTTTCTAAGTGAAGTTCCTATTTCAAAAAAAAATTATTCAAAACATATTTGGAACTTCATTTAGCATACTCAAATTTGCTAAGTGAACATTTCATTTCACAAAACTATGTGCTACTTCATATTTAGCATACCATATTTGGTAAAGTAAAGTCTCCACTTTCAAGCAAATCAAAACAAAAAGAAACACATTAGGATTTCTTTAGCATACCCAAATTTGCTAAAGATCCTACTCTTTCAAAATTCAAAACATCCAAAAATAAATGAAACACTTAGAATTTTCTTAGCATACCCAGAGTTTCTATGAATCTTATTTTCAAAAATCAAACAAAACACACTTGGGTTCTTCACTTAGCATACCTAAATTTGGTAAATGGAAATTCCAATTTTCAAAATCAAATAACAATTCACAAAAAGAAATAATTGTTTTCAAACACTTCACTTAGCATACCCAAATTTGCTAATTGAGTAAAATTCCAAAATCATCAATCAAAAACAAAAACAATTGACCCTTACTTTAGCATACCCAAATTTGTTAAATAAAATGGTCCTCAAATCAAAATCTCTAAATTCAAACAAACATGAACCTATGGAAGCATCCTTCTAAAAATATTTGAATCCACTTTTCAAGATACCCAAATTTGTTATGTTGGATTCATAGTAAAAAAATTCCTCTTTCAATCAAATTTCTAAATCTTCTTAAATCCATTTGAACCCCACTTAACACTTCCAAGACGTTCGATGTGGGTTCAAATTTTCAATTCAAATTCAAGAATCAACAAAGACAGAAATCTGATCCAAACTCATTTCCTATTGTAGATTCTCACCATGCTGACAACTATAGTTCGGTTTCGCCTTTGCGCTTGATCCAAAATGGCAAGCTCGCAAAAATTAGTTTTCACTTTTCCTCATGCAATGAATTTGACTTTGGACCAGGCCAACATCCCCTGATTAGATCATACACACCTTATCCATTTCGGTACAAGATTTGAGGGAGTGAGGATTACATGTGTGGGCACTCCCACCGATAATGGTGGTGGGTGTCTCATCCGTGAATTGATCTATCTTATAATTCTAACATCTCTTCATTAAAGAGGAAACCAGTGGTAGTCCAACTGGCTTCAGTAGTGATAGTACCAGTAGTGTCAGCCCTAGTTTCAATACACCCTATGGTTTCTCGTGCTACTCCAATGAGGGCTAGGACTCTCTCATCAGTACCCTCTAAGGGTAAGGCTCCCCTGATCTTAGGGATTGCCTCCCCTATTTTTGAGTACGGGTCTTGCTCTCACTCCTCCCATCCTACCAGAACATAAGTAAGGAACAAAAACCACATGATCAAGCGATATCACACTAGGATTACTAGGGAGATGGAGACCACCCGCCATTTATTGAAAAGTTTTTTGTTTTTACTTCACTACTGGTTACAGTAAACCAGTTTATCCTCTCTCTGGGTTAGATAGAGAGGATGTTAGGAGGATTCATACATCACCTCCACCAATGGTCCAACATTAGCCATCAGTTACTCAGAGCAAGAGGTTGTATGTTGTCCTCCAGTCAGTCTTACACTAGGTTGATGGAGCTTATACACGTTCAGAGTTCAGAGCTCAATTTGATCTAAGGTCCATCATCCCTCATAGTATGGGGAAACATATTCATTAGGAGAGGGCCAAAGAGGCCCACACATCAGTCACATTACCAATAGGGAGAGGCGTAAGTTCAATCGCCAGTCGGCAGCTTCCGTACTTGTTGATTTTCCAGAGCTCTGTAAACCATAGATAGAATCTTACTACGAGATCATCATGAGGAGGATCCTTCATAGAGAGTCGATGGTGTCTCCACCACACTGCTCTACCCCTCGTCCGTCATCACCAGTCCATGTCATATCATCTCCAGTTTTATCAAAGGCCATGAAGACCATATCTAGGGAGAAGCACACCCCGTTGGTGATGTAGCTATGTTGGGAGACTCTGTTGGAGTCTATATGGTAGATACTAGAGGATCTCTTCTCAGGGAGCAGCAGGCCATGGAAGGTGATGAGGTTGATCAGGAAGACACCACCCAATCAGCCTAACATCACTGACATCAGTTGAGGCAGAAAGATGAGCAGATAGATAGGATGTCATGGTAGTTAGAGGACTTGTTAGCAGTAGTCTTAGTACTCCAGAAATAAGCCCCAGCAGTTCATCCTACTACAACTGACATTAGTCAGCCTGAGTTAGTGCATGTCTTGGACCCAGCCAAGACCTTGCCTCCCGTTGAGCAAGGTCGTACTAGCATGTATAGGAAGGTAGTGGAAAGTACCTCCATATAGGAAAAAGACATCAGATCCGTGGTTGAGTAGCAAGTGAAGGAAGCATTGGCTCAAGCCTATGGAGGATCATCGGTTCCAAAGAGTAGACCCTACCCGAAGGAATTCGATTCAATCTAATATCCTAAAGGTTTTGTACCACCTTCCTTCAAAAGCTTTGACGGTAGTGAAAACTCAAGGCAACATATAACATACTTCAGGGCCAGTAGTTGCAATGTTGGTGGCAGCGATGCTTTGCTATTCCACCTCTTTGTTAATAGCCTAGCAGGGATTACTTTCAATTGGTATGCTGAATTGTCCAATAGTTCAGTAAAGACATTTGTCGAAGTTAGAAACTCTTTATCAAGAGGTTTCAAGGAGGGTTATCAGGTGATTTTGTTGTAGCACAACAACACCCAGGTAAGTCCTTTATTGATTATATTTTCTGATGGTGTAACCTGAGTATGAAATGCGAGCCATACTTGTCTGAGCAGCATGCCATTAAGATTCTTTTAAAGAATATCCATGGTCCGATCGCCTTCATGCTTAAGGGCTTCACTATCAAGATATTTGAGAAGCTAATCAACAAGTCTACATGGAGAGGCCAAACAGTTTCCTTTTTAAGACCAGTTGACTAAAGCAAAGCCACAAAAGGTCTATGAGAAAAAGTCAAGAGTAGTGACAATGGTATATAAGGGGAAGCAGCCAGCTAGAGATTAGTCCGAGAGACCACGACCTCAGAAGCCTCCACCTCCTTTGCCACCATTGAGGCAGCCCTATCAACCTCCACAGTAGCCTCCATGTAACACCACCTCCTCACCATACCACCAAGTGGCACACATACACGCCGCGAGGTAGCTATGGTCCACCTACTTTTTTAGATAAGCTTAACAAACCTTATTCATTTAAGAGGGAGGTAATCAGGAAGATCTTTAAGAATCTCTTAAAGAATCTTGCTTTTCAGCTACCCGAGTTTAGGAGACTGAAGGAAGTAGGCAAAAGTCATGATCTAAACTTTTATCCCTACCAATGTATGGTAGGCGATGTTTTGGAGGACTACTTCATATTTAAGGACTGGCTTGAACATAGCTTCAAGATAGGTGCAATAGTTATCCCAAAGGAATACCTTGTGGAACAACCATCTAATTCTATTAGGGTAATCCTTAAAGATACATGTGATCCTTCCAAAACTAAAGAAGGTTGGGATATTTCTTTATCCAAAACCTCTAAGAAGAACATCCAGAAGATCAAGAAGCTTTCCTTGTAAGTGCCTAAGTCAGCTCAAACCTCCAACACCAAAGAAGGTTTGCAAGTTATCAGTGCCAACTTGAGGAAAGGGGAGCTCTCGCAAAAGCAAAGAGAATGTGTCACAGATAGTCCATTAGCATAAACACAACGAGTCGCCTCTCCGCCTTATAATTCCACATCAGTGACTTCTTCCACTTCAGCTAATTCTTTTTCTTCTACTAGTAGAACTCTTGTATCGGCAAATAAGGGCATCAAATCCCTTAACCCCTAACTTTACTTAATTTCTATTTTATATCGCCAAACAAATCTAAGAAATTGATGAATAAAGTTAGTTTGAATTACATCTGTGTTACTTCTGATGGGTTGTCTTATTCTATTCCTAATGATAACTCTTCAAGTCAAAATAACTATAATAATTCTAATCTTCCTCTTTCTGATTTAGAGTTAGATTTTTCTACTCTGAATACTATAGGTTCGTCTCTTGAGATAGACTTGGAATCATTCAATTCTGAGGGTCCCATAAAAGAAGTTGTAGGTGAGCGATGCGGTAGTAGAATTCCATTACCATGCCACAAGTGATCAACGAAGTTGACCTCCGTAGTGGCAAGGTTCTACCTCTTAGGGCAACACCTCAACATAAAGGGAAACAAGTCATTGGTACAGAAGATTGAGAAGGCCCTCCACAGAATGCTCCACCCTTCGATATGCTTGTGGAGGACTAGCCTAAAATAGACTACAATGTCTTTTCTCATCTAAGAAAGTTGTCATCTAAGCTAAGCATATATGATGCCCTTGTCTTATCCAAAGAGATGAGGGAATCACTAATCAAGGCTCTCCTTGATCCTAAAATATGTTTAGCTCAACTGACCGCTATAGGTGAGGAGGCATATTACATAAAAGAAGCTCAGGGGATCACCTTCATAGATGAAGACCTTCTTCTGGTGGACTTGGAGCACAACCGTCCCCTTTACATCACGCTCGACATGGACAGGTTCAGACTGGCTAGAGTTCTTGTGGATCCAGGTGCATCGGTGAACATTATGTGTCTAAAGACCTTTGCCTATTTGAGGATTGACATCTCCACACTCCAAGGAGATCAGATGATATTAAGAGGATTCAACGAACAAGGTGAACGAGCTTTAGATTCTATAGTATTACCTTTGGAGGTAGGTGACTGAAAGACTGAAGCCAAGTTTTACATCATTAATTCGAATACTTCATTCACTACTTTGCTCGGTAGGCCTTGGATACATCAGAACAAGATCATTCCATCTTCTCTTCATCAGTGCATCAAGTTCAAAAAAGATGAGATTGAATACCATGTCAATGGAGATGAAAAGCCATTTTCAGTTAGACAGGTTGAGATTTATGAGGATGCGACCTACTATCTTCCTCAAAACACCCTTTCTCATGAACTTGGAAAAAATTTAAACTCAAAATAAAAAAAGAGAAAATGAAGAAAAAGAAAAGATAAAAGAAAAAGGAAAGATAAATGAAAATCAAAGTCAACAAGAAAGAGGAATTGAAGAGAAAATAGATTCACATATTACATTCCACCCACAGTTCATTCCATCACATGGACATGTGGGTAGGATGGCTCAACCTCCACCGTAGAGGAAGAAATAGGTAGTTCAGGTGGAAGACCCTCTGGCCATCACCGAGGTGTATTCCAGTCATTGGAGTACCTACACCATAGACTTGGAATCCAGCTCCAAGGATGAGTCAGATTAGTACCCAACCCCTCTCAGCAGGTTCCATTGGAGGTGACTTTCGATCTAGACAGAGATGAAGACCAGGCCTCCAGACAAAGTAAAGTACTTGAATATGGTTTATGTGAGACTCTTAGGTAGCAGCTGAGAACCTTAGCTCTAACCTCACTTATATCTCAGAAAGCTGAAGGTTTGGTAGTTAAGGAAGTCCCTAAGTCTTCCAGTGACATGAAGTAGAAGAGATTTATTTTGGGATCATCATCTTCAAGTCCTGAAGTTGATGTAGAACTTGAGAAAGATACATTTAAAGAATTAATTGAATTGCAATTTGACTTTTACTCACCTTTTGTTCATAATCTTATATAGGAAGGTTTAGTTCCTCACACATGGTCCAACCACAGGTCAGAGTACTTTGAAAAGCTATGGAACAATACAGGCAGGGAAACACAATCAAGAGAAGGACTTGGATTTGGTACATTAGGTCCAGTCGATGATGACGATTACTACTTAATTGTTACCAATTATTTGGAGTCTGATAGGTTCTTCTCACACACCAACTCTTATGAGAATGTGTGTTTAGAAATCTCAGATGATCTAGATGATCTCCAAGTCAAAGAGGCACCACCAAAATTTGAAGAAGAGATTCATTCAATAATTGACAAGCTTAAAGAAATCAACCTCAGGAGAGAAGAAAATCCATGACCAACGTACATCAGTTCATTACTAAATAAAGAAGAAACCAATGACTTAGTTTGGCTATTGACCGAGTTTAAAGACTGCTTCGCATGGAGTTATGAAGAAATGCCTAGATTATCTCCTGATGTAGAAGTCCGTAAGCTAGCAATAGATCCTAACGCTACCCCTATTAAGCAAGCTCCTAGATGCATGTGATTAGAAATTAAACAATAGGACATTTATGAAGTCAAGAAACTGATCGATGCTGGTCTCATCAGGGAAAAAAAATATCCTACCTAGTTAGCTGGTGTTGTCCCAATTAAGAAGAAGAATGGCCAAATTCGCATACGCGTCGATTTTAGGGACTTAAATAAGGCATGTCCTAAGGATGAGTTTCCTCTTCCTATAACAGAATTAATGGTGGACATTATCTCATCTCATACAATTTTCTCTTTCATGGATGGGACATCTAGCTATAACCAAATCAAGATGTCTCCTGAAGATGAAAGAAATACTACCTTCCAAAGCCTAATCAAAATCTTCTGTTATAGGGTCATGCCTTTCGACATTAAAAATGTTGGTCCTACATACCAACGCATCATGACTCAGATCTTCAACGAACTCATCCATCATCAGATTGAGTGCTATGTTGATGATCTAGTAGTCAAGAGTAGAGAAAAGGAAGACCACCTCTTTGACTTGAGAGTAGTTTTCGAATGGTTAAGATAATATAACCTCAAAATGAATCCCTTGAAGTGTGCATTCGGAGTAGCTTCAGGGAAATTCCTTGGGTTTATTATTCGACATTGAGGAATAGAAATAGATCTTGAAAAGATCAAAGCTATCTTAGAAATGCCACCTCCTAAGAGTTTAACTTAACTCAGATCCTTTCAAGGATGGCTGACGTATCTAAGATGCTTTATCTCCAACCTATCGGGGAGATGCAAACCATTTTCAGCACTTATTAAAAAGGATGCCAAGTTTAAGTTGAATGATAAGTGCTAGCATACCTTCAAAGATATCAAGCAGTATTTAGTGAAGCTGCCAGTTCTAGTACCCTATCCCGGTAGGCCATCCCTCTCTACACCGCTACATTAGGATGATTCTCTGGCTTTATTGGCCCAAGCCAATGATGAAGGGAAGGAGAACACTCTACTACCTCCTCACCGTGGTCGATTCACCGGGTGAACTATCCACCTATTGAAAAATATTGCCTAGCTTTAATCTTTGCTTCCCAAAAGCTATGACACGACAATCTTTCTCATAAGGTGAACTTGATCTCCTGAACAAATCCACTGTAGTATCTTATGACTCGGCCAATGCTATTCAGATGTTTGGCATGATGGTCCATGATTCTTTTGCAATTTGATATCACATTCGTACCTCATGCATAAAAGGACGAATAGATTTCTTAGCAGCACATCCACTTCCTGCTAATTCTCCACTTAGTGACGATCTCCCTAATGAATAAATCATGAACATAGGGTAGGCCGGCTATCGCCAATGGGAGATGTATTTTAATGGTGGAGCTTCTTTCCATAAAGGGGAAGCACCACGATCTATTCTCCCATAAAAGATAGGGGTAGGAATAGTTCTCCTACTTACAGACTGCGATGTGATGAGATTCTCATACTATCTTTCCAACCCTTGCACCAACAATGAAACTAGGTATGAGGCTTTGATTGCTGGTTTAGAGTTAGACATCATTATCAATGTCAAGAGCATCAACGTCTTTGGGGATTCCCAATTGGTCATCAACTAGATTGTCAGGTCTTACAAGGTTCTCAAACCTAAGCTTCATCATTACTATGAGTATTCCATAAAGATATTGGCCCAAATTCTTGATGTCACCATCTACAAGGTTCCTCAAGCAGAGAATACAATAGCAGATGATTTGGACAAACTTGCCAAAGAATTGGCATGTTCAGAAGGTGAGTCCATTTCAATAAGGATCCAAAATAGACAAGTCGTATCCCTTATTGATGTTGAACTCATCGAGAGACTTTCTATTGAAGGGGAGGTTGTCATTGCCAAAATGGACAAGGAGCTAGATTGGAAGCAACGTTCATAGATTACTTGAACATCGTCAAACTACCTCAAGAAAAGTCACAAGCCCATCAGGTAAAATAGAGAGCTCTCTCTTACGCTCTCGTTGATGGTACCCTGTGCCGCCGATCCTTTGGCCAAATGTGGTTACGTTATTTAGACAAACTTGAAGCTGATGGCATTATAATCAGTGTACATTCAGGTCTATGCAGAGCATATCAATCTGGTCCAAAGATGAAGATGAAGATCAAGCGACTAGGATACTACTGACCTTCAATGATTACAGACTGCATGGATGTAGCTAGGAGATGCCATCAGTGTTAGGTACATAGTGTGGTCCTCCACCAACCACACAACATTCTATATCCTACATTGGCCTCATGGCCATTTGAATGTTGGGGTATCGACATTATGGGTCTGATCAATCCTCCTTCTTCCAAGTGTCATCAATTCATCTTAGCTGCCACCTACTACTTTTCTAAGTGGGCGGATGTCATCCCACTCAGAGAGGTCACAACTCAGCATGTGCTTCAGTTTTTCAGGAACCATATCATATATAGGTTCGAGGTGCCTTGATGAATTATATTTGATAATGGTACTGCATTCAAAAGCATGAAGATCAATAGTTTTGCCAAAAGACATGATATAGATTGGAGATACTCCACCATCTACTACCCCAAAGCAAATGGCTTAGCAGAAGAATTCAACAAAACTCTCATCCAAATATTGAAGAAGACTCTTGATGATAACAAAAATGAGAACAGTAGTTGGTTGAAGCCTTGTTGGCCTACTACACCACATACCAAACTCCAACTCAGTCTACCCCATTTTTTTAGTTTATGGGTCTGAAGCAATCATACCTTTAGAAGTTCAACTCCCATCACTAAGGATAGCATTGGGTAGTAAGATCACTTCAGAGTAGAATGCAAAGTTTCGATTAGAAGATCTTGAAGGTTTGGAGGAGACTCACTTACGGGCATGCCAGAACCTCAAGTTATATAAGGCCAAAATGATTCAAGCTCACAACAAGCTTGTCCACCCTAGGTCTTTTCGAGTCGGAGAACTTGTGCTAGTCCTGAGGAGATCAATTGTTGCCCATCGAAAGATGGGAGGCAAGTTTGAACCCACTTGGGAAGGCCCCTATGTCATAGAGAAGGCCTACCAAAGAGGATCTTATCAACTTATTGATTGTAAAGGGGAACACCCGATGCTTCCAATTAGTGGGCTCTACCTAAAAAAATATTACCCATGAAATAACTTATGTTTGAAAATAATTATTAATAAAAAAAATAAAAAATTTGATTCAATTCATCAAATCTTCTCTTCTTTCGAAGCATTATTTTCTTGTCTTGTGAATCCACCATGACATGTCTAGGGTAAGAGTCCCCCAGTGGTTCCTATCCCACTTTCACAACACAAACATAATCTCCCGATGCTATTAGAATATGTATAATAGAACCCGAGAGGCATCCTATTTCTACTAGCACATCTAAGATAGGTGTGAGAGAACCCAAGCGACATCCTTTCTTAGTGTGAATTCCTTTTTTCCATCTGTGGCATCATTTTATCAAATCCCCTAGTGTCTTTAAGGTAGGTGTAAGAGTCCCCCAGAGGCATCCTATTCCTTTTAACACATTCATAAAAATAAACACAATTCTTTTGACTTGAGCTATTTTGATGGGAGTAAGCCCTTTGTGGCACTCACTCATTAGCTGCTCTAGGTCAGGTCTACATGCTACCTTGCTAGTATGTCACCCCAATGGTCACTTATTTAGGGGATATTGCTTTCTTCCTAACTTGACCATTGCACACCAACGAGCGCCTTGTTAGTATGGTAGTCTTCACTGCCCAGCCAGTAAGTTACCTCGTGTTGATTTTATTTAGGAAGATGTGAGTCCCAAAGCTTTCTTCTTGAACTAATCATCATGATCTAACTAGGTCGAGTATATTTGAGGTTTAGGATAAGTCCCGAGAGGCTCCTTTCATCTTAACTACATGTTAGGTGATATAAGTCCTTAGTGTCATTCACTCAGTAATCACCCTAAGTTGGATACAACCTGTCGAGTCGAAGATAGACTATCCCAGCAATCAGTTCTGCTATAAGAGGATGTGACTCCTCAAGCTTTCTTCCTAGGCTGATTATTGCAAACTAATGGGCACCTTAGGTTAGTTGAAGTTCACTATGCTGATAGCAACTCACCCATATACACCACCTTGGATGTGAGTCCCTGCTTTCTCCTTGAGTTCAATACTTATTAGATATATGACTAGCCATGTCATCTCTATAGGGTTTTGGACTAAGCCCTTAGCAACCCCTCTCCCAGCGTGCACTCTATTTGGATCATATTTCGAACCCCATTTAGACACTACCCATGTTACTTTTGGATTAGGCAGTTCCCTTTTCCTACTAGCCACCCCTGTGGTTGGAGAATTTGTTGAGTGGATGCATAGATTCTCCCTTGGTTTAGTAAATCTATGATAGGTCTAGGCTGATATAAGCTCCTTCTCAATTTGATCCCTCGTAAACTAATAGGGTTCATGATAAACAAACTAAATAAAATAAACAAAATATTTACTTGTGGATTAGGAATTCAAGCCCCCAAAGGGCCTCTTTTCCCAAGCAAGCATCCTATATTTAGGGCAGTGTTAGCAAAACTCCCTATAGAAATTGCATGACTACCCTAGCTGAGATAAGTCCCCAGGTTGACACTCACTCCATAGTTTCCCTTAGATCGGGTTCAATCTATTTTGTTACAAGCAGGTTACCCCGGTAATCATTCTTCTTTGGGAGAAATAAGACTATGATGCATTTTTTCTAGCATGATTATTACAAATTGACGGGCAACCCGAGGTCGGGTTAGATTTGTTGCCCAAACCAACCAATCACCCCAGTGGTCTTTTCTAGTGGAAGATGTTAGTCCGAGCTTTCTTCCCTTGAATTGATCATTATAAAAGGAACTCCTTTGGTGGATAGTTCTCCCATCGAAACTATCCCTTTGGTTCAAGAATTGAGATAGGTCTAGGATATAAGCTCTTTCTCAGTATGATCCATCATAAACCAACAAAATCCATCAAAATAAACAAATATAAAAAATAAAATTAATCATGACTATCCTTGAGCTGATCTAAGTCCCCCATCAACATTCACTCAATAGTTAGCCCTAGGTTGGGTTCAATCTGTTGCCTTGCCAATAGATTAACCCAGCAACCGGTCTCTTCTTTAGAGGATGTAAGTGTACTACACTTTCTTTCTAATTTGTTGCATATAAAAGGCATCTCTTTGGTTGGCTAGTCCTACTATGTGTTTAGTAGACTACCCCTTTGAATTAGTAAATTTGAGTTAGGTCTAGACCTCCGTGGCTCCTACTCAGTGCAGTCCATTGCAAACCAACAAGGTCCATAACAAAATCCAAATCTAAAAATTGAAACAAATTCAACCCTCTTCCCTAGTGAAAATTTCTCCTCGAGACTCAAATCAAATCAAACCTCTCATTCCCTTGTGGATGACTTGAAGCTACTTCCCTAGTGGAAGGTTCACACTCTATCCCTTAGTGGATTCTTCCCTCTCTCATATGTCCATAAGTAGAGCCACATTGCATTAAGCTCGGATTCTTTCTACACCTTGGGTTAGGGATACATTGTATTTGTGATCTGTTGTTGATCGATAGTTTACCACCATGCATGTTCTTTCCACACCACACCTATTGGGTGCCCTTTGTTGACATCATTTTTAGAATGAGCTCTCAACCCCTCCATCTTAGACATAGGACTTCTCTTAGACTTTAAGAGTTCCTTAATCTTAAGACACATCTAGGGATTCGGTGGACACTCAACCTAGACTTAGAGACTTAGAAGAGTTAGCCATATGAATACGTTATGCCTTAGGGGTGTCAGGAAAATTTGCCTACCCTTAGCTTGAACCACTCCTCACCTTCCTTCCTTCATGTCCAACCTCAAATCAATCTTATTTGATTTTCTCCAAACTCAAATCAATGCCACATGATTGAAATCCATGATTGAAACCCATGAATTAAATTCCTAAGTCCAAATCTTTCTTAAGTCATTAATCTTCGTTTAAGGACTTAGCCTAAATCATGATCAAATCACTTCAAATCATAGAAATTTTCTCATAACTCATTTATATTCACATATATAAATGAAATAAAAACAAATCAATCAAATGAAATCCAAAATTAAATTCCAAATTTAAAATCCTTCTTAAGTCCTTAATTTCCTCTTAAGGACTTAACGTAAATCATGTTCAAATCAATTCAAATTCATGGATTTTCATAACTCATTTATATTCTAATTTATATTCACATATATAAATGAAATCTAAATATAAATCAATCAAATCAAATCCAAAATTAAATTCCAAATTTAAAATCTTTCTTAAGTCCTTAATTTCCTTCTAAGGACTTGCCTAAATCATGATCAAATCAATTCAAATTCATAGATTTTCTCATAACTCATTTATATTCTCATTTATGTCCACATATATAAATGAAATATAAATATAAATCAATCAAACCAAATTCAAACTCCAAACTAAAAAAAAATTTCCTAAGTCCTTTAAATTCCCTCTTGAAAGACTTAGCCTAGATCATGATCAAATCACTTCAAATCCTTGAAATTTTCTCATCATTTATATTCTCACATATATAAATGAAATATAAATTCAAACAATGAAAACCACTTCCAAAAAATCAAACTCAAATCCACCCAAAATCCAACCTAAGCCTTTGAAGTCAAAATCTTGAACTTAGCCAAATCCACTTCAAATCCAAACTCTTGATTTTCCTTCATGATTCAATCAACCCTACAATCATGAATCCAAATATAAATACAAGCTTCAATCACTTAATCAAAATCCACCCAAAAAATCAGACCCCAAATCCATTCATATTCTTCCTTTGAATATGAAATTATCAAATGAATCAAAACCCATTTGACTTCAAACCACTTACAAATGGATTTATATTTCAATCATAAGTTCATATGCAAGTTCAATCAAACTGAAATCAAGCTTTGACCAAGCCATTTGACCCACTTAGGCTCACTTGACCCAAAGTAACCTAAAGTACCATTATGAACAAAATTCTAATCCTAACTAAATAGGATTGAATCAAACTCACCTATGCTCTCATCATGATCAACAATCATCATGAGATGATCAATCAATCAAATTGGGTCAAACCAAGTCAAACCTAAGAGTTGACCAAGTCAACACTTAGCCAAAATGGAACATAACAACCAAAATCCACCATAGGCCACATTGATTGAAACCAATGATCTAAGTTCATTCATGAACTATGTTTGAACTTGACCAAGTCAACATTTGAGCCTAACCTAGCCCAATTGGCCACTTGACCCAAGTTGACCCAACTTGACCTAAAAGTAAAAAATGTGTCAAAACTTGATCTAAGCAAAATTGATTGAAACAAGTGGGTCAAGTTCATTCCAAATCACGTTGAACTTGACCAAAGCCTCAATTGGCCACCTAGACCTAACCTAGCCCAATTGACCTTGAACCCAACTTGACCTAAAGGGGTCATGTTGAGCCAAATTCAAACTTAACCAAATTTGATTGGAAACGAAGAAATCAATCCACTTCATATGACTACTAAACCTAAACCTACCCATGACCTAGCTCAAATAGTCAAATGGGTCAAATTAGTCAAATTGACCCATTTGACCTAAATGAAGTCATATGAACCTAATTCAAACCTAAACCAAATTGAATCAAACCAAAGCCACAAAAACATTTCAAATGGTCATATGAACTTACCCAACCCTTGGTTTGACCCAATTTGACAATTAGTCAACTTGACCCAAGTTGACCCATTTTGACCTAAATGAGTCAACATGAGCCAAACCATATCAAATGAACTCCAAATCTGATGAAACTTGGACAAACCTATTTTCTCAACATACCCAACATATCCAAATTCAAAAATCAGCCAAATGACCATTCTACCCCTAGGTCATAGAATAAATTTTGGTCAAATCTATTGGGAAGGTGGTCAAGCCCTCTTCATATCTACTTGATACCTTCCTAATAGGTCAAGTAGACCCTATGGAGGGTGGTGCACCCAACCCAATGGGTTTGGTCCCAAGGACAAAACTGAGCACATGGCTCAAATTAGCCATATGGAAAACTTCCCTCCACTCAATTTGAAGCACATGGGAGGTTACCACTCAACTCCTTAGCCCAAACTGACCATGTGCAAATGTCTAACAACTCAAAGAAACATTTCAATCTTGGCAATTGGATCAAAATGGCAAACAATTCTTCGGCCACCCGATTTCCATATGGGGAGATATAATCCCCCTAATTCCACTTGAATTCAACTTCTCATCATTGAGGAGAGTCATAGGAACCATCTTAGTGATCATAAGCTCTCTAGGATTTGAATTTGGATTTCTTGGTTTTCATCCTTGAAAATGGGGAGGTCCATTGAATCCAAAACTTCCTCCACACTCAAACTCCACCAAATTCACTTTGCATACTCCCGAGGATCACGTCAAGCTTGCCCCACATCTTTCCCAAGCTCCGAAGGCAAGAGGAGATCCAATTCCATCAAAATCGCAAAGGAGGTAAGGAGGGGTTGGTCCATAGAGCAATCCACTCAACCTCAAGAGCTAATACTCTCACCACAGCTTCGTCTCAACCAGACAAAGCTCCTCTAAGGGAATCGAGTGCTAGTGATCACCTCTAATGAGGTTAGGCATTTTTTGAGCACAAAACCCTCAAGGTGTTGGTCCTTTGAGAAAGAAAGTTTAATGGCATGAGATTTTGACCATTGGATAGGCTTTCCATTGGGGTAGATGGTGTGTAAGATTTCAATCCAAGCTCATCGATCTTCCCTTTGAAAGTGGACGATCTCCATTATTCCTCACGGATGAATAGGGATGATCTTGGCTGTCCATCCATGCATTTTGGATGGACGACCGAGATTAGACACACGTTTTAAATCCTATTTCACCTTTTAAAACCATGGGTTAATTCATGGCCATTCGATCCTTGATCGAACGATGGATATAGAACCGCGTAGCGCCATTGCCATGCATGTTGTGACGAGATGTTTAAGTGGCCGCTATTCAGTGATGCATGGAAAGCACACCTAACTCAGCCACCATGTGTCACATCGACTGGATTAAGGGATTAATTAGTGTTTAAATAATTCTAATTAATCCTCTAAATGTCAAAAATTCATATCTCTCTAAAGAAAAAAAAAAAAATATGATGTAAATTGTCACTGAAAGATAATTTAATCTAAAATATTCTAAAATTAGTTTAATGGATTTTGAAAATTATCTTTCTCTGATTTTGGGTTTTATTGGAAATCTTAATTTGCTAATTACTCCCTAATTAATCCAATAATTAATCTCAAACTTCTTGGGTATATTTTGGGTGATGTCTTCTACTTCCCCTAATTTTCTTGTGATTTATTGGTGGCTTAATTGGAGGAATTGATAATTTATTTCCTCATTACCCCCTTATGTAATTAAGGGTTTTATTAGTGTTCTATTCCCTTATTAAATTCGATTAAGGTTTAATCCAGTGAATAGGTGGATTAGGGAATAGCTTTGGGCATTTCCCCTAAGCTATTCCCTAAACCCCCTTTTCCTTCCTAATCTTCTCTTAATTAAGGGTTAATTCACTAATTACCCTCTTAATTAATTTCTTAAAATTTTTAAAACTTTCTATAACTTAATTAATCTACTTTGGATAGATTCTTAGGTGTTAAAGAGCTTAAGTTCAATTAAGGAAATCAAAACTCAACTTATATGTCTGAGGGGTGTTTTCAAATTACTTAAGTTAAACCCCTTAGATTAATTAACCATTAATCATGAGCCAAATTGCATTAGGCCCTTTTCTTCCTAGCTGCATTACAAATTTAAATTTCTTTTGAGGTTTTATGTCAACTCATTGGCTCATAATTATTTGGTTAACTATGCTAAGGTGGTGGTGTAAGGGTTAATTAAGATACTTAATTCATACCTTAATCTAATCAAAATATAAAATGAATCTAGTCATCTAAAATTAAAAAAAATTGTCAAACACATGTGGAATGGGTTAAATAAAAACTTAATCCACATTTTCAAAATTCAATCAAATTCAAAATCAAACAAAATCATATTAAATTAACTTTGATTTACTTTAAGCTTTCTTATTTTATAAGATTGTCTTTAGGATTTAATTAATGTGAATGTGTTTACATGATTTCATTGCTTTAGTTCTTTCCCCCTACATGTTAAATATGTATGTCATGTGGTTTCATGCATCCATGCCTTTCAAAAATCAAATTTAAAATAAAAAATATTTCCTTTATGTCAAATTGCATGTGTTGGCTAAAGTAAGAATATGAATGGCTATTATCACTATTAAATTTAAGTTATTTTCAAAATATATGAATCAATTATCAAAACTAAAGTGTGTTACTTATATCTTAATTATAAGTTTGCATGTGAATAAAATATAATGGATGTGCTTAGTGTAGGTTTTCATTCTCTTCTCTTTAGTATAGTTTTGAATAGATTTGACAAGGTGTGTGGTTCATTTGAAAAGAACCTAACACTTGCTTAATTCCATATCCTATTGATTCCTATACTATCACTTAAGAAGTACACCTATGCTTACATATATATAAATTGCATAAACAAAAATAAACCAACTAACACAAGCTCTTGCATTCTTTCTTTTCCATTCATTTCTTTTGTACACATGTTTTGTATTTAAGGAAAGTGGTATATTAGTTGACAACCCGGTTGAGGTTTTAAGTAGCCCTAAGTAGGTCTTGTACCATACACTAGTTAACAATGATGTTCTCACTTATGTCTTTCTTACTTTCATGTGTGCATGTGAAAATTGGACGAAATCACTTTTCTACTTAATAAAAATCATGCATCATAAACTTTCAAATTTTCTTAAATAAATTGCTTAGCATGCATCATAAAGTGTGTTAAACATTCTAATTTATATGTATAGATATTCTTAGGACTTATTCATATGCATGTTACTCATGTTGGAAAAGAAATGAAGTGATGTATGTTTTATGAATTTAGTTCATTTTATTTAATCTTAAAATGCCTTTCTTTTTGAATAGGTTTATTTTGAGTTCATCTAAACTTAGGATTAATTAAAACACCTAATTAAAACATTCACTAAACAAAACTAAAACATGAATCCACTTTAAAAATTAGGAAGGAAAGAGAAGTTCTCTTCTCTTTCTTCCTCTTTATAACTTAATAAGTAATTGTAGGATTCACTTGAACCTAATCAAAACATGAAATAAAATCAACCCAAAATAATTAAATCACTTAAATGAAACCCTCCTCTAAGTTTAACATGGTTCACACTTAGAATATTCTAACTTAATGCCATAACTAAGCATACCACACAAACCTCCAAAGCACACATTAGGCTAAGTCACCACTTCTAGCCTTAGGTTAGGGTAGTGCATGGTTTGATGCTTGCTTTTGTTTTATGATATATGTTTTTAGTTTGGATGTTAGGATGTATGTGCATAGAATGATTGGTAGGTGATCTTAGCCTAACCATTATCTTCTGCAGGGTATTGTGCTTAAGGGGCACTATAATAAATAAAAATATAAATGCTCTTGTTGTGCAAGTGCTTATGCCCCTAAGCATAATCCAATAGGCCAGGTGGACTTAGTCCCCCATGTGTGGGGTGATAAGTCCAATATACATGCTTGGGATTTGGTGGTTGTTTAGCTATCCTTTGTTTTGCAGGTGTTAGTTAGATTTACTTTTTTCTTTTCATGTAATTTTTGCAACTAGGATTTTGGAATGATTATTATGGGGATTAGGATGAATATTGGTCATAAGATCTTATCTTATGCACCATGTGAAGCCTTTAGAGCATCCACCTTCCAACCATCCAAAAGGAGGAACCAAAGAAAAATGAAGAAAATAAGGATAAAGAAATGAAGTTTGAAGACCCCCATAACAATCAATTCCTTGCTTAATTATATTTAATTCATTTGTAATCTAGGTTGTATAAGGGTAGAGCTACCCAATTTTTTTTTTTGGGTTTGTGTGGTGGTACCCGACCACAATGGCCTCTTATTCTTTTGTGATTAGCTTTATAAATTGATTGATGATTTGTTTAGCTTGTGCATTAAGTGGCATCCTTTTCTTAGTTTCTTCCTTGCTTTATACATGGCCAAGATGTGGATTAGGCTCTTAGAGAAAAATAAATCTTATACCAAACATAATAATCCAAAACTAAAATAAAGAACTCATAACCTCGCCTAAAGCTTAGGGAAAAATCAAGATAAAAAGATTAGAAACCCCTTAGTTGGATGAGTACTTCTTTTATAACATCATGCACAAATGCATATTATTTTTACTCTTGATTTGAGGGCTTCCACCTTTGCCAGAGAAACTTAGCTTGACCTTTGAGAGCCATGGTGGAAACACACCTCCTCCCTTCTCATTGATTTTGGCCAATAATCTCATTTCTCATGCAGAAATATGAATCTTATTAGAGTCAAAATAATTGTCCAAAATGAAAATAAAATGAAATTTGAATTGCATTAGATTTAGGTCATTTGAAGCATGTCCTTACATGATCTAGTCTCTTTAGGGAGTGAGTTCAAGGACTTAGTTTCTTTCTAAATAAATAATAGCCTAGCGATATTGCATAAAGCATATGACTTGCCAACATAAATTTAAAATCATTGGAGGAGTTAGTTGGAAGCCACCGCCAAGCAATTGTAAGTCCAAGAAATTGGGTGGCTTGTCCTCTCTTGAGGGGGCAAACCAAATACCCATTTTCTCCTTAGATTTAGGTTGTGCCGCCTCCAAAGCTCCCTTGATTTAGGTTGAGGTTATTTCTCCTTTCATGGGCCATAAGTAAAAATCCTCACCTCTTAGGCATTTCCTTAATTTTGTTTTATGGAATCATAAGTCCTAAATTTCTAATGAAAAATTCAATTCAAACAAATTAAATCAATTACAAAAATGTAAAGCCAAACCATAGGATAGTTTGAGATGCTCACTAGGTTTCCTAGCATCGTGGGCATCTTCAACTTATATATCTTTTGGCTTTGATAATAACTCACTCTCTTTGATCAATCCCATTTGGTCTTCCAAAATAAACTAATCAATTTATAGTCCTACCATATTGAAATCTTTGGAGACAATGATCATTTACCTTAATCGAGAGTATTTCTAACGGATCTCTTCCCTTAAGATGTAATTAACTATAGGGGCTTGCCCCTGTAGGAAACTTAATGAATATGATTTAAAATAAATCTTACTTTACTTTTTCATGTAAAGTAGGGGAAGAATCTCTAGTACATATGCAGACCCATTGTCCTTAGGAGTCCTTATTCGGGTGATTAGGTCCATTGTAGGGTGGTGACTTCTATCTTTTGAGATAGTACACCTCTCCTCAATGTTGTACCCAATCACCTTAATTAGAACATCTACGGATCTACGTGGTGTCCCAACAAGGAAAATTTATATTTTTATATATTTTTGTTTTCATTTATCCTTCTTTTCCCGAAAGGGAGAGGGGATAGATGAAGGCAAGAAATGTATAAAAGAATATATTTTTCACCACGGATACTACTGGCCTTTGATGATCACAGACTGCATGGATGTAGCTAGGAGATGCCACTAATGTCAGGTGCATGGTATGGTGCTACATCAACCGCCTAACATTCTACATCCTACATTAGCCTCATGGCCATTTGGCATACCGACATAGTGGGTTTGATCGATCATCCTTTCTTCCAAAGGTCATTAGTTCATCCTAGCTGCCAGGGACTACTTTACCAAGTGGGAGGAGGCAATCCCACTTAGAGAGGTCACAACTCAGCATGTGCTCCAATTTTTCAAGAACCATATCGTATATAGGTTTGAGGTGCTTCAAGGAGTTATATCCAATAATGGTGTGGCATTCAAGAGCACTAAAATCAATAGCTTTGCTCAGAGACACAACATAGATTGGAGATATTCTACCATCTACTACCCAAGGGAAAATGGCTTAGCAGAAGCCTTCAACAAAACTCTCATCCAAATATTAAAGAAGACACTCAATGATAATAAGTGGCAGGGAATGAACAGTTAGTTGAAGCCTTGTGGGCTTACTGCACCACATACAAAACTCCAACTCAATCTACCCCATTCTTCTTAGTGTATGGGTCTGAAGTCATTCTACCATTAGAAGTCCAACTCCCATCACTAAGAATAACCATGGGTAGTAAAATCACAACAGAGTAGAATGACAAGTTACGGTTGGAAGAGATCAAAGGTTTGGAGGAGAGACCTTCGGCATGCCATAACCTTGAGTTGTACAAAGCTAAAATGATTCAAGCTCACAACAAGTTGGTCTATCCTAGAGATTTTCAAGTAGGAGAGCATGTTTTAGTTCTAAGGAGACCAATTATTTTCTATCAAAAGATGGGAGGCAAGTTTGAACCCACTTGGGAAGGCCTTTATGCCATAGAGAAGGCCTACCAAGGAGGATCTTATAAACTCATAAATTATGAGGGAGAGTGCCCGATGCTTCCAATCAATGGGCTCTACTTAAAGAAATACTATCCATAAATCTTGTTTGAAAATAATTATCAATAAAACTTCTTTTCATCTCAATTCTTATCTCTTCTGTGTTATAAATATATTTTGCTTGTGAATTTGCCACGATGTGTTTAGGGTAGGTATAAGAGAACCCAAGAGGCATCCTATCCCTCCACAACATAAACACAAACTACAAATGATCCTCTAGTACTATTAGGATAGGTGTAAGAGAAACCAAGAGGCATCCTATTTCAACTAGTACAACTAAGTTAGAGAGAACCCAAGATTCATTCTTGGTGGAGTCATAATTGCTCCTATATTGCTATTTCATCCTTTATTCTATATGTTAAGGGTAGGTGTAAGAGAAACCAAGCGGCATCGTATTCCCTCTTTCACAACACAAATAAACACATATCTTTTATCTCGTTATTTTGATGGGGCAAGCTGGCACTCACTCATTAGGTCGGGCTGACGTGCTACCTTGCTAGTGTGTCACTCAAGTGGTCACTTATCTAGCGGATGTGAGTCCCCCTGCTTTCTTCCTAACTTGACAATTGCAAACCAACGAGCGCCTTGTCAGTTTGGTAGGTCTTATTGCGCATGTGGTAAGCTACCCTATGTTGACTTTATTTAAGAGGATGTAAGCCTACACGCTTTTTTTATTAGGCAATATGCATTGAGTAGGTCAACTAGGTCTAATATATTTGAGGTTTAGGATAAGTCCCCCAACAACTCCTTTCCTCCTGACTACATTAAGCTTGGGTCTAGTCCTTACATAGGACTCTTCATTTAGTAGTCTACCTAGGTCGAATAGCCTTTATCGAGCTGAAGACAGACTATCCTAGTGATCAATTTTGCTTTAGAGAGATGTAAGCCTAAACGCCTTCTTTATAGAATGATTGTCGCAAATTGACGGACACCTTAGGTTGGTTGGTTATCGCTATGGTGATGGTGATGCACCCGGTGGATACACCTCTCTTGACAGATATGAGTCCCTGCATTTTCTCCTTAAGTTGGCCACCGAATACCTATAGGCTTTCTTTTACAAGGTTTTGGATAAAGCTCCTAGCGGCACCTCCCTTGTGGATACTCTATTTGGATCAGGTCCTTAGCAACCCAATTTAGACATTACCCTGGTTATTTTTGGATTGGACAGTCCCCCTTTCCTAGTAAGCACCCCTATGGTTGGAGAATTTATTCAGCGGATGCACACATTCTCCCTTGGTCCAGTAAGTCTAAGATAGGACTAGGCTAATATAAGATCCTTCTCAATGTGGTCCCTCGTAAACCAACAGGGTCCATGTAAATATCAAATAAACAAAATATATCTTTGCTTGTAGATTAGAATTCAAGCCTGGCCCCTTTCCCAAGTGCATATCTTATATTTAGTGTTAGCAAAAACTAGGAATTGCCTGACTTCTTGAGTTGAGATAAGTCCTGGGTCCACACTCTCTCGAGCCCTTAGGTTGGGTTTACTTGTTGTGCCACCAAAGTCACCCCATCATCCTTACTTTGAAAGATATAAGTCTATTATGCATTCTTTCCAGCACGACCATTGTAAACCGACGGGCAGCCTTAGGTTGGGTCTAATTTGTTGTGCAAGCGACAGATCACCCCAATGGTTTGTTGTTTAAGAAGATGTGAGTCCACGAGCTTTCTTCCTAACAAAACCATTACAAACTGAAAGGCATCCCATATTAGTTCTACCCACCAGGGACTATCTCTTTGAATTTGTAAATCTAAGATAGGTCTAGGATGATATTAGCTCATTCTTAGTAAATCCATCACACCAATAGGGTCCATCTAAAATTAAATTAATTCTGATTATTCTTGAGTCGATATGAGTCCATAGTGGTATTCGCTCAAATAGTCACCCTAGGTCAGGATTGATTTGTTGTGCCATGGATAGATCACCCCAACAGCAGATCCCTGCTTTAGAAGATGTAAGTATGCTATGCTTTCTTTCTAGAACATCCATTGCACACCGAAAGGCAACCCTTAGGCGATAATCCTACCTTGTGGTACCCCTTATATGTAAATATGAGATAGGTTAAAACATAGCCCCTTCTCGGAGTCCATCGCATGCCAATAGGGTCCATAACATAACACAAAATTAAATTAAATCAAATCAATATAAAATCAAATTAATCATCGACTACTCGAGTTGAGGTAAGATCCTAACACTCACTTAGAAGTCACTTTAGGTTCATTGTTGTCCATCCAGATCACCCCAGCCTTTTCCCCTTTTAAAAAAATGTAAGTCTACTACACTTTCTTTCTAGCATAGTGCACATCAAAGGCAATCCTTAGATCGATAGTCCTACCTTATGGCGTAGACTACCCCTTTGGACTTATAAATCTAAGATAGGGCCCCAGGCTCCTTTTAATGTAGTCCATCCCAGAAGGTCCATAATAAAATAAATTCAAAACCAATCTCCCTGAGGAGTCAAATTAAACATATTGGACAAACCAAAATTCTCCTAGGAGGTGCAAATCAAATTAGCCTCCATAGTGGAACCTAGATCTAAATCAAACAAATTCAATCGAAAGTGTACATCCTCAGATATGCCCAAATCTAGAACCCTTCTCCCTAGTGGAGCCATAAAAAATTAAACCAACCTCCCCAATGGATTCTAATCAAACAAATTAAAGAAATCTAATCAAATTCTTATCCCTAGTGGATAGCCTGAACTTGCTTCCCTAGTGGAAGGTTCATATACCCAATCCCTAGCAAATTCGAGCACATATCCCTAGCGGATATGCCTCCACATCAATTAATATAAACAAATTAAAATCAAGATCTTGATCCCCATCAATTATATAGATTCTTATCCCAAGTAATACACCCAAACTAATCATATTCAATCAAACTCAAATTATTATCCCTTAGTGGATAACTTGAACCGCTCTGGAAGGTTCATGTACTCAATCCCCAACGAATTCTTCTTGCTCTCTATGCCTTAAGCATAAAGTGAGTCGCATCTACTAAGATCATGATTCTATATACCTCCGTGGTAAAGATCATTTCTATTAATGTTTGCAATCTTCGGATGCTATTGATCATTAACGCCAATATGTGTGCCTGTGCCTTACACCACACCTATTGGGGTCCTTTCGTTGACCTCACTTTGGAGTGAGCTCTTAACCTCCTTCTTAGACTTAGACTCTTAGACACTAAGAATCCTTAGTCAAGACACTTCTAGTGATTAGGTGAACACTTAAACCTAGAGACTTAGAAAGGTTAACCATAGGATTAGGCTATGCATTAAGCCTTATGGAAATCACTTATCCTATAGCCTAAACCCACTACATATACACCTTCTTAAATCAAACCCAGATTCAAATCTCAAACCAAATCTCAAATTCAAATTCAAATTCCAAATCTAATTCCAAATTTAACTCCAAATGATTGAAACCCAAAATCAAGTCAAATCAAAATCCTTCCTAAGTCTATGATTTATCTTATAGATTTACTTAGCCAAATCCAAATCAATCCAAATTCAATTGACTTTCTCAAAGATCAATTCAACCCTTTGATCAATTTATCAAATTCAAACTCAAACTCAACTTCATACCATGATCCAAACCTAAATCCAAACTCTTAAGCCAATTTAATGGACTTAGCCAAATCCTATCCAAATCAACTCAAAACCAATGGATTTTCTCTTGAATCAATCATTCATTCAATTATCTACCCAAATATAAATGAAACCTATAATCATCAAATCAAATCAAAGCCAACCCAAGTTAAACCCAACCTAGCCCTTTTGACTTGAAAATTTCAAATGAGCCAAAATCCCATATGCCAAATTGGTTTCCCTTGAATTTATATTTTACCCGTGGCTCATATATAAGTTCAACTAAACTCGAATCAAACCAAAACCAAACTAATTGACCCACTTAAGTCCACTTGACCCAAAGTGACCTAAAGGACCATTTGAGCCAACTTCCAATCCAACCTAAATTGGATTGAACTAAGCTCAAAAATCTTCCACCATGATTGTTGATCAATGGATCAATCAATTAGGTCAAACCAAGTCAACTTAATCATTTGACCAAGTCAGCCCTTAGCCAAAATGAACCATAACTAGCCAAAACTCATCCTACATCAAATTGATTGAAACTAATGATTTGAATCAACCCAAAATTAATATTTAAATATGACTTGACCACCAATTGAGCCAAACCAAGCCCAATTGGCCATTCGATCCAAGTAAACCCAAATTGGCCTAAAGGACCAAATTGGGTTAAATCATCATCTAAACAAAATTGATTGCAATCAATGGATCAAATTCATTCCAAATTTATTATTAAACTTGACCAAAGCCATAATTGTGCCTAATTTGACCAATTGGTCAACTTGACCTGACCTAGCCCAAATTGGCCTAAAGGATCAATTTAGACTAAATCCAAATTAAATCCAAATTGATTCGAACCAAAGACCACATTCAACTTCAATTAGCCAATTGAACATGAATCAACCCATAACCCAAGCAAATTTGGCCAATTTTGATCAAATTGGTCAATTTGATCCATTTGATTCCAAATGAGCCAAAATCAATTCTAAGCAAATTAAATCAAATTGATCATACCAAAACTCTTTAAATCATCATTTGAACCTAACCTAAGCCTTGGTTTGACCCAATTGGTCAACCTAACGTGACATGACCCAATATGACCCATACGACCCAAATTGAACCAAATCTCTTGAAACGAAGCCATGACCCATTGGGGGCTGATCAAACCCCAAACCATTTGGGATAAGCCCAAAATCAACCCAACCAAACTAAATCCTCATGGATCCTCCTCCACATAGGATTCCACCCAACCTCATTTAATTCTCATCACATGCATTCACCTCCTCCCCAACATTTGCATTCAATGGAGCTGATCATATGGCAAAGAAAAGAAACTTTGGAGAAAATCCAAAGTCCTCAATCAATCCATCATTCATCCCAACCACCCCAAGCAAAATGACAACACTTAGAGCCAAAATTCAAAAAGAGGAGGATTTTCTACTATTAAAGGAGGGAGAAATGAGGCTTCATTTCTCTTCCTCCTACCACTATTCAGCCCCCTAGAGCTCCCCAAAGCAACCAACCACCACTTCCCCACCTCTCTTGAGAGAAAAACATCAAAATCGAGTAGATTCCTGTGAGAAAATGGAAAGCACTGGAAAATACATCATTCCGAAGTGAAGGTGAAGGCTACACACATTCGAAGCTTCCTCTTGTACCTAGGAGCTCACTCAGATCTTCACCATCACCGAAAACTATCCCCGATGAGGTAATTTACCCAAACTTTAGCTGGTCTTAGGAACTTCTATTTATGTTGATTCTTGTATGATTTTTAGGAATTTTCTTAGAGAAGCCTTATATTTTTCATTATATTTAGTCCTAATACAAAATGATAGATTTTTTGGTGAAAATCACCATGAAAATGAGCTACATCAGATGAAATTTAGTTCAAAATTGTGAAAAATCTCGTCGAATGAATAGTATTCCATCAAATTTCTTGCCATCCCATCCTCGCTGTTCGAGATGGACATCATCATCGTTCATTCGTGGATCCGAATGCCACCGCGATCGGCGTCATTCATGATCATGCGTTGATCCACGGATCACATAATTAGATAACATGGATGATCACCGATAATCCATGATCGACGCAATTAACCAATCATGATCCCATGTCCGCTCTTCACGCGTGTATTAATCGCGCAATGGAGCACCCCATGCGCGTGCCAATCTTGACATGGCACCACATTCATCAGCGTATGGCAGGTTAAGTGGAAAATGCCTATTTTATTTTAAAAATTATTTAACTATCTTGAAACTTTGAAAATTCATAAAAATAAAATACTTAATGAAAATTACAAATAAGGCTTGGACTCCTTTTGAGAGGAATCCAATCAAAATCTCCAAATTCTAATGAATTGTTTGAACTTAATTTAAGTTTTAGTGAAAATCAAACTTCATTAATTACTCTAAAAATTCAAGTTTGATTAAAGTGAAATTTTTAGAGATTGAAATAAGGCTTAAAATCTACCTACCATAAACATTTCAAGAAAAAAATGATGGTTGGATCGAAATATGTTGAATTTAGAAGATCAAATGATCTATTTTAATTAAACAAATTAGTAAACCTTATAAAATTTGGAAAAATCAGCTAAAACTTTGGAAATTCATAACTATCCAAAAAATATAAATGAGGGCTCATTTTAAAGGTATTTTAGAGGCTTAATTTAAAATTAATTCTAATTAATTTTAATAGTAATTAAGGCTTAATTTGGGTTTAATAAAACTTAATTAGCTTAATTAATACCTAATTACCCAAGTAATTAATTCCAAACTTTGAAGTTGATTAATGGATGACCTACCTCCTATGATTTTCTTGAGAATTATTCCTTGGTTAATTAGAGATATTGTTTGTCTTAGCCTTAATTACTCTCTTAAGTAATTATGTGATTAATTAATATTCTAAATAGCAAGAAAAATCATTAATTAAGCTTGCTAATCATTGTGAGGCAGTGGATGGACATGGGGAATGAGATTGGGGCCTCTTTCCCATTCTTTTCCCTAAGTTCAATTCACTTGAGATGAGATTAATTAATAGTTTAATTCATTAATTAAATGGCTTGATTAATCAAATTAAAATCATAATCATTCAAGAACTTGTCTAATTAAGTTTCTTGGATTGATTCTTAGGTGTTCAACAATGAATTCTAAGGAAATTATAACTAGGCTACATGTGTGGGAGGGTTATAAGAGTACTTAATTAAACCCCTTAGTTTAATTAAATTAAGTAATAATCATGAGCCAAATTGCATTAGACCCTTTTATTTTCATAAGATCATTACTAATTTTATTTCCAAAGCATATGCATATCATATTGGCTCATTATTAATTAGTTAATTAACTTAAGGTGATATAGGTAAGGGTTAATTAATTCATTTAATTCACACCTTAACCTAATTAAACCATAAAATCAACTTAATTACTTTTCATTAAACCAAATTAACACACACATGGGAATGGGGTTAGGATTAGCAAATCTCTTTCACATTCATTAAACCAAACCAAACTAAATGAAGCTAAAGTGAACTTAGTTAATTTAATATCTAAATCAATCTATTTGGAATAAGAGAGTTACTCAATCATTAAATATTTCAAATTAATAACTAAATCAAACACATTAATGAAATTAAATAAACATAATAAATGAATCAAATCAGATAAAACTCTAATCATAAATAATCAAACTTAACTAAAATAAAATAAATAGTTAATTCACTTAATAACAATGATAATAATAACAATAATCCTTTAATCAAATCAAACTTAAGTAAAACACTTAACTGAATCAAATAACTCATATATGGGTAATCATTAATCTCTAATTAAACAAACCTTTAATTAATATAATGATTTAAAATTTAGTTACCCCCAATCAAACTTAATTAATTAAACATTTAATTAATGCAAACTTAATGAATTAATCCATCATCTTAATGAACCAAATTAACTTTATAGATCTCATTAAAATTAATTCAAATCAAACACATAATTAATCTACTAATTAATTTGATCACACCTCTTAAATAAGCTAATTAAGTTAATCAAATTAATTATATTAAACTTAAGCTTAATCAAACATAAAAATGCAATTAAATGCCAATCAAATCTAATTTAAACTTAAATCATTACATCATTAATTACATCATTAACTTAAATAAATATGAAATCAAATTAAAAATTAAATAAATCTTTATTTAATTTAATAATTGATCACACCTCTTAAGTAAGCTAATTAAGTTAATCAAATTAATCATATTAAACTTAAGCTTAATCAAACATAAATTTGAACATAATTAAAATGTAATTAAATGCCAATCAAATCCTAAATTAAACCTAAATCATTAAGTCATTAATTACATCAACCTAAAACAAATATGAAACCAAATTAAAAATTAAACAAATCCTTATTTAATCTAATACCTAAACATACTTCTAATTAAATTAATAATCACATTGAACCAAAGCCCATAGATCAATAAAGCTAATCAAATCAAATTAAATCAAATAAAGAAAGACTCTAAATCAATTTTATGTATCAATCAAATCTCATTCAACCTGCTTAAATATCAAATAAATATAAAGTTAAATCACTTATAATAAAGAGAAAAGAATTAGATATTAATTTAAAAGGAAATTAAATTATCAAGATTTAATTGAATCAGAACATCTAATTAAAATGTAATCAATAAAAAATACATGGATTTAAACAAACTTAAACTTCATTAGATATTAAGGATATTGAATTATCAAAATTTAATTAAATCAACACATTTAATCTAAAATTAATCAATCAAAAATACATGGATTTAAATAAACTTAAACTCATTAGATATTAAGGATATTGAATTATCAAAATTTAATTAAATCAACACATTTAATCTAAAATTAATCAATCAAAATACATGGATTTAAATAAACTTAAACTTCATTAGATATTAAGGATATTGAATTATCAAGATTTAATTAAATCAACACATTTAATCTAAAATTAATCAATAAAGAAACACATGGGTTTTAAAAAAAACTTAAACCTCATTAGATATTAATGATATTGAATTATCAAAATCAACACATTTAATCTAAAATTAATCAATCAAAAATACATGTAGATTAAATAAACACTAAATCAAATCAAATAAATTACACAAATTCAAATGGGCTAATCAAGATACTTAAGGACCTTAGTTAGACTTTTTAGGAGTTAGGATGTAGAATAAGGTGAGTTCGGTCTACAAATGGAATTCATTCTACTCTTCATTCTTGAAAACCTAAACATCATTTTAGCCAAATAAAAGTGAAATAAAAATGATAAAAAAATAAATCATTAAAACATTTAAATTGAAATCACCTAAAGGTAAAATTTAAACAAATTCAAACTCCAAATTGAAACTTGAACTAAAAAAGCCTAATAAAGTCTTGCCACAAAGCACACATTAGAATATTAAGTCACCACTTCAAGTGCTAAGTTAGGGTTATATGTATGATGTTGTGTTTTATTTTGTGATGTAATGTTTTAGAATAGATGTTAGGGTATATGCCTCGTAGACTGGATGGCAGGCTATGATTAGCCTAATCATTTTTTTTTTTACGGGGTTGTACTTGAGGGGCCATTGTAATAAAAATATAAATGCATTTATTATGAGGGTTTCTTAGCCCCTAAGCATAACTCATGTTAGGACAGGTGGGCTTGGTTACCCATATGTGGGGTGCTAAGTCCAAATTATTCATATAAATGCTTATGTTATATAGTTTGTTAAGCAAACATTTATTTTGTAGGAGTAGCTAGATTTGCTTTTCCTATTTTTAATATAATTTTGTATTAGGAATTAGGATTAGTGTTATGGGGATTAGGATGAGTAGTGGTAAGCCTCATCCCTAGGATGCCTTGTGATGTCTTTGGAGCAAATCAAATTAAGAAGAGAAGGAAGAAATGAAGAAAGAAGACCCCAGCATGTATTATTTTTGTAATCCAGTTGTATAAGGGTAGAGTTTAGCTACCCATCTTTTTCTCTTTTAGGTGCGTGGAACCCAATCACTAGCCTTTTATTCTTTATGGTAGTCTATAAAATTGTTTGATGTTGTGTTTAGATTGCATTATAATTACATGCTTTTCTAGTTTCTTCATGTTTGATGTTTGAATGTGGCAGATGCGGTAGGATCTTAAGATAAAATAAAATTTTCTACCTAATTAATAACTCATAATTAAAATTTAAAATAATTCATAATCTCACATAAAAGCTAGGAATTAAATCAAGATAACATTATTTAGCAACCCCTTAGCTAGATGATTGTATGTATAACATCATGCTTGTCATATTCTTCCACTCTTGTTAAGAGGGGCTTCCATCTGCTAGAGAATAAAGGCTTAACCTGAGAGCCTTTGATGGAAGAACACCCTTTCTCTCTTGATTTCACCCATAATCAAGTTCTCATGCATTTAGGCATATAAAATCCCATAGCCTGTCAAAACAAAGAGTCAAAATCAAATAAATTTTATAAAATTTGCATTAGATTATGTCATGAATTCATACCACTCATGCTCTAGTCTCTTAGAGTGAGTTTAAGGACTTAGTCTCCATTCTAAATAAAAAATAGCCTAGCCATCTTGCAAAGCATAAGACTTGCCACATGGATTTAAAGCATAGGAGGTGTTAGTTGGTGGTTCCAGTCAGCAAGTTCATGATATCTATACTCTCATGTGGAGGTAGACCATCATGTCCACCTTTCGCTTAGATTTAGGACATGCTTGTGTTTTATACCAAAGCTCCCTAGCTTAGGATCTGAGATAGCTATTTCCTTCAGGATGCAAGCATAAATCCTCACCTCTTAGGCATTTCCGTAATCTTATGTTGTGGGATTATAAGTCCTAGTATTCTAATAAAATGTAAACTCAAATAATTAACTCTCTTCAATTTCAAAAATATAAAGCCCAACCATAGGATAGATTGGATTGCTCACTAGGCTTCCTAGTATTATGAGCATTTCCTACTTTCTCCCTTTGGATTCCAAAAATAAGCCTTCTCCTTTTGATCTATCCCATTTAATTTTCCAACATAGCCAATCCTTTGATAGTCTTGCCTTGAAATCTTTTAGACTATAATTCTTACTTTAATTGAGAGTATTCTTATTCACTTCTTTAAGATGTAATTAACTATGGGGCTTGCCTCCATAGGGAACTTAATGAACGACTTAAAATAAACCCTACTTTACTTTTCCATGTAAAGTAGGGAAAAATCTCATTCGACCCATCATGCCTTAAGAGTCCTTATTAGGTGATTAGGTCCATTATAGGGTAGTGATTTCTATCTCTCGAGATAGTACATCATTCCTTAATGTCATAAATGATCACTTCAATAAGTACCCCCTAAGATCTATGTGGTGTCCCACATCCAAAAAATTAACACCACAACATGTTAGGCATTTTACTAAACATATGCTTAATAGCTCTAGAAAGATATTATCCAATAATAATGAAAAGGGTAGGAGAGAGAGGGTCCCCTTACCTTAACCCATGAGAAGAGGAGAAGAAACCATGCACTTCACCATTGAGAAGCAAAAAACCAAGAATTCTCATTCTTAATTAAAGTAATAAATTGATTAGAGAATCAATAAAGCTAAGATCTTATATAGGAAAACCCAACCAATATTATCATAAGCTTTCAAAATGTCAACCTTAAAAAGTAGGTTTCCACCATGAACTTTAGCATTTAAATCACGGATCATCTCTTGGGCTAAAAGAACATTATCTGAAATGGATCACCCATTAACAAATCCGGTTTGATTGGGGAGATAATTTTAGGAAGCAAGATACTCAACCTTTTAGCCAAAATTATCGAAATAAGTTTATTAAAAAAAGCAAGGCTAATCCTAAAATCACTCCAAACTTAGATTGTCTTTTTTGGAATTAAAATAATGGAGGCACAAGCAAAATATTTGGGAGAGTACCCTTAAAGAAATCAAGAACACTTTAACCAAGTCCTCTTTAATGATAATCCAACATTTTTGGAAAAAGAGGGTAGAATAACCATCAAGGCTATAGAGTTTGTATTCATACTATGCAAAGTGTCGAATTTTAGATTCGAAGGTAAGAAAGAAAGCATCTTGTTATCATCATCAGAAAAAGATTAAGAATAACTTCAGAAAAAATCATCATAAGCAACATTATTATTAAGAACTCTTTATAAAAAAATAAAAAAATTATTAACACCAAACATCATCATTAGTTTTAATTTTATGAATGTGATTTAAAGCCTTTTTTTATCCATGGCATGAAAATATTTAGTATTATGATCACCATAAGAGATCCATTTCGTAGAAGCTTTTTGCTGCCAATAGGTCTCCTCCATGTCTTGATAACATGTTAACCTATTTTTAGCTTGAGCCAACAAATGAATTTTAGAAGGGTCATTAACAATAGCATCTTCCAAAACTATAACCTCATTCTCCATTTCTTTGATATTGACAAAAGTTTCTTGAAATAATGTTTATTCCACCAATTAAGGCATTATTTAAGTCTTTTAATTTGAACCACAATCTCCTCATCCCAAAATAGAATCATCGGATGGAGAGGTTCATTATAAAACAACATCCAAAATCTATCTTCCATGAGCCACATATTTTGAAAGCAAAAGGGATAGGAGGAGGATTTAGTAGCATTAAAATTCAGTGATAAGTAAGGAGAATGGCCCAAATGGTTCTACTTATACAAGTACTAGGGAGAAGGTTAATCCATAAATGGTTAAAAGAACTTCGATCTAACCTTTAACAGAGTCTATAATAATTCCTAGTAAATTGAGACCCAGTAAAGACAATATCAGTAAGATGATAATCAAGGATCATGTTATTAAAATCTTCCATAGAAAATAAGTTCAGAACATTACCACCAACCCGTTCAGAGGAAGAAGAGATAGTGTAAAATTCCCCACCCCAAACCAAGGTGCATCAATAGAGAAAGAGAAATAAATCATATCTTCCTAAAGAATCCATCTACCATTTCAATTACAAGAAGCATAAACAAATGAACCAAGACAACACCAATTATTGTAAGTAATCTTAACATTCACAACCAGGATAAATCATCCAAACACGAAGAACATAGGGACTATTCCAAAAGTCCAAACTTTATATTGAGTTAGCAAAAAATTATCATAATCATTCTAAGAAGAAATGTTAGAAGGAAGAATAAAGGGTTCCAAGATAGCCAAAAAGAAAATATTATAAAAACAAAGTAAATTTCTAATTCAATTTCTAACAGAAAAGGCACCAATCCCTCTCACATTCCAAATTAAGAAATAAAACATTTATTTTTTGGGAAGAGCAGATCTAGTAACTCAAAGTTAGGAAATTTAGTTTTAGGAGTTTTAGTTTTCTTTCTAAAACTATTTGAAATTTATTAGTCATATCCACAACATCACCATGATAGAGATTGTTTAGGATATGCTTGGAATAAGGTTGCACATTTAAAACATAATTGCAGGTCACTTCCCCTTCTTCCAAATCATTATTTGGTTGCAAAATTGGATTTGAAATCAGTTGAACATTAGATGAAGAAGCAGGAGAAGGATTAGAACTGTTTAAATCACAAGTGCCCAAATCAGGATTAGAAACTTTATTATTAGTTTGATCACCATTCAAGCCCTCATGAAGGATCATATTTTCATCAATTAAAGGTGACAAAGAAGCAAGAATGGAATCATTTGAGATAGAATCATCATCCATAAGTTTTGAAAACATATTATTGTCCATATTATTACCAATATCTGTGATTCAAATGCATAGGCCCATTACAAGGTAATGCATCCTTATTAACATGAGTGACATCCAATGGCTGATCAGGCTTAAGAGCTATAGCATTGTCCAAAAGAGCAATGGGAGGATCTCAATAAAAACTTGAAGAGAGTTATCCATTGGAACAACTTTCTATGGTTTAACCAAGGGCACCTTAAGATTGGGATCTTATTATGCATGGGTTTGGGTTTCTTAAGGTGAGAATGAACCACAAAGCAATCCAAAACTCCATGACCATGAATTTTTCAATGGGAACAAAAAATAGTAAAATTCTCAAAATCCACTTTCACAAATATCCATATTTCTCAGATCCTAGCCAAATTTCTTTTGGAAATTTTTTTGTTATATCCAACTTTGAAGCAAGCAGCCTACTATTAGAAGCGGTCACGATCAACTTGAAGAGGATGATCAAATATACAAAAAGAAACTCATGCTTAATGAAATGGACACGCAAATTAGGAAGAGAGATCCAAACTGGAACAATAGGAGATTCCTCCTTAATATCAAAATGAGGCATCCATTTCAATAATCACATCTGACAATTGAAAACAAAATATGAGCATGAGAAAAAAAACTGAGAATAATCTAAGTCATTTGAAAATGAAGACATGATGAGAATCGATCAATAGAAAAAAATACGAGTTTCAAGCTATGGAAAAATGATCAAATATTCTCAAAGTAGGATGACACAAAGCAAATTTACCCTCCAATGTGAATTCAAAGGGTTTCACAAACCTTTAAATAACCAAATCAAAACACATTATTGCAGGTACACCTCAGAAGGAGGTAGAGATAAGCTCGAGAGACTCACCAACACAATTGGACTTACCAGCAATGACATTCTTGAAGGATTTTGAAGCCAACGATTGATTTAATCTAGAGAGCCCCAAGGAGTTAGAAACTTTAACGGGTGGAGCCAAAATCTCAGGATTTCCCAGAGGAAGTGAAACATGACCATGATCAATAGTGGCACATGATAGGAGAAGAAGGCTGAAAAGCCTCGAAATGGGTACCAATAAAATGTCCATAAGAAAAAACCACGGAGATGCCTCCATAGGAAAATGAAATTGCTAGAGCACCCAAAAAAATGGAGGAGAGAAGATGCTCAAGAGTTTTAGGTTTAGGGTTTAGGGTTTTTTTTTTAAATTAAGTAAACTAGTAGGTTTAGGTTTATTTAGTGATTTAGTTTAATTTTTATTTATTTTATTTTTTTAGTTTTATTTAGGTTTATTTTTTTATTTAGTTTATGTTTTATTTTATTTTTTATTTTAATTTTGTTTAGGTTTTTTATTTATTTTTTAGGCTTTATTTAGTTTAGATTTAGGTTTTTAGCTTTTTAGGGTTTAGGGTTTAGGGTTTGGGGTTTAGGGTTATTTTTTGGGTTTAGGGTTTAGGTTTTAGGGTTTAGGTTTTAGGTTTTAGTGTTTAGGGTTCACCTCTTAAGATTGACTTTGAGTCAACTGACTATGAGGATCCCATAAGAGAAGTTGTAGGTATGCCCAATGAGAAGGTAGAACTTTTTGAAGCTCATCATTCCAAGAAGTCCAAGTCAACCTAGGTGGAAAAGTTCTACCTCCTAGGATAGCCTCCAGGATTCTCTACCCATGGATATGCTTATGGATGACCAAGCTAGAGTTGATTACAATGTCTTAGCACACCTTAGAAAGTTTCAAGCTAAGTTAAGCATATACGATGCCATTATCTTATCCAAAGAGATGAGGGAATCTCTAATCAAGGCCTTACTTGATCTAGAGATATGCTTAGCTCAGTTGACCACTATTAAAGAGGAGGCATGTCACACGAAGGACATCTTAGGTGTTACATTGATGAAGACTTACTCTAGGTCGAGCTGGCAACTCTTTACATTTTATATTTTTTATTTGAAATTTAATTAGATTACAAAGGCTTATAATCCACCAACAACCAAAGGTTGTGGGAATGCCTAAGAGGTGAGGATTTATGCTTGTAGCCTAAAAAATAGTTACATCAGATCCTAAATCTAGGGAGCTTTAGTACAAGCTAAAGCATGACCTAAATCTAAGCAACAGGTGGACATAAGGGTTTAACTCCACAAGAAAGAATAAATTGTCTGACTTCTGGACTTATAACTACCTGGAGTGGCAACCAGCTAACTCCTTCTATAATTTTAAAACCATGTAGTTCAGTCTTATGAATTATAAGATTGCTAGGGTAGTTATTTAATTAGAAAGAGACCAAAGTCCTAAACACACTCCCTAAGAGACTATAGTAGAGTGGTATGAGAATATGACTTAATCTATTGATGCAAACTCTTTTTAAATTTTATTTTATTTTAGACACATCATTTTGACAGAGGCTTTAGGATTTCTTATGCCTAAATGAATGATGAAATAGGTTATGGATCAAGTCATCTAATAGGTGTTCTCCACCACAAGGGATGCCCTTGCAGTTCAAGCATTCGTTTATTATGCAAGGATGGAGATCTTCATGTTTAAGGGAGAAAGACTATGCATGCATGATATGAAACATACAACCATACAACTAGGGTTTAGCAATCTTTTAATTATCTTATTTATGTCTTAGGCTTTATGATGAGGTTATGAGTTGTTTAAAATTTAGTTATGAGTGATTAGTTTCACAAAAAAGTTATTTTTATCCTAAGAGCCTATTCGTATCCAAGCAACACATTAAAGCATCAATCATTTAAGAAACTACAAAAAAACATGCTATCCTAATGCATAATGTAAACATAACATAAAAAAATTATATAAACCATCATAAAAGAAGAAAAGGTGCATTGAATGCCATATAACCAGAGAGAAAAGATGGGCAGCTGAGCTATACCTTTATACAACCTAGAATATGAAAGAATAATTATAATTATATTAAATGCTATGGGTGTCTTTTCTTCATATCTCCATTTCGATTTGGTTCCTTTGATTTGGATGGTGCTTGCTTTTAAGGCATCACAGGCACCCCAAGACAAAGCCTTCACCTTCATACTAATCTCCTATAGCACTAATCCTAATTCCTATTGCAAAAAACATTTATGTGGGAAAAGTAAATCTAACTACACCAAAATAGAGGTTAGCTAAATATACATATAATCCCAAGCACTTGTATTTATAATTTGGACTTAGCACCACATGGGTAACCCCTCATAACTTGGATTATGCTTAGGATTTATGCAACCTACAAAAGAGCATTCATATATTTATTTTAAGCATCCTTAAGCATAATCCCCAAAATATGATTAGGCTAATATTAACCTATCATCCGTCTACATAAATGTATTCGGGATGTCCTATATACTTGCTTTTCTTGGACACATGGATGTATACATAAATGAGGGAAAGAAAATCATGCAAGATTGTATATTTTGTTTGATTTGATATTTTTATATTATATATATATATATATCATTTATATATATATATATATATATAAAGCAAAAATAAATATAATGAAATACATAAAGAATGAAATCAAATGGGTGTCATTGTTAAACCAAGGAAGTGAGGTAAAAATGACCTCCTTGGGGCTAAAAAAATTCTCGGGTTAACTATATACCCATTACCATTCAATCTTATATAAATCAACACATAAATAGAGGAAAGAGAACTCAACATTCATACACTTAAGCTATAAGTACATGCATTTCTTATGTATTTATAACTAGCATCATAACACATATTATTATTCATTTGTAAGCTAAAATACATTTGAATTTAATAGTGATAATTTCCATGCTATATTAAATTAAATCAACACATGCAAGCTTAGATAATCAAAATTCATTTTATTTTACTTGATTTTGATAAGATGGATGCATGAATTCAAATGACATACCAAATTTAACATGATTGGAAAGAGTACAATCAAATATATGCATGTGATTCATTCAACCAAACTAGTTCTTAAGGACAATCAAATCAAATAAGATTATTTAAAGCAAACCAAAGCTTCTTTATTAATTAAGTTTTGGATTTGATTTGATTTAAAGAAGAGAAATCATCACTTTCTATTTTAAACCCATTCCCACATTAGTGATTTGATTTAATTTAATGAAATGTAATTAAGTTGATTTTATGGGTTAATTAAGTTGAACCCATAGATGAATTAATTACCCTTGTATGTCACCTTATAGTAATTAACTAAATAATTATGAGCCAACATGATATGCATGGAAAATAAACTTGTAATGATCTTAGGAAATAAAAGGGGCCAAATGCAATTGACTCATGATTAATAGTTAATTAGAATAAGGGACTTAATTAATTACTCTTATGGTTTTCCCACACATGTGGACTAACCATAATTTCATTAAACTCCTTTTGATTATTAAATACCTAAAGATCTACCCCATGATTTATTAATTAAGGTATGATGTGATTATGATTTCAATTTGATTAAGTGATTTAATTAATTAGTTAAATCTTAATTATTTTCATTTTAGAAAGCGTGAAATGAACTTAGGGAAAGAGGTCCCAAACCTATTCCTTAGTTCACTTACTGTTGAACAATAATTAATAAACTTTATTAACTAATTTATTATTGTTCATGGGATTAATTAATCATTAATTAACTTAAAAGAGTAGTTAAGATTTAATTAGTCAATTTTCCTAATTAAGTGAGAAATAAATCCCAAGAAAATCATGGGAGGCAGAGGTCATCCCATTAAATTAACCCATAAAATTTGGGATTAATTTCTCAAGTGATTAAGGACTAATTAAGCTAATAAATTTGGTAATTAAATCTAATTACGTTCAAAATTAGTTAAGATCATTTTAATTAATTTTCCTTTGAAATACCTTTAAAATGAGTATTTATTTGCATTTTTTTTATTTCTATGATTTTTATTTAAAAAAAAATTAATTAAGCTAATTAAAGCCTAATCCTATTGGCACCACGCGTGCACATTGCGTTTTCCACATGGCACTGTGAGATTGGCTACTTATAACGAATGCCAATGGGTAAGCGGTGCATTGTCCCGTCGATCTAAGATCGGTGGCAATGATTAATCACAGCTTAATAAGTTAAATTAGATTGATCTAGTGGATCTAATCATGACCATCCATTTTGATCATGTGAAATGGATAGTGCGTGATCTAACATCATGCGAGTGAGGGAGAATGGAGTTCATCCACCATTTCTCTTGATTCAAGCTTATCTGAGCTCAGATCAACCCAAAAGGATCCCACACCTTCACATCATCGAGGGGATCCAATGGTCATGACCACACGAGATGCAAGTTTTCTTCAAAAATTTAAATCCCATTTTTGCTTAAGGATCAATTTTGGAAGCATACCTCATCGGAGCTCAAGACCGGCAAATAATTGAGGAAGCTTCATCTAGTGGAGATGAAGCCTGTTGAGAAGCAATTGGATCAATTCCTGATGTTCACTGAGGCCATGAACCAATTTGGAGCTCACCTTTGATCAAGTCCACCTCGGTGCTCAAGAAGCTTGGGAGATGATTCATTCTTGCTCGATGAGGCCTAGGGAAGGTGCGTAAAGTTAATTTGAGTTTTTGGAGAAATGGGAAGTTTGGTCAAAATGGGAGTGTCTTATTTGGATGGGAATGGTATTTTTTGAATGAGGAACAAGCTTGGGAGCTTAGAAATGGCTCTCGTCATCTTGGGTAGGTAGGGCTCTATGGAATGATTTTTTTTGTGTTTGAATGGAAATGAGGAGGTGTATACCCCTTCATCTTGATCAATGGTGGGATTGAGTTTGGCTTCTAGTGGGTCGTCACCATCTCGTGAGTCGTGGGTGGCGGGGAGGAGGTGAGTTGGCAGCTTGGTTGGTTGAAGGTATGGAGGTGGTCTAATGAAATCATGGGTGTCCTATGGGTTCCAAATGCTCAATGGGAGGTGGTGACTTCACCTCCCATGGTCATGGCGACCAGCACCCCTTAGGTGTTCTAGGTGCTCAAGTGGACCATTGGGAGAGTACCAAGTGGCCAAGGAATGGAAATGACCACTTACATGGGTGATTTGTCTCATGTGATGCCCTTGACCTAAGAGTATAATGATCATTTGGCATTGTATTTGATTTGGGAAAATTTGAAATGTGCCAAAAGTGGGTTAGCCCAAATTTCAAGTCAATTGGAGTTGATTTGGTTAGGTTTGGCTCAATTTGACTCATTTAGGTCAAATTGTTAGGTTAGTCAAAGACCAATTGGTCAAATTGGGTCAAACCAAAGGTTTGGTCAAGTTCATATGATCATTTGGGATGTTTTGGTTCAATTGGTTTGGTTTAGTTTGGCTTAGATTTGATTTTGGCTCATTTGAAATCATTTGGGTCAAATGGGTTGTTGACCAATTTGACCAAATTGGCCAAATTATCCTAGGTTGGGAGTTGGTTTGGTTTAGATTCTTATCCCGGTGGATCTTCTTTCCATAAATCATATAATCAAATCAAATTCAAACCTTATTTCAGATTTTTTCCTCTATGCCCTCGACATAGACCCTCACATGTCATGTCCAATGCATGTAATCCCTAGCGGATCTCCCTCCATTTCCTTGACATGGAATTCTCATCATATATTATTTCTTCTCTTATGCACACCTTTAAAACTTCAACCAAAATCCTAACAATGTATTCCTTCAAATTACATCATCTTAACATTGTAATCAACATTTTATGATTTGTGATGGTGCAAGCTCAAACTAATTATACAATATCATGCTAAACTTATTATAGTGTGAATTATAACACTATATTATATTATAATATATGATGTTATACTATAATTTACTATAATATAATATATTATCTAACATTACACCTCATTAGAATCACTTAAAAGGAACAAATAACAAAATTTTCTCAATATATGAATAATGTTCATTTTGATGTAAAATTATTATTTTTCTATTAGAAATGGTACAAAAATAAATAATGTTGCTTCTTGGTGTGTGCCATGAATTTGGCCAAATTCTTCCATCTCAACCTTCAAACTAATATTTTTTTGAGTTTTGACCCAATGTAGTATAACAAAAGTAAAACATACTAAAATGTACAATAACATTTAGTAACACACCACCACATCCATATATATGTGAAGTTATATTGTTATGTACATTATATTTTAATATGCTTTCATATAATATATTATCTTACATTACACCTTAAAATGAATCACTTTAAGCAAAAAAATTTGGGTCAAATGGGTTAAGTTGACCAATTTGACCAAATTGGCCAAATTATCTTGGGTTGGGTGTTGGTTTGGGTTTAGTTGACCAAGTGAAGATGATTGTAGGCTTTGGTTTCAATTAATTTGGATTTGGTTTTGATTTAGGCCAACTTGAACCTTTAGGTCAATTTGGGCTTAGTAGGTAAATTGGGTTCAATTGGGTCCAATCATGGTTTTGGTCAAGTTCAACAATCAATTTGGAATGAACTTGAGACATTGGTTGCAATCAATTTTATTTATATTTTGATTTGACCTAATTTGGTCTTTGATGTCAATTTGAGTCAACCTAGGTCAAGAGGGCCAATTGGGTTTGACTCAATTGAGGGTCAAGTCATATTCAAATATTGATTTTGATTTGGTATGAATCATTGGTTTCAAGGGATTTGGCTTAGGTTGTAATTTGGCCAGTTTGGGTTCATATGGGTTAAGGGATGGACTTGGTTTGACCCAATTTGTGATAATTGCTCAACCTAAGGTGATCAACAATCATGATGGGAGGTTTTGATGGGCTTGGTTCAATCCAATTTGGGTAGGATTAAAACTTGGCTTAAATAGGTCAAATTGGCAACTTCTGGTCAAGTGGACCAATGGGGTTTAACTGGCTTGATTTTGGGTTGAGTTTGATTTAGTTGAGTTTATATATGTATTTGGGATTGATATATAAATTCAATTGCAATTGGCTTGGGTTCAAATGGATTTTGGTTCATTTGAACATTTCAAGTCAAAAGGGTTAAGTTGGGTTTGAGTTGGGTTGATTTTGGTTAGGCTTGATGATTGTAGATTTCATTTATATTTGTGAATATGATTGAAGGTATGATTGATTCATGAGAAAATAAATTGATTTTGGGTTTTGGAATGAAGGAATTTGGCTAAGTCCATAGAGTTGGGTCATGTGGCTTAGGTTTGAATTTTGATTTGGTTTGATTTAGTTTTGATGATTTAAATGTATATTTCATTTAAATTTGTGAAGATGATTGAAAATATGATTGATTTGTGAGAAAGTCAATTGAGTTTGACTTGATTTGGATTAAGATTTGGCTAAATCTATGGGATAGGTCATATGGCTTAGGAAGGGTTTTGATTTAATTTGATTTAGTTTGATTTAGTTTTGATCATTTGAATGTAGATTTGATTTATATTTAGGACGATGATTGAATATATATATATATATATATATATGTTTATTATGAGAAAATCAATTGATTTTGGATTGATTTGGATTAAGATTTGGCTAAGTCCATGGGATAGGTCATATGGCTTAGGAAGGGTTTCAAGTTTGGATTTGATCATGGGCTTCAATCATTTGGTTTTGGAATTTGGGTTTAGATTTGGATTTGAATTTGATGTTTAAATTGAGCTTGAGGTTTGGTTTGAGAAGGTGAACATGGATTACATTTTGGTTGTAGGGTAGGCGGATTATCCTAATCCCTAAGGCATAACCCAATCCTTGGTTAACCCTTCTAAGTCTTTATGCTTAGGTTAAGTGTTTACCTAATTAATAGATGTGTCTTATGACTAGGGAAGTTTTAGTGTTTAGAAGACTCCTAAGTCTAAGATGGAAGATTGAATTGACATTCTAAAATGAGGGCCTTGGGCTCCATAGTGTTGCTCTTAGAGATAGATGATTGGAAGACTGAAGAAAAGTTTCACATTAAAGACTTGGATACATCTTTCAATGCTTTGCTTGGGAGACCATGGATACATAAGAACAACATAGTTCCATCCTCTCTACATCAGTGTATGAAGTTTGTGAGAGGTGGGATCATCTATTATGTCAAAGGAGATCTCAAGCCATTTACAGTTCACGAGGTTCATATGAGGATGCGGCTTACTACCTCCCTCAAAATCAACAAGTCTATTCTTTGAACTTGGCCAAAGTTTAAAAATAAAAATAAAAATAAAAGAAAAGTAAAAATAAAAAGAAAGATAAAATAAAAAAGAAAATAAAGGGGAAAAATAGACTTGAAGGAGGAAGTGGAGCATGACATTAGATTCCACCACATATGGGTAGGATGACCGACCTCCACCGGGTAGGAAAAGGCCTTGAGGCTCAGGGGTGGAAAACCTTGCAACCTAATATAAGATATGTCCTAGCTACCAAAGTACACCTGTATCTATATAGACTTAGAATCTAGTTCATAGGATGAGTCTTATATGGTTAGCACCCACTCTTCTGATAGTAGATTCCTTTGAGGTGACTTGAGATAGAAGATGCTCCAAAAAGCATAAGTTTATCCAAATCTATATGTGAAATAGTTAGGCATCAATTGGAAACTTAGCTCTAACACTTTTCCCTCAAAAGGCGAGGGTTTGGTAGTTAAGGAAGCTCTAAGTCATCCACATGTGTGAAGACTCAAGGTTCTTTCTAGGAGCATCATCCTCAAGTCGAAGTTGATGTAAAACTTGAGGATGATTCATATAAAGATTTAATAGAATTACCTTTTGATTGGTACATGCCTTGTTGATAATTTAGCAAAGAAAGGGTTAATCAACATACTTGGTCAAAGCATAGGTCACTACTTCAAAGGAATATGGAAGAATAATTGCAAAAGCTCTCAATCAAGATGACTAGGATTGATAATGGGTCCGATGATGAGATTACTACTTAGTCATCACCATCATTTGGAATCTTATAGGTTTTCAAATCACATTAACTCATATGAGGAGGCGGCTTAGAAACTTTAGATGATCAGATGATTTTGAGTTAAAGATGCACTGCCAGAGTTTGAATAGGAGATCAAGTCAATCATTGACGAGCTCATGGAAATCAACTTAAGAACTAAAGAAGATCCACGCCTGACATATATCAGTTCTTTGTTGAATGAAATTGAAACCAATGACTTATTTTAAGCTATTGATTGAGTTTAAGGACTACTTTGCATTTAGTTATGAAGAGATACCTGGATTGGCTCCTAACATAGTGGTCCATAAACTAGCAATAGAGCCTAGTGCTAACCCTATCAAGCAAGCTCCTATGTGCATATGATTAGACATAAAATAATAGGTTATTTTTGAAAGAAATTGATTGATCTTGGCTTCATTCAAAAAGAAAAACCCTACCATGGTTAGCCAAACATCATCCAGTTAAGAAAAGAATGGCCAAATTTACATATGCATCAATTTTTTGGGATTTAAATAAGGCATGTCCAAAGACAAATTTCCACTATATCCGAGTTGATGGTGGAGATTGCCTCATCTCATGCAGTATTCTCTTGGATGGGTCATCTAGATATAACCAAATAAAGATGGCCCCTTAAGATGAAAGAAACATAGTTTTTGGATCCCCGATCAGAATTTATTACTATAAGGTCATGCCTTTTAGCCTTAAAAATGTCGATGCTACATTACAGTGAGCTATGAATCAATTATTCAATGAACTCATTCATCATCAAGTCGAGTGTTGATGATCTCATGGTCAAAAGTAGAAAAGGAAAATCATCTCTTTGTTTTTTGAATAGTTAAGTCAATATAACTTCAAATTGAACCCACAAATGTGCATTGAGTAGCTTTAGGAAAATTTCTTTGGGTTTGTTGTCCGACACCAGGGAATCAAAATCGATCCAGAGGAGATCAAGCCGACATTAAAATTGCTACCCCCTAAAAGTTTAACTCAACTCAGATCATTTTAAAGGTGGTTGGCATATCTAAGATGCTTTATATATAATCTATCAGGAAGATGTCAGCTACTCTCAGCACTTACCAAAAAGGATTCCAAGTTCAAGTGGAATGACAAGTATGAGCATGCCTTCGAAGACATCAAGCATTACATGATGACACCACCAATTCTAGCAGCCCCTATCCTGGGCAAGCTACTCATACTTTACACTATTACATTAGATGACTCCTTTGGTGCTTTGTTAGCCCAAGCCAATGATGAAGGGAAGGAAAATGCACCCTACTACCTCGTCATCTAATCCCTATTGAGCTAATTATCCACCCATTGAGAAGCATGCCTAGCTTTAATCTTTACATCCCAAAAGCTACATCATTACATGCTTTTGCAAAGGTGAACTTAATCTCTAGGATTAGTCTGCTAAATTATCTAATGACACAGTCAATGCTATCCAGATGGTTGGCACGACGGTCCATGATCCTCTCATAGTTTGACATTAGTTTCATACCCCTCCGTGCAATGAAAGGATAAGCAATAGTAGATTTCTTAGGAGCACACCCATTTCGTGCTAACTCTTCTCTTAGTGATGATCTCCCTGATGAAAAAATCATGAACTTAAGGGATACTAGCATTCACCACTATGAGACGTACTTTGATGGTTCATCTTTCTCTTAAGGAGGAGAAGAACCATAATCTACTATTCCAAGAAAGGCAGGGGTAGGAATAGATCTCTTAACTCTAGACCATGATGTTATGAGATTCTTATATCATCTTTCCAATCCTTGCACCAATAATGAAGTTGAATATGAGGCTCGATTGTGGAGTTAACGTTACTCTAAGCATCCAAAACATCAACATCTTTGGGGGTTCTCAGCTAGTTATTAACCAAATCACTAGGTCCTATAAAGTTAAAAAGCCTAAGCTCTATCACTACCACAAGTACACCATAGAGTTGTTAGCCTAAATCCTAGAGGTTACCATTTTTAAGATTCCTCGAGTAGAGAATGTTGTAGTGTATTCTTTAGCCAAGCTTACCTAGGAGTTGGCATGCGATGAGTCCATATCAATAAAGGTCCAAAATAGATAATTCTTATCCCTTGTTGATATTAAACTCATCAAAAAGTACTCTCTTGAAGGGGAGGTCACCATTGCCAAGAAGGACGAGGAGTTAGATTGGAGGCAACCATTCATGGATTGCCTAAATAAAGGGAAACTACCTCAAGAGAAGTCCCAAGCCTATCAGATGAAGCAGAGAGCACTTTCCTATGCTCTTGTTGATGGTGTCTATGTCGATCTTTCAATCATATATGGTTACATTGTTTAGACAAGCATGAAGCCCAGATGTGATCAAGGTACACTCAAGATTATGTAGAGCCAACCAATCCGGTCCAAAGATGAAAGCCTAGATCAAGAGACTAGGATACTACTGGCCATCGATGATCAAAGATTGCATAATACTACAGATACCAATGTCAAATACAGGATATGGTCCAACACCAACCACCCAGCGACACTCACAGAGTAGTTGCTCTAGGTTGGGTTGACATGCTACCCTACTAGTGTGTCACCCCAATGGTCTTCTTGCTTTGGAGGATGTAAGTCTGCTACGCTTTCCTTCCTTACTTTACCACTGCACACCGATGAGCACCTTGTTAGTTTGGTAGGCCTTATTGTGTGGCCGGTAAGCTACTTCATGTTGGCTTTATTTAAGAGGATATGAGTCTGCTACGCTTTCTTCTTGGATTAGCCTTCGTGCACTAACTAGGTCGAGTATATTTGAGGTTTAGGATAAGTCCCCTAGCAACTCCTTTCCTCCTGATTACTTCAAGTCTGGGTCTAGTCCTTCCTCGGGGCTCCCTGCTTAGTAGTCACTCTAGGTCAGATAGCATATGTCCTACTGACGACAGACTATCCCGATGATTAGTTCTGCTTGGAAAGTTATAAGCCTACATGCTTTCTTTTCAGATTTATTATTGCACCTTAGGTTGGTTGGTTCTCACTATGCATATGGATACACCACTTGTGCTGATGGATACACCTTAGATTGGTTGGTTCTTGCACCTTAGGATACACCACTCATGGCAGATGTAAGTTTGCTATTCTTTCTCCTTGGGTTGGCCATTGTACACCTATAGGCTTGCTTTTCCATGGCTCAGGATAATGCCCCTAGCAGCACCTCCCTTGTGGGCACTATATTTGGATCACATCCTTTGTGACCCCATTTAGACACTACCCGAGTTACTATCAGATTGGACAGTTCCCCTTTCTTAGTAACAACCCCAATGGATGTGCAGATTCTCCCTTGGTCCAGCAAATCTAAGATAGGTCAAGGTTGACATAGCCCCTTCTCAGTGTGCCCCTCACACACCAATAGGGTCCACGTAAACATATAAAAAATATATATATTCACTTGTGGATTAGGAGGACACCCTAAGGTACCTTTTCCCCAAGTATCCTATCTTTAGGGGAAGTGTCAACAAAACTCCCTATAGAATTGCTTGGCTACTCTTGAGTTGATATAAGTTCCCGGCATTCACTTAGTAGACCTATGTTGGGTTTGATTTATTGTACTCAGTCACCTGGTTGTTCTCACTTTAGAAGATGTAAGTCTGCTATACCATTTTCCTAGCATATTGTACACCGAAAGGCAACCGCTTAAGTTGGCTAGCTCTACCCCACTCCTAGTAGACTATCCCTTTTGATTTGTAAATCTAAGATAAGACAAGTCTATATAGCCTTCTCAGTGGGTCCATCACACGACATGGTCCATAAATTAAATCTATCAAATTTGACCTCACATTCCATTAGTGGATATGCCCTTAGTTCAAAATCAAACTAAACCAAACAAACCATATCAAATGACATGAAATTAAGATAAAATTAACTTGACTGCTTTTGAGTTGACATAAGTCCCCAGTAGCATTCACACAGTAGTTGCCCTAGGTCAGGTTTGATTTGTTGTGCATTCAATAGGTCACCCAAGTGGTTATTTCTTGCTTTGGAAGATGTAAGTCTACTATGCCTTCTTCCTAGCATAGTCGTTGCACACCGAAAGGAAACCCCTTAGGTTGGCTAGCTCTACCCCACAGCTGGTAGACAATCCCTTTGGATTTGTAAACTTTACGTAGGTCAAGGTTGATATAGCCCCTTCTTAGTGGGTCCATCACACCCCGGTCATACATTAACTTCATAAATTCAATAATTTTCCGTGGATTTAAATTACACTCTTCTCCCAATGGAGCCCCAAATCATATATAAACATGTCAAGCAAACAAATCAAATTTAAAACCAACCTTCAGTGGAACCAAATTAAACCAACTCCCTGAGGTCTAAATCAAAGAAATCTAACCAAACTCTTATCCCCAAGATACATCCCCAAATAAATCTATGAAATCAAACTCAAATCCTAATCTTGAGTAGATAGCCCGAACTTGCTTCCCTAGTGGAAGGTTCATATACCCGATCCCTAGCGGACTCGAGCCCATATCTCTAGTAGATATGCCTCCACATCAATTAAAATAAAACAAATTAAAGTTGATTTGATCTTAATCCCTGGTAGATTATAGATTCTTAGCCCCAAGCGGATCTTCTTTCCATAAATCATATAATCAAATCAAATTCAAACCTTATCCCAGATTTTCTTCTTCTATGCCTCGACATAGACCCTCACATGTCATGTCCAATGCATGTCTGATTCCCTCCTCTCCATGTCCTTGACATGGAATTCTCATCAAATCATATTTCATCTTATGCACACCTTTAATACTTCAACCAAAAAAACCTAACAATGTATTCCTTTAAATTACATCATCTTAACATTGTAATCAACATTTTATGATTTGTGATGGTGCAAGCTCAAACTAACTATACAATATCATGCTAAACATATTATAGTGTGAATTATAACACTATATTATATTATAATATATGATGTTATACTATAATTTGCTATAATATAATATATTATTTAACATTACACTTCATTAGAATCACTTAAAAAGGAACAAATAATAAAATTTTCTCAATATATGAATAAAGTTCATTTTGGATGTAAAATTGTTATTTTTCTATTAGAAATGGTACAAAATAGAATAATTTTGTTGTTGCTTCTTGGTGTGTGCCGTGAATTTGGCCAAATTCTTCATCTCAACCTTCAAATTAACATTTTGTGAGTTTTACCCAATGTATTATAACAAAGTAAAACATACTAAAATGTACAATAACTGTTAGTAACACACCACCACATTCATATATATGTGAAGTTATATTGTTATGTACATTATATTTTAATATGCTTTCATATAATATATTGTCTTACATTACACCTTACAATGAATCACTTAATGCAAGAAATTTATAAAATTTTGTTAAAAAATGTACATTTATTTTGGATGCAAAATTCCATTCTTTTGATTAAATGAGACACCATAGCACACCCCAATGATGTTCCCTAAAGGTTACTTTAACTTTGGCCAAATCCCATCATCTCAGCTTATAAATCAATATTTTTATGAATTATACTAGTACAAACTCTACTACACCATACTGTAATAAACTAAAATATGCTAAACAACAAGTAGTAATACACAATAGTATGCTATAATGCATGATGATACACTTTGTTATGGCATCCTATATTATAATACACTATAACATATTATATTATATTATATTGCATATCACATCACAAAGGATTGCTTAAGATAAAAAATAAAAATTAGTCTAAATAATAAAAACTATATATTTTAGTCATATCACTTACACATTTTAAATTGAAATAATATATTATGATGTCATGCTTTACTTATTATGAATTTGGCCAAATTCTACCATTTTAAAGTCTAAATAAACATTTTTATAAATAATGCTAGTACAGGCTCAACTGCATGATTATAAAATACTAAAAGAATTTAAAATGTGAAGAACAATATATTATGATTCTATACTATGCAACAACATATAATATTTATTTTGAACATAAAATCTTACTTTTGAGACTACAAGTGGTGTAGCACTCCTTTAGTACAACAACCTAATTCCCACTTCAAATTTAACAAATTTCATCATCGATTTATTAAATCAATATTTTATGATTTATATTAATATAGACTATAGGAATAATACCATAATATACTAAAACATTTCAAATATCTTATAACATCCAAAACACACACATCTACATGATCAAATATATGATGCTACATTATACTATAATATATGGTATTATAATATGATTTAGGATAGATTTAGGTATTTAAATCTATAATTGTCAAGGGAAAGTCTTGAAGACATTTTCTTTAGCTACCATAACTATGTTAGGATTAGGTCATTCTCTACCCTAATGACATCTTTATTCAAGGAGGGTTTAGGTTTAGGGTTAGGGTTTAGTTAGGGTTTAGTGAGTTTGGGGTTAGGTAGGTTAGGGTTTAGGTAGGTCAGTTTAGGGTTTAGGTTTAGGGTTTAGGGTTTAGGTTTTGGTTAGGTTTTGTTTGGTTTATAGTTTGGGTTTAGGGTTTAGGTTTGTGGTGTTGGGGTATAGGGTTTTAGGGCCTTTGGGCCTAGGGTTTTAGCCTTTTGAAGTTTAGGTCAAAAGTTAGCATAGAGCAATACGTAACCGATAGGTTTAGGGTTTAAGTTTTTTTAGTATAGGGTTTAGGGTTTAAGGTTTTTTTTAGAAAAAAATTCAAATTCAATGTTTCTTCTTTTTAATTTTGTTAACCAAGTAGCACCCTAAGTTTTCTAAGACACAAGCAATGACATAGATAATAAATAAGCACCCATAGAGCAAATCAAAAACCCTAGATAAGTAGAACCATCTCTACTCTAAAGACACAGTTCCATAATAGATTAGATCGGTGGTTCTTTTATTTCTCTAGTTCAAATCAGAACCACCTCAGTAGCGAGGATCCATCATCAAATCCTTGACCTCTCTTAGCCACCACCAGTTGTAACCTCATGCTCCTCCTAACCACCACACTTTGACCACCACTTCCATATCCACGGAACCTCCATATCCCCACCACCATGATAAGCGCCACCTCCGCCTTTGCCTCCACCGCCAGATCTAGATTGAGCCTAGTTGGCGGTGATGTTCCTACCACCAAGGTTGTACCCATTCTTAGGGTTTTGGGTTAGTTTAGGGTTTAGGGTTAGTTTAGGGATTAGTGTGTTTGGAGTTTAGGGTTTAGGGTTTAAGTTTTAGGGTTTAGGTTTTAGAGTTTAGGGTTTAGGTTTTAGGGTTTAGGCTTTTAGAGTTTAGGGTTTAGGGTTCAGGGTTTAGAGTTTAGGATTTTAGGGTTTAGGGTTTAGGGTTTAGGGTTTAGAGTTTAGGGTTTTAGGGTTTAGGTTTAGGGTTATAGGTATAGGGTTTAAGGTTTAGGTTTAATTTTATTTTTAGTGTTTATGGTTAGATTTAGGGTTTATTTTAAAATTTTCGATTGGTTTAGGTTTATTTAGTTTATTTTAATTTATTTTATTTTTTTTATATGTTAGGTTTATTTTTTTATTAGTTTATTTTATTTTATTTTTTAGGTTTTATTTAGGTTTATTTATTATTTTATTTTTAGGTTTATTTTATTTATTTTTAGTTTAGGTTTAGATTTATTTTATTTTATTTATTTTATTTTATTTTAGTTTAGTTTTTAGTTTTAATTTTTTATTTATTTTTTTTGGTTTTTTAGGTTTATTTTAGTTTAGGTTTTATTTATTTTTAATTTATTTTATTTTAGGTTTATTTTATTTTATTTTATTTTATATTTTTTTATTTTAGGTTTATTTTATTTTAGTTTAATTTAGGTTTATATTTATTTATTTATTTTTTATTTTATTTTATTTTTTTTATTTTAGGTTTATTTAGTTTTTTTTATTTTATTTATTTTAATTTATTTAGGTATATATTTTTAATTTAATTTATTTTTAGGTTTTATTTAGTTTAGGTATATTTTATTTTTAGGTTTTATTTAGGGTTTAGGGTTTTTTATTTAAGTTTAGGGTTTAGGGTTTTATTTAGTGTTTTCTGGTTTATTTATTAGGGTTTAGTGTTTAGGCTTTAGGGTTTATGGTTTTTAGGGTTTAGGGTTTAGTGTTTAGGTTTTAGAGTTTAGGATTAGGATTAACTTAGAGTTTAGGGTTAGTTTATGATTTAGGGTTAGTTTATGATTTAGGGTTTAGGGTTTAGTTTAGGTTAGGGTTAGGTTTATAGTTTTAGGGTTTAGAGTTTAGGGGTTTAGGGATTTGGGTTTTAGGTTTAGGTTATAGTTAGGGTTTAGGGTTTAAGAGTTTAGGAGTTTAAGGTTTAGGGATTTAGTTTATAGTTTAGGTTTAGGGTTTTATGTTAGTTTAGGGTTTACTTTTTATTTTGGGGTTTAGGGTTTAGGGTATAGGGCTTATGATTTAGGATTTACTATTTAAGGTTTAGGGTTTTTTATTTTTAAATCAACTAAATCGATAGGTTTAAATTTATTTAATTTATTTATATTATTTTATTTATTTAGTTTATTTTATTTTATTTTATTTATTTAATTTTAATTTTTTTTATTAGTTTAATTTATATGATTTAGTTTATCTATTTTTGTTTAGGTTTTTTATTTTACTTTATTTTTTATTTATATTTATTTTTTAGTTTAGTTTTTTATTTTATTCTTTAGGTTTAGGTTTTATTTTCTTTTATTTTTAGGTTTAGGTTTAGGGTTAGCTTAGGGTTTAGGGTTAATTTAGGGTTTAGGGTTTAGGGTTTTAGCTTTAGGGTTTTTTAGAGTTTAAGGTTTATGGTTAGTTTAAGTTTGAGGGTTTGGGGTTTCAGGGTTTAAGGTTTAGGTTTTAGGGTTTAGGGTTTTAGCGTTTAGGGTTTAGGATTTAGGTTAGGTTAGGGTTTAGTTTAGTTTAGGTTTGGAGTTTTTATTTAGGGTTAGTTTTAGGGTTTAGGTTTAGTTTTAGGGTTATAGTTTAGTTTAGAGTTTAGGTTTGTAGTTTAGGGTTTAGGTTTTAGGTTTAGTTAGGGTTTAGGGTTTAAGATTTTAGTTTAGGGTTTAGTTTATATTTTGGGTTTAGTTAGGGTTTAGGTTTAGTTTAGGGTTTAGGGTTTAGGGTTTATTAGGGTTTGATTTAGGGTTTAGGTGTATTAGGGTCTTTTAAATTAAACTAGTAGGTTTATATTTATTTATTTAGATCATTATTTATTTATTTTAGTTTATTTTTTTATTTAGGTTTATTTTTTATTTTTATTTATTTTGGTTTATTAATTTTAGGTTTATTTACTTTAGTTGTTATTTTTTATTTTAGTATATTTTTAGGTTTAGATATAGGTTTATCTTTATTTTTTAGTTTAGTTTTATTTTCATTTTATTTTTTAGGTTTTATTTTTATTTTTTGGTTTATGTTGAGGTTTTATTTTTTTATTTTTTAGGTTTAGGTTTTAGGTTTTTATTTTAGGTTTTAGGTTTTATTTTACTTTAGGTTTAGGTTTATTTTTAGTTTATTTTATTTTATTAGGTTAGGGTTCAGGTTTAGTTTATCTTAGGTTTAGGTTTAGGTTTAGGTTTTATTTATTTTAGTTTAGGTTTAAGTTTTTTTTATTTTGTTTATTTTAGGTTTAGGTTTAGGGTTTAGGGTTTAGGGTTAGCTTAGGGTATAGGGTTAATTTTGGGTTTTTGGTTTTGGGTTTATGCTTTAGGGTTTATGGTTTTTAGGATTTAAGTTTTAAGGTTAGCTTAGGGTTTAGGGTTTAGAGTTTAGGGTTAGGGTTAGGGTTTAAGGTTTAGGGTTTAGGGTTTATGGTTTAGAGTTTAGGGTTTATGGTTTAGAGTTTAGGGTTTAGGGTTATAAGTATAGGGTTTAAGGTTTTGGTTTAGTTTTAGGGCTTAGGGTTTAGTGTTTAGGGTTTAGGATTTAGGGTTTAAGGTTTTTTAAAAAAAAGAAAATCGATTGGTTTAGGTTTATTTAGTCTATTTTTAATTTATTTGAGTTTATTTTATTATTATATTTTTATGTAGGTTTATTTTTTTATTTAGTTTAGTTTATTTATTTTAGGTTTATTTTCTAGGTTTTTTATCTTAATTTATTCTTCAGGTTTTGGTTTATTTTTTAGTTGAGTTTTATTTTTATTTTATTTTTTAGGTTTAGGTTATATTTTATTATTTATTTTTAGGTTCAAGATTAGGTTTTTATTATATTTTTATAAGTTTAAGTTTTAAGTTTTAATTTTAGGTTTATTTTTAGGTTTTATTTTTTTAGTTTATGTTTAGGTTTATTTTTAGTTTATTTTATTTTATTTAGTTTAGGTTTTGGTTTTTGGTTTAGTTTATTTTATTTTAGGTTTAGGTTTATTTATTTTAGTTTAGTTTATTTTTTAATTTAGTTTATTTTATTTTGTTTATTTATTATTATTTTATTTAGTTTTTTTTAGTTTAGGGTTTTTTTATTTTTAATTATTTTTTGGTTTATTTAGGTTTATTTTTTTTTTTAAGTTTAGGTTTTTTTTATTTTTTATTTTATTATTTTATTTTAGATTTATTTTATTTTTTAGTTTTTTATTTTAGTTTTTTATTTTAGGTTTATTTTATTTTTTAGTTTAGGTTTATATTTATTTATTTTTAATTTTATTTTATTTATTTTTTAGGTTTAGGTTTTATTTTTTTAGGTTTAGGGTTTTAGGGTTTTAGTTAGGTTTAGGTTTAGGGTTTAGGGTTTTTTTATGGTTTAGTGTTTTAGGTTTATAGTTTAGGGTTAGGGTTTTAGGTTTAGGGTTTAGGTTTAGTATTTAGAGGTTTAGTATTTTAGGGTTTAGGTTTAGGTTTAGTGTTTAGGTTTAGGGTTTAGGGTTTAGGTTTTGTTTATTTGTTTATAGTTTAAGTTTATATTTATTTAAGGTTTATTTATTTATAGTTTATTTTTTATTTTATTTATTTATTAGTTTATTATTAGGTTTATTTTAGTTTATTAGTTTTATTTAGTTAGTTTAGTTTTATTTTAGGTTTAGGTTTATTTAGGTTTATTTAGTTTAGTTTTATTTAGTGTTTAGGGTTTATTTTATTTTTATTTTATTAGTTTAGTTTTATTTTTTATTTTATTTATTTTAGTTTATTTTTAATTTTATTTTTTATTTAGTTTAATTTTTATTTTTTATTAGTTTAGTTTATATAATTTAGTTTATTATTTTTGTTTATTTTTATTTTAGATTATTTTTTTTTTTGTTTATGTTTATTTTTTTTAGTTTAGTTTTTATTTATTTTATTCTTTAGGTTTATGTTTTATTTTTTTTTTATTTTAGTTTAGGTTTAGGTTTTTTATTTTTTTAGGTTTATTTTTAGGTTTAGGTTTATTATTTTATTAATTTAGGTTTATTTTATTTTTTATAGTTTTATTTTAGTTTAGTTTATTTATTTTTATTTAGGGTTTTATTTATTTATTTATTATTTTTATTTTATTTAGGGTTTAGGTTTATTTTTTTATTTATTATTTTTTTTTAGGGTTTAGGGTTTAATTTTTTATTTAAGTTAGTTTATTTTAGGGTTTATTTTTTGGGTTAATTTTAGGGTTTAGGGTTTAGTGTTTAGTGTTTAGGGTTTAGGATTTAGGGTTAGTTTAGGGTTTAGGGTTTTGTATTTTTTAGGGTTTAGGGTTCAGGGGTTTAGGGTTTAGGGTTTAGGGTAAGTTTTAGGGGTTAGGGTTTATGGCTTAGGGTTAGGATTTAGGGTTTAGGTGTTAGGTTTTATTTAACTAAATTTAGTTTAAATTATTTCATTTATTTATTAATTATTTATTTTTTATTTTATTTTTTTTTTTTTAGGGTTTATTTTTTATTTTTTTATTTTAGTTTATTAATTTAGTTTTTTTATTTAGTTGAGTTTTTATTTTTAATTATGTTTAGGTTTAAATAGTTTATCTTCATTTTAAGTTTAGTTTATTTTCATTTTATTTTTTAGTTTATTTTTTTTATTTTTTGGTTTCATAGGTTTTATTTTATTTTTAGGTTTAGGTTTTAGGTTTTATTTTGGTTTATTAGGGTTTTATTTTTTTTTTACTTTAAGTTTAGGTTTATTTTAGTTTATTTTATTTTATTTAGGTTAGGGTTTAGGTTTAGTTTATCTTAGGTTTAGGTTTAGGTTTAGGTTTTATTTATTTTAGTTTAGGTTTAGGTTTTTTTATTTTGTTTATTTTGTGTTTAGGTTTAGGGTTTAGGGTTTAGGGTTAGGGTATAGTTAATTTAGGTTATGGTTTAGGGTTAATTTTAGGGTTTAGGGTTTTAGATTTAGTTTAGGGTTATTAGGTTTTTAGGGTAGGGTTAGGTTTAGGTTTAGGGTTTTAGGGTTTAGGGTTTAGGGTTTAGGTTTAAGTTTAGGGTTTAGTATTTTAGTTTATGGTTTAGAATTAGTTTTAGGGTTTAGTTTATTATTTTATTTAGGGATTAGGATTTATGGTTTAGGGTTTATTTTAAGTTTATTTAGGTTTTTAGTTTATTTTATTTATTTTTATTTATTTTAGTTTATTTTATTTTTATTTTTATTTATTTTTTTTTATTAGTTTATTTATTAGTTTATGTTTTTATTTTAGTTTATTTTTTTTTTTTTTAGGTTTGGGTTTTTTTTGTTTATTTTTTAGTTTAGTTTATTTTATTTTGGTTTTAGGTTTAGGTTTATTTTTTTACTTAGGTTTATGTTTGTTTTATTTTATTTTTTTAGGTTTAGTTTATTTTTATTTAGTTTATTTTTAGGTTATATTTTTAGGTATGTTTAGGTTTATTTTGTTTATTTTATTTTATTTAGTTTAGGTGTAGGTTTAGTTTATTTTGGGTTTAGGTTTAGGTTCATTTTATTTTCTTTATTTTAGGTTTAGTTTTTTTTTTTTAGTTTAGGGTTTAAATTTATTTTTAGGTTTATTTTTAGGTTTAGGTTAGATATTTTAATTTTAATTTTTAATATTTTTTAGGTTTTTTTATTCCAAGTTTACTTTAGATTTTATTTATTTTATTTTAGTTTGTTTTATTTTTATTTTATTTTATTTTTATGTTTATGTTTAAGTTGAAGTATAAGTTTAGGAGTAGGTTTTTATTTAGGCTTTTATTTTATTTTATTTTTTTTATATTTAGGTTTAGGTTTTTATTTATTTTATTTTTAGTTTATTTAGTTTAGGTTTAGGTTTTAGGTTAGGGTTTAGGGTTTGGCAGCTTAGGTTTAGAGATTTATGGTTTAGGGTTTGCTTTTGGGTTTAGGGTTTAATTTAGGTTGTAGGTTTAGGGTTTTAATATTTTTATTTTTTTAAATTAAGTAAACATGGTTTAGGTTTATTTTATTTATTGTTTATTTTATTCTCTATTTTTATTTAAGTTTATTTTTATTTTTATTTAGTTTAGTTTATTTATTTTAGATTTATTTATTTAAGTTTATTTTTTTTTGGTTTAGGTTTAGGTTTAGGTTTATTATTTAGTTTAGTTTTATTTTTATTTTAGGTTAGTGATGATCTCCACGATGAACAAATGTTAGGTGATACTTTATTCATTTGGAGATGTACTTTGATGGTGTGGCTTCCTCTCAAAGAGGAGAAGAACCACAATCTACTATTCCATGAAAGGTAGGGGTAGGAATAGTTCTCTTAACTCTCGATTGTGATGTGATGAGATTCTTATATCATCTATCCAATCCTTGCACCAGCATTGAAGCCAAATATGATGCTCTTATTGTCAGTCTGGAGTTAACTATTACTCTAAGGATCAATAACATCAACATCTTTGGGGATTCTCAGTTAATTATCAACCAAATCGCTGAGTCTTATAAGGTTATAAAGCCCAAGCTCCATCACTACCCCAAGTACACCATGGAGTTGTTGGCCCAAATACCATAGGTTACCATTTATAAGATTCCTCAAGGATAGTATGCCATAGCTTCTTCTTCAAGGAGTTGGCATGTATGGAGGATTAGTCCATATTAATAAAGGTCCAAATAAACAAGTCTTATCCCTTTTTGATATTGAACTCATAAAAAAGTACTCTCTTGAAGGTGAGGTTGTCATTACTAAGAAGGATGAGGAGTTGATTGAGGCAAATCATGGATTACCTAAATAAAGGAAAACTACCTCAAGAAGTCCCAAGCCCATCGATGAAGGAGAACACTTTCCTGCTCTTGTGGATGGTGTTATGTCTTCGATCTTTCGATCACATATGTGGTTATATTGTTTATACAAAGCGAAGCTCATAAGATCATGGGTACTGATTATGTGGAACCAACCAATCCGTTTGAAGATGAAAGCCAAGATCAAGAGACTAGGATACTAAGTCATCGATGATCAAATATTTGATATAAATGCCAAATTCAAATACATGGTGTGGTCTTACACCAACCACCATTCTACATCACATCGGTCTCATGGCCATTCGATTGTTGGGGACGACATGTGGGTCTGATTGATCCTCTTCCTTCTAAGTCATCGATTCATCTTAGTACTTTCTAGTTTTTTAAATGGGCAAAGGAGATTTGTTAATTCACAACTTTTGCCCATTCTTAGGTTAGTTAGTTTAGGGTTTAGGGTTTAGGTTTTGGGGTTTTAGGTTTTCATGGGTTTTGGGGTTTTGGGGTTTAGGGTTTAGGGCTTAGGGTTTAGGGTTTTTTTTGGGTTTAGTTTTTGGTTTTAGAGTTTAGTGTTTGGGGTTTAGGGTTTTAGGGTTTAGGTTAGTTTTAGTGTTTAGGGTTTAGGGGTTATATTTTTTAAAATTAAGTAAACTGGTAGATTTAGGTTTATTATTTATTTTATCTAATTTAATTTTTATTTATTTGAGTTTATTTTATTTTTTATTTTTTATAAATTTATTTTTTTAATTTAATTTAGTTTAGTTTATTTATTTTAGATTTATTTATTTTCATTTAGGTTTTTATTTTAGTTTATTTATTAGTTTAGGTTTATTTTTTATTTAGTTTTATTATTTTATTTTATAGGATTAGGTTTTATTTTTTTATTTTAGGTTTAGGTTTAGCTTTATTTTATTTTTTTAGTTTTAGGTTTTATGTTTATATTTTAGCTTTATTTTTTAGATTTTATTTTAGTTTATGTTTAAGTTATTTTTTTAGTTTATTTTATATTTAGTTTAGATTTAGTTTAGGTTTAATTTATTTTAGGCTTAGGTTTAGGTTTTATTTATTTTAGTTTAGGTTTAGGTTTATTTTATTTTGTTTATTTTATTTTTATTTTATGTTTAGGTTTTATTTTTAGTTTAGGGTTTAGGTTCTATTTTTTATTTATTTTTATGTTTTTTTAGGTTTATTTTTTAGGTTTAGTTTTTATTTAGTTTTTATTTTACTTTATTTTTATTTTATGTTTAGTTTTTATTTTATTTATGTTTTTGGTTCTTAGGTTTATTTTGTTTTTTTAATTTAGTTAAGTTTTTATTTATTTTATTTTAGTTTATTTAAATTTTTAAAAGTTTATTATTTTTAGGTTTAGGTTTGGGTTTTACTTTAGGTTTTTATTATATTTAGGTTTAAGTTTTTTTATTTATTTTATAATTAGGTTTTTTTAGTTTAGGTTTATATTTTTAGGTTTTTAGGGCTTAGGGCTTATGGTTTAGGGTTTATGGTTTAGGGTTTATGGTTCTATGGTTAAGGTTTAGGCTTTAGGGCTTAGGGTTTAGTGTTTAGGCTTTAGGGTTTAGAGTTTTGAGGGTTTAGGGTTTAGGGTTTAGCTTTTAGGTTAGTATAGGGTTTAAGGTATAGGCCATAGGGTTTAGGGTTAGTTTAGGGTTTAATGTTTAAAGTTTTAGGGTTTAGGGTTTAGGGTTTAGGGTTTAGGGTTTATGGTTTATGATTAGGGTTCGGGTTTAGGGTTTAGTGTTTAGAGTTAGGTTTAGGGTTTATGGTTTAGAGTTTGGGGTTTAGGGTTTAGGGTTTTAGGATTTATTTAATTAAATAATAGTTTATTTAGTTTATTTTATTTATTTTTAATTTATCTTATTTTTTTTATTTTTTTTATTATTTTATTTAGTTTAGTTACTTATTTATTAGGTTTATTATTTTAGTTTATTTTTTTTTAGTTTTATTTTTATTTTTTTTTTTTAAGTTTATGTTTTATTTTTTTGGTTTAGATCAGGTTTTATTTTATTTTTTTTTTTAGTTTAGGTTTTAGGTTTTTATTTTAGTTTATTTTAGGTTTTATTTTTTAGGTGGGTTTAGGTATTTTTTAGTTTATTTAGTTTAGGGTTTAGGTTTAATTTATTTTAGGTTTTGGTTTAGGTTTTATTTATTTTAGTTTAGGTTTATTTTAGTTTTGTTTAGCTTTATTTTATTTATTTTTAGGTTTAGTTTTTTTTTTTAGTTTAGGTTTAGGTTTTATTTTATTCTTTTAGGTTTGGTTTATATTTAGTTTTGATTTTATTTTATATTAAGATCAATTTATTTTTATTTTACATTTAGTTTTTATTTTATTTAGGTTTTTTGTTTTAGGTTTATTTTATTTTTTTAGTTTGTTTAGTTTTTATTTTATTTTTGTTTTAGTTTTTATTTTTTTAATGTTATTTTATTTATACATTTAGGTTTATTATTTTAGTTTAGGTTTAATTTAATTTAATTTTTATTTTATTTATGTTTAGGTTCTTTTATTTATTTTTTTAAGGTTTTATTTAGTTTAGGTATAGGTTTTTAGGTTTTTTAGGGTTTAGGGTTCAAAGTTTAGGGTTTAGGATTTTATGGTTTAGGGTATTAGGGTTTAGGTTTATTTTAGGGTTGGGGTTTTAGGGTTTAGGGTTTAGGGTTTTTAGGGTTAGGTTTAGGGTTTAGGGTTAGTTTTTAGGGTCTTTTTTTAATTTATTATTATTTTTTTTAAATCATATGTTTAGGTTTATTTAGTTTATTTTTTATTTATTTTAGTTTATTTTATTTTTATTTTATTTTAATTTTTATTTGGTTTATTTTTTATTTTTATTTAGTTTACTATATTTTGGGTTTATTTATTTTAGTTTAGGGTTTAGGTTTAAGTTTATTTTTAGTTTATTTATTTTATTTAATTTCTTTAGTTTAGTTTAGGTTTAGGTTTTAGTATAATTTTTATTTTGGTTTTAGTTTATTTATTTATTTATTTTTATGTTTATTTAGTTTAGGTTATTTAGCATTTTAGGTTTTATTTTAGGTTTAGTTTTAGTTTTAGTTTAGGGTTATTTATTATTTAGATTAGTTTATTTATGGTTTTAGGTTTTGGGTTTATTTTATTTAGGTTTAGGGTTTTTTAGGGTTTAGTTTTGGTTTTAGGGTTTTAGGGTTTAGGGTTTAGGTTTAGGTTTAGTAGGGTTAGTTTAGTTGGTTTAAGGTTTTTATTTTTTTAACATAGAACAAATTCATATTCAACATATCTTGTTTTTTTTTCATCAACCAAGTTACAAACTAGGTTTTTAGGTTTAGATTGAGCATAGTTTAGGATTTTACTTAGGTAGTTTAGTAGTAGTTTATTTTATTTTAGTTTAAATTTTTAGTAGTAGGATTTATATTTTTTTTTTTTTTTTTTTTTTTATTGTTTTAGGCTTTTTATTTAGTTTTATTTAGATTATTTTTATTTATTAGTTTATCTAGGCTAGCATGGTTATGGTTATTAGTTTATTTTAGTTTATATTTATTTTTTTTAGGGTTAGGTATATTTTTAATTTATTTTATTACTATTTTAGTTTAGGGTTTAGTTTAGGTTAGGGTTTAGGTTTATTAGTTTAAGGTTTTATTTAGATTTAGGTTTAGAGTTATATTTTAGGGTTTAGGGTTTAGTTAGGGTTTTAGTGTTTAGGGTTTTAGGGTTTAGGGTTTTTTAAGTTTAGTTAGTTGTTTAGGGTTTTAGGGTTTAGGGTTTGGGTTTAGGGTTTTTTAGGTTTAGTGTTTAGGTTTATAGTTTAGGGTTTTAGGGTTTAGGGTTTAGTTTAGTTTTTAGGTTTAGGGTTTAGGGTTTAGTTTAGGGTTTAGGGTTTAGGGTTGTAGGTTTATAGTTTAGTTTAGTTTTTAAATTGTATTTTTAGTTAGGTTTAGGGGATAAACTTTTAGAGCTTAATGTTTAGAGTTTTCTTTAGAGGTAATGATAATTAGTTTAATATGGAAGATTAGTTAGGATGTGAGAATGACACTAGAAACTTGTTGAAGTTATTAAGGTTTTGATATGGTTGAGTTTAGTGTTGTAAATTTATGATTGGTTTAGAGTTTAGGGTTGTAGGTTTATGGTTTAGAGTTTAGTGTTGTAGATTTATGGTTTAGAGTTTAGGTTTTGGTTAGTTTATTTATTTATTTATTTTTATTTTCTTATTTTTTATTTTTATGTTATAGGTTTTTATTTAAATTTTTTTTATTATTTTATTTTATTTATTTATTTGATTTAGGTATATTTTTTTGTTTAGTTTAGTTTATTTATTTTTTGGTATTTATTTTAGTTTACTTTTAGGTTTAGGTTTTGGAGGTTTTATTTATTTTTTTTTGGTTTAGGTTTTAGGTTTTACTTTGGGTTTATTTTAGGTTTATCTTTTTAGTTTAGGTTTAGGTTTAATTTTGGTTTATTTTATTTATTTAGTTTAGGTTTAGGTTTTAGGTTAGTTTATTTTTAGGTTTAGGTTTAGGTTTATTTATTTTAGTTTAGTTTATTTTTTAATTTATGTTTAGTTTATTTTATTTTTTTTATTTTAGGTTTTCTTTTTTAGTTTAGGGTTTAGATTTTATTTTATTTATTTTAGTTTTATTTTTAGGTTTATTATTTAGGTTTAGGTTTTTTATTTATTTTTTTTATTTTATTTAAGATTTATTTTATTTATTTTAGGTTTAGTTTATATTATATTTAGGTTTTATAAGTTTAGTTTAGGTTTATTTATTAATTTTAGTTTAATTTTTATTTTACTTTCTTTTAGGTTTAAGTGTTAGGTTTATGTTTTTTATTTTATTTTATTTTTTTATTTTATTTTGGTTTAGATTTTTTTAAAGTTTTATTTAGTTTCAATTTAGAATTTTAGGTTTTTAGGGTTTAGGGTTTGGGGTTTAAGTTTTGAGGTTTAGGGTTTTTTTTTTGGGTTTAGAGTTTAGGGTTTAGAGTTTAGGTTTTAGGGTTTAGGATTTAGGGTTTAGGGTTTTAGGGTTTAGGGTTTTTAGGGTTTAGGGTTTAGGGTTTAGGGTTTAGGGTTTAAGTTTTAGTTTAGGTTTTTGGGTTTTGGGTTTTTTTTTTAAACAGAGAACAAATTTAGATTCAAGATTTCTTCTTTTATTTATTTAGTTTATTATTTATTTATTTTAGTTTATTTTATTTTTTATTTTTATTTATGTTTATTTTTTATTTTTTATTTTTTAGTTTAGTTTTTTAGGTTTAGGTTTTTATTCAGTTTTTAGTTTATTTTATTTTAAGAGTGATTGAAGGATTGATTGTTTGAAGAGAAAATCCAAAGGTTTGGATTGATTTGAGAATGATTTGGTTAATTTCATAAATTTGACTTGAAAGGGTATAGGTTGGATTTAGGTTAGATTTGGACTTGAGTTTTGAATTTAGTTTTGGTTATTTGAATTTTTATTTCATTTTTATTTGTTAACATAAATGAGAATATAAATGGGTTATGAGAAAATCTTTTGAGTTTGGAGTGATTTGGATTTGATTTGTGCTAAGTCCATAAGATGAAATCAAAAGGGCTTAGGAAAGATTTTGGTTTTGAAATTGATCATGGGTTTCAATTATTTGGAATTGATTCATGATTTGGATTTTGGAATTGATTTATGATTTGAGAAAATCCATTGAGTTGGAATTGATTTAAGATTTGAGTTTGAAGTATGGTTTGAAAGAAGGAAGCAAGGATTTGGGTTTAAGCTATAGGATAAGCAAGTCTTCCTAAAACCCCTAAGGTACAACATATTCTTATTAACTCTTCTAAGTCTCTAGGTTAGGTTAAGTGTTCTAATCACTAGAAGTGTCTTAAGACAACTCTTAGTGTTTAGAGGAGTCTTTATGTCTAGGATGGAGAAGTTGAAAGCTCACTCCAAAAATGAGGTCAATAGGAATTAAGACAATGGAGGTGCTAGCAAAGTATTTGGGGAGAGTACTACTCTTAAAGAAAGCAAGAATAGCTTTAATCGAGTTCTCTTTAATGATGAACCAACATTTTTTGAAAAGGAGGGTAGTGTAACCATCAGGGCTAGCCATAGAGTTTGTATTCATACTTTCCAAAATGTCAGCAATTTTAGATTCAGAAGGTAAGGAAGAAAGCATATTGTTATCTTCATCAAAAATGAGATTAGGGATAACATCAGGCCAAGAAATATCATCATAAGCAACATTTTTGTTAAGAAGCTCTTTAACAAAAGAGACAACAGAATCTCTAAGCTCCTTGTTATCCAAACACCAAATACCATCATTAGTTTTAATTTTATGAATGTGATTTAAAGCCTTTTTCTTTTAACCATGACATGAAATATTTATAGATCACCATCGAGATCCGTTTAGAGGCTTTTTGCCAATAGGTCTCTTCCATGTCTTGATAACATGTTAACCTATTTTTAGCTTGAGCTAACAAATGAATTTTAGATGGGTCATTAACAACAACATCTTCCAAAACTATAACCTCATTCTTTATTTCTTTGATATTGACAAAAAGGTTTTTAAAATAATATTTATTCCACCAATTAAGGAAATGTTTGAGTCTTTTTAATTTGAACCACAATCTCCTCATCCCAAAAATAGAATCATTAGGATGGAGAGGTTCATCCCAGTTACAAGCAACAACATCCAAAAATCTCTCATCCCTGAGCCACATATTTTGAAAGCCAAAAGGGATAGGAGAAGAGGGTTTAGTAGCATTCAAATTCACAGAGATAAGTAAGGGAGAATGGTTCAAAAGGGTTCTACTTAAATGCTCCACAAAAGTACTAGGAAGAAGGTTAATCCACAAATGGCTAAAAGAAGGATCTAACCTTTTGAGTCTATAATTTTTCCAAGTAAAGAGTCCCACTAAAGCCAATGTCGGTAAGATGACAATCAAGGATCATGTTATTAAAATATTCCATTGAAAATAAGTTGAGCATTACCACCAACCCGTTCTGGAAGGAGATAGTATTAAAATCCCCACCCACAAACCAAGGAGCATTAGAAGAAGAAAAATTAATAAGATCATCCAAAAGAAATCTTATTTCTATTACAAGCAGCATAAACAAATGAACCAAAATAATACCAATTATCAAAAGTAATTGTAACATTCACAACATGGGAAAACTCATCCAAAACTTGCAAAATAAAAGGACTATTCCAAAAATCCAAATTTTATTGCTCGAATTAGCACAAAAATTATCAAAACCAATCATTCTAGCAACAAAAGGAATGTTAGAAGGAAGAATAAAAGTTTCTAAAATAGCCAAACAAAGAAATATTATGAGAACGAACTAAATTTTTAATTCTATTTTCCTAACAGAGATTGTACCAATCCCTCGCACATTCCAAATTAAGAAGGAAACAATTTATTGAATCTAGTAACTCGGAAAAGTTAAGAAATTTAGATTTAGAGTTTTATTTTTCTTTCTAAACCATTTGAAATTTATTAGTCATATCCACAACATCACCATCGAGATAGATTAAATTTGCTTGGGATAAGGTTGCATCTTTACAACATCATTGCAGGCCACTTCTCCTTCTTCCAAATCATTATTATTTTGGAAAATTAGGTTAGAAGATAGTGCAACATTAGATGAAGAAGCAGGAGTAGGATTAGAACCATTTAAAGTACAACTACCCAAATCAGGATTAGAAATTTTATCCTTAGTAAGCTCACCAATCAGACCCTCATGAGGGATCACATGTTCTTTTATTAAAGGTGGAAAAGAAGCAGGAACGAAATTATTTGAAATCGAATCATCATCCACAAGTTTTGAAAACATATTATTGTCCATATTAATACCAATATCAGTGTGATGCAAATGGATAGGTTCATTAGGAGGTAAAGCATCCTTATTTACAAGGGTGATATCCAAGCTATCAAGATGAATAGTCACAACCTTGTCAAGGAAGCAATGGGAGGATGACCCTGCTTTAGGTAATGAGTTATCCATTAGAACAACTTTCTGAGGTTTAACCGATGGAACTGAAGATTGAGATCCAGATTAATATGCATGAGTTTGGGTTTCTTAAAGTGAGGATGAACCACAAAGCAATCTAGAACCCCATGACCATGAATTTTGTAATGGGAATAAAAAATAGGAAAATTCTCAAAATCCACATTTTGCAAATATCCATATCTCTCATCTAGCCAAATTTCTTTTGAAAATAATTATATCCAACTCGACTAGGATCCAGCAACAGAGGGCCTGAGTTAGAAGAAATCACTTGATCAACTTGAAGAAGATGATGAATAGCACCCATAGCAAAAGAAACTCATGATTAATGAAATGAACGTGATTGAGAAGAGAGATCCATACAGGAACTATAAGAGATTCCTCTTTAATATCAAAATGAGGCATCTATTTCAATAATCGTACCCGATAATTGAAAATAAAATATGAATGTCGAGAAAACTCAAGAATAATCTAAATCATTTGAAAGTCAATCAAGACATGTCGTCGATCAATCGACAAAGAAAATGCTGAGAGTTTCAAGCTATGAAAAATTATCGAATATTCTCCAAAGTAGGATGGCTCAATGCAAATTTACCCCCCAACATGAATTCAAAGGTCTCAAGCCTTTCCATAATTGAATTAGAATACATTATCATGGGTACACCCTAAGGAGGTAGAGATAAGCAGAGACTCACGCATTTGGCCTTACCAGAACATCCTTGAAGGATTTTGAAGCCAATAAATGAATTAAGCTAGAGACCCCCATGGAGTCAGAAACTTTCATGGGAATAGCCGAAATGAAAGGATTTCCCCATGGGGAAGCAGAGATTGTAGCCATGATCAGTAGTAGCACATGATAGAAGAAGCCGAGAGCCAAGCTAAGCCATCAAAATGGAGAACTAGCCAAGATGTCCATATGAGAAGGCACAAAAAAGCCTCCATAGGAAACAATTCACCGAGCACCCAAAATGAAGGAGAAAAGTTTTGGGTTTTTTAGGGTTTAGGATTAGGGTTTAGGGTTTATGGTTTAGGATTTAGGGTTTAGGGTTTAGCATTTTTAGGGTTTAGGGTTGTAGGTTTAGGGTTTAGGGTTTTTTTATTAAAATTAAGTAAACCTATAGGTTTAGGTTTATTTAGTTTATTTAGTTAATTTTTTTATTTATTTTATTTATTTTATTTTTTTATTTAGGTTTACTTTTTTTTTTTATTTAGTTTAGTTTATTTATTTTAGGTTTATTTATTCTAGTTTAGGTTTTTTATTTTAGTTTGTTATTTAGGTTTAGGTTTAGGTTTAGGTTTATTTTTAAGTTGATTTTTATTTTATTTTATTTTTTAGGTTTAGGTTTTACTTTTTATTTTTAGGTTTAGGTTTAGGTTTTTATTTTATTTTTAGGTTTAGGTTTTAGGTTTTATTTTTGGTTTATTTTAGGTTTTACTTTTAGTTTATTTTATTTTATTTATATATTTAGGTTTAGTTTATTTTAGGTTTAGGTTTAGGTTTAATTTATTTTAGTTTAATTTTTTTAGTTTAGCTTAGTTGTATTTTATTTTATTTGTTTTTTATTTTATTATAGGTTTAGGTTTTTTTGGTCATGGTTTAGGTTTAATTTTTGTTTATTTTTAGGTTTAATTTTTAGGTTTATTTTTTTTAGGTTTAAGTTTTATTTAGTTTTATTTTATTTTATTTTGGTTTATTTTATTTTTTTATGTTTAATTTTTTTTATTAAGGTTTTTTTATTAGGTTTATTTTATTTTTTTTAGTTTAGTTTAGGTTTTCTTTACTTTATTTTATTAATTTTATTTTTATTTTTTATTTTTTAAGTTTAAGTTTTAGTTTTAATTTTTTTATTTTATTTTATTTTTATTTTATTTAGTTTAGGTTTTATTTATTTATTTTATTTGAAGGTTTTATTTAGTTTATATTTAGGTTTTTAGGTTTTTAGGGTTTAGTGTTTATGATTTATGGTTTAGGGTTTAGGGTTTTAGGGTTTAGGGTTTTAAGGTTTAAGGTTTAGGGTTACAGTTTAGGTTTTAGGGTTTAAGGTTTATGATTTAGTGTTTAGGCTTTAGGTTTAGGGTTTTTGGGTTAAGGGTTTAAGTTAGTTTAGGGTTTAAGGTTTAGGTTCTGATTTAGGTTTTAGGTTTATAGTTTATGATTTAGTGTTTAGGCTTTAGTTTAGGGTTTTAGGTTTGGTTAGCTTGGGGTTTAAGTTAGTTTAGGGTTTATGGTTTAGGATTTAGGGTTTTTAGGGTTTAGGGCTAGTTTAAGGTTTAGGGTTTAGCATTTTAGGGTTTATGGTTTATGGTTTTTTAGGGTTTTGGGTTTTAGGTTTAGGGTTTAGGGTTTAGGGTTTAGGATTTAGGGTTTAGGGTTTAGGGTTTAAGGTTTTAAAAAAAATAAATTAGTGAACCTGTAGGTTTAGATTTATTTTGCTTATTTTTTATTTATTTTAATTTATTTTATTTTTTATTTTTATTTATGTTTATGTTTTATTTTTATTTAGTTTAGTTTATTTATTTTAGTTTATTTTTTAAGTTTATGTTTAGGTTTATGTTTACTTTTTAGTTTAGTTTTATTTTTATTTAATATTTAGGTTTAAGTTTTATTTTTTTACTTTTAGGTTTAGGATTAGGTTTTTATTTTATTTTTTTAGGTTTAGGTTTTAGGTTTTTATTTTAGGATTGCTTTTAGGTTTTGTTATTTAGTTTAGGTTTTGCTTTATTTTTAGCTTATTTAATTTTATTTAGGGTTTTAGTTTAGGTTTAGGTTTAGGTTTCGATTTTATTTATTTTAGTTTAGGTTTAGATTTATTTTATTTTTTTATTTTAGGTTTAGGTTTTTTTTAGTTTAGGGTTTAGGTATTATTATTATTTTTTAGGTTTTTTCTTATTTTTAGGTTTAGGTTTTATTTAGTTTTATTATAATTTAAGGTTTATTTTATTTTTATTTTAGGTTTAGTTTTTATTTTATTTAGGTTTTTAATTTTTTTAGTTTAGTTTAAGTTTTTATTTATTTTATTTTAGTTCATTTTTTTTCTTTTTAGGTTTAGGCTTCGGTTTTAATTTTGGTTTTAATTTTATTTTGTTTTAGGTTTTATTTATTTATTTGAATTTTAGGTTTTGTTTAGTTTAGGTTTAGGTTTTTAACTTTTTAGGGTTTAGGGTTTAGGGTTTAGGGTTTGTTGAGGTTTTCGGGTTTGGGGTTTAGGGTTTAGGGTTTAGGATTTATGGTTTAGGTTTTAGGGTTTAGGGTTTATGTTTTTAGTGTTTAGGGTTTTGGGTTTTGGGTTTAGTGTTTAGGGTTTTTAGGGTTTAGGGTTTAAGGTATAGGTTTTTAGTCTAAGGTTCAAGTTTAAATTTAGGGTTTAAGGTTTTGTTTTTTTTTAATGAGAACAAATTAATACATTTCTTTATTTTGATTTCATCAACTAAGTAACACCCAAGTTTTCTAAGACATAGCGACACATAGATAAAAATGAGAGCATAAAGCAAATCAAAACCTAGATAATTGAACCGTCTACAAAGACATAGTTCCATAAGCAGCGAACCATTCTTCAATTTCTCTAGCTTGGGATCCACCATCATATCCCCAATCTCTACCAACGCCACCACCATGGGTGTAACCTCCATCGCTCCTCCCATGCATAACCACCACTACTGACCACCTCTCCACCAGCACCTACCCCACCACCTTGATAACTATCTCTCTAGCTTTACCTCCACATAGATCTAGGCAGGTATGGTCATGATGTTCCAACCATTAGGTTCATTCTTAGGTTTAGATTTATTTTTAATTTATTTAGTTACTTTAGGTTTAGGTTATGATTTGGGGTTTAGGGTTAGGGTTTAGGGTTTAGGGTTTAGGGTTTAGGTTTAGGTTTAGGTTTTAGTTTTAGGTTTTAGGGTTAGGGTTTAGGGGTTTTGTTTAGTGTTTAGGCTTTAAGGTTTAGTTTTGAGGGTTTAGTGTTTAGGGTTTAGTTAGCTTGGTTTAGGGGTTAGTTTAGGGTTTATGGTTTAGGGGTTTTAGGGTTTAGTGTTTAGGGTTTAAGTTTTGTTTAGCATTTAGGGGTTTAGATTTTATGATTTAGGTTTAGTTAGGGTTAGGTTTAGTTTAGGGTTTATGGTTTAGGGTTTAGGGTTAGTTTAGGGTTTAAGGTTTTTTAGGGTTAGGGTAGTTTGGGGTTTATGGTTTAGGGTTTAGTGTTTAGGTTTTAGGTTTAGGTTTAGGTTAGATTTAGGGGTTTAGGATTTAATTTAGGGTTTACAATTTTTTTTGAAATTAATTAAATCGATAGGTTTAGATTTATTTAGTTTATTTAGTTTATTTTAGTTTATTTTAGTTTATTTTATTTTTTATTTTTATTTAGGTATGTTTTTTTATTTAGTGTAGTTAATTTATTTTAGTTTAGTTTTTTTTATTCTAGTATATTTTTTAGGTTTAGGTTTAGGTTTTAGGATTTAAGGTTTAGGGTTAGTTTAACATTTAGGGTTTAGGGTTTTAAGTTTTAGGGTTTAGGTTTTAGGGTTAGGGTTTTGGGTTTTGGGTTTTATGGTATATGCTTTTAGGGTTTAGAGTTTAGGATTAGGGTTTAGGGTTTAAGGTTTACGATTTATGGTTTAGGGTTATAGGTTTATGGTTTAGAGTTTAAGATTTAGGGTTTAGGGTTTTTTTAAAAAAAATTAAGTAAACTGATAGGTTTAAGTTTATTTAGTTTTTTTTATTTATTTAAGTTTATTTTTTTATTTAGGTTTATTTTTTTTATTTAGGTTGCTTTATTTATTTTAGGTTTATTTAATTTAGTTTAGGTTTTTTTTTAGTATTTTATTTTCGTTTTGGTTTTGGTTTTAGTTGAGTTTTATTTTTATTTTATTTTTTAGGTTTACGTTTTACTTTTTATTTTTAGGTTTAAGTTTAGGTTTTTACTTTATTTTTTTTAGGTTTAGGTTTTAGGTTTTATTTTGGTTTATTTTTAGGTTATATTTTTAGTTTATTATATTTAACTTACTTTAGGTTTAGGTTTAGGTTTAGTTTATTTTAGGTTTAGGTTTAGGTTTTATTTATTTTAGTTTAGTTTAAATTAGTTTAGTTTTATGTTTATTTTAGGTTTTATTATTTATTTATTTTTTATTTTATTATTAGATTTATTCTTTTGGTTTAAGTTTTTATTTAGTTTTTATTTTATTTTTTATTTTAAGTTTATTTTATTTTTATTTTACATTTAGTTTTTTATTTTATTAATGTTTTTTAGGTTTTCTTTACTTTAATTTAGTTTAGGTTTATCTTTATTTTATTTTAGTGTATTTTTATTTTTTATTTTATTATATTTTTATGTTTATGTTTAGGTTTTTATTTTATTTTATTTTATTTATTTTATTTATATGTTGTATTTAGTTTAGGATTAAGTTTTTAGGTTTTTTGGGTTTAGTGTTTACAGTTTAGGGTTTAGGTTTTAGGGTTTAGGATTTTAATGTTTAGGTTTTAGGGATAGGTTTAGGGGTTTAGTGTTTAGCTTTGGGTTTAGGGCTTTAGGTTTATAGTTTAGGGTTAGCAGGGTTTAGTGTTAGTTTAGGGTTTAGGTTTAAACTTTAGGGCTTAGGTTTTAGGGTTTATAGTTGGTTTAAGTTTAGGAGTTTAGGGTTTAGGTTTAGGATTTAGGTTTTAGAGTTAGGTTAGGGTTTAGGTTTAGGGTTTAGTTTAGGTTTAGTTAGGTTTAGGGTTTAGGGTTAGGTTTAGGTTAGTTGTATGGTTTATATTTTAGGATTAGGGTTTAGGGTTTATGGTATAGGTTTTCAAAAAATAAATAAATAAATAAATAGGTTTAGTTATTTATTTTTTTATTTATTCTTATTTTATATTTTATTTTATTTAGTTTAGTTTATTTATTTTAGGTTTATTTATTTTAGTTTATTTTTTAGGTTTGGGTTTTTGATTATTTTTATTTTTTTAGTTTAGTTTTATTTTTATTTTATTATTTAGGTTTAGGTTTTATTTTTTATTTTTAGGGTTAGGTTTAGGTTTTTATTTTATTTTTTTAGGTTTAGGTTATGGTTTTTATTTTAAAATTATTTTTGGTTTTATTATTTAGTTTAGGTTTAGGTTTATTTTTAGTTTATTTAATTTTATTTAGGGTTTAGGTTTAGTCTATTTTAGGTTTAGGTTTTGGTTTTATTTATTTTAGTTTAGTTTATTTTAGTTTAGGTTTATGTTTATTTTATTTTTATTTTAGGTTTATGTTTTTTTAGTTTAGGGTTTAGGTTTATTTATTATTTATTTTAGGTTTATCTTTTAGGTTTAGGTTTTATTTAGTTTTATTTATTTTATTTTAAGTTTAATTTATTTTTATTTTAGGTTTATTTCATTTTGTTTAGTTTTTTTTTTGTAGCAGTTTAGGTTTTATTTATTTTATTTTAGTTTAGTTTTTATTTTTGATTTTATTTTCTTTTAAGGTTTAGGTTTAGGTTTAGGTTTAGGTTTAGGTTTTAGTTTAGGTTTTTATTTTATTTTATTTTGGTTTAGGTTTTTTATTTTATTTTATTTTTTGGTTTTATTTAGTTTAGGTTTAGCTTTTTAGCTTTTTAGGGATTTGGGTTTAGGGTTTAGGGGTTAAGGTTAGTTGAGGGTTTAAGGTTTAGAGTTTAGGGTTTGGGGTTTAGGGTTAAGGGTTTAGGGTTTAGGGTTTAAGGTTTAGGTTTTAGGGTTTAGGGTTTGGGGTTTAGGGTTTTAAGGTTTAAGGTTTAGGGTTTAGGGTTTAAGATTTTTAGGGTTAAGGGTTTAGGATTTATGATTTAGGTTTTAAGTTTAGGGTTCAAGTTTTATTTTAGGGTTTAGGGTGTTTGCTTTATTTTATAACAGAGAACAAATTAAGATTCAATATTTCTTCTTTTTGATTTCTTCAAACCAAGTAACACACCAAGTTTTATAAGACACAAGCGACGACATAGATAAAAAATGAGCACGCATAGAGCAATTAAAAAACCCAAGATAACTAGAACTATCCCTATTGTAAAGACAGTTCCATAAGCAGTAGATCGGATTAGCCATTCTTCAGTTTCTTAGTTCCCATCAGAACCACCCTGGCCTCTCGAATAGTGAGATCCACCATCATATCCCCTATATCTACCCCCTCCACCACCATGGTTGTAACCTCTGTCGCTCCTCCCACCTGCATAACCACCACTACTCCGACTACCACCTCAATATCCACCTACACCTCCAGATCCCCCATCGCCGATAACCTTCTCCCTCGCCTCCTCTAGATCTAGGCGGGCACGGTTGACGGTGATGTTCCTACCGTCAAGGTTCTGTCCATTCTTAGGGTTTAGGTTTAGGTTTATTAGGTTTTAGGGGTTAGGTTTATTTTTTAATTTATTTAGTTACTTTAGGTTTAGGTTTAGGGTTTAAGGTTTAGGGTTTAGGGTTTAGGGTTAGGGTTTTCAAATATGGGGGTTTTTTAAATTAAGTATACCGGTAGGTTTAGGTTTATTTAGTTTATTTAGTTATTTTTTATTTATTTTAGATTATTTTATTTTTATTTTTATTTAGGTTTGTTTTTTATTTTTATTTAGTTTAGTTTATTTATTTTAGTTTAGGTTTTATATTTTAGTTTATTTTTTAGGTTTAGGTTTAAGTTTAGGTTTATTTTTAGTGGAGTTTTATTTTTATTTTATTTTTTACGTTAAGGTTTGATTTTTTTATTTTTAGGTTTAAGTTTAGGTCTTTATTTAATTTTTTTAGGTTTAGGTTTTAGGTTATTATTTTTGATTTATTTTCTTGTTTTATATTTTAGTTTAGATTTAAGTTTATTTTTTAATTTATTTTATTTTATTATATTTTATGTTTAGGTATATGTTTAGTTTATTTTAGGTTTATGTTTAGGTTTTATTTATTTTAGTTTAGGTTTAGGTTTATTTTATTATTTTTATTATTTTTTATTTTAGGTTTAGGTTTTTTTAGTTTAGGGTTTAGGTTTTATTTTTTATTTATTTTTAGGTTATTTTTTAGTTTAGGTTTTAATTTAGTTTTTATTTTATTTTATTTTAGGTTAATTTTAATTTTATTTACATTTAGTTTTTATTTTATTAAGGTTTTTCATTCTTAGGTTTATTTTATTTTTTAGTTTAGTTTAGGTTTTTCTTTATTTTATTATTGTTTAATTTTAATTTCAATTTTATTTTATTTTATTTTTAGGTTTAGGTTTTTATTTTAGTTTAGGTTTTTATTTAAATTTATTTTTTAATTTTATTTAGGCTTATATTTTATTTATTTTATTTTAGGTTTTCTTTATTTTAGGTTTAGGTTTTTTTAGTTTTAGGGGTTTAGGGTTTTAAGGTTTAGGATTTTAGGTCTTTAGGTTTAGAGTTTAGGCTTAGGGTATAGAGCTTAGTGTTTCTTTAGGGTTTAGGGTTTTAGTGTTTAGGGTTTAAGGTTTAGGGTATAGTGTTATCTTAGAGTTTAGGGTTGTTTAGGGTTTAGGGTTTTAGGGTTTAAGGTTAGTTTAGGGTTTTAAGATTTAGGGTTTAGGTTTGTTTAGTTTGGATTTAGAGTTTAGAGTTGGGGTTAGGTTTAGGGTTTAGGTTTTAGGTTTTAGTTAGTTTAGGATTTTAGGTTTTAGTTTAGGGTTGTAGGTTTAGGATTTAAGGTTTAGAGTTAGTTTTAGGGTTTAGGGTTTAGGGTTTATGATTTAGGATTTAGGTATTAGGGTTTATGGTTTTTTTTTTCAAAAAAAATAATAATAACTAAACAGGTAGGTTTACATTTATTTAATTATTTAGCTTAATTTTTATATATTTTAGTTTATTTTATATTTTATTTTATTTAGGTTTATTTTTTATTTTGATTTAGTTTGGTTTATTTATTTTATTTTTGGTTTTTTATTTTAGTTTATTTTTTTGGATTCGGCTTAGGTTTATGTTTATATTTTAGTTTAGTTTTAGTTTTATTTTATTTTTTAAATTTAGGTTTATTTTTTTAGTTTAGGTTTAGGTTTAGGTTTTATTTTATTTTTCATGTTTAAGTTTTAGGTTTTATTTTAGCTTTACTTTTAGGTTTATTTTTAGTTTAGGTTTAGGTTTATTTTTAGTTTATTTTCTTTTATTTAGTTTGAGGTTTAGGTTTAGTTTATATTTGGTTTAGGTTTAGGTTTTATTTATTTTAGTTTAGTTTATTCTAGTTTAGGTTTAGGTTTATTTTATTTATTTATTTTATTTTATGTTAGGTTTAATTTTTATTTTAGTTTAGGATTTACCTAAATAAAACTAAAACTAATAAATAACCCTAAACTAAAACAAAACTAATAAAATAAATAAAATTAAAACACCGAATAACTAAAACTAAGAAATAATAACCCCTGAAAAAATTAAACCTAAATCCAATAATAATAATAATAATAATAACCTAATAATAACTAAACTAAACAAAAAAATAATCAATAATAAATAACTAAAACCTAAACACGAAAACAAAACTAATAAAACACCTAAACACCTAAACAAAAACTAACTAAACTAAACCAATAACTAAAAAAACCTAAACCCCTAAACCCCTAAACCCTGTAATAAACTAAAAACTAAAACAAAAATCTAAACCAATCCCACGACCCCTTCCCATCCCGAGCTCTAGTGATTCTTGAATCCCTTTTCTTTTCATTCTCTTTCTTGGCATTTCTGGGCTAGTTTCCAAGAAATTTCTTCTGGTTCGGCTTCGAATCTTCGACCTTTGGCCGATCCTTGTTCGATTCTTAAGTGGCACCATTTTTCATGGCATCAGGTTCTATGAATACTTGGGGAAAACCAAATGCTCCAACTACTCCATTTCGCGATTCTTTAGGTATAGCTAAACCTTTTGCCTTTAAATCCTTCAAAGATGCCTTATCTGGTAAGGATTCTTCAACTTCTTCTGATCTTTCTTTAAACCCAATTCATACAACCTTCACAGGTGTTATGGCTATTATGTGCTCTGACTTGGATATTGAAAAACTAGTTGTGGCTTATGCGTATACTTTGATTAGAAAATTTTCTTTTCGGCATCCTAATATGAAGGAAATTCAATTTTTCTTTCATGACTTGAATCTTTCCAGTGCTTTTTTGATCAGTTTACTAGATGGTAGACATGTGTTGATCTTATTATGTTAAAAACTATCAAATGCATATTCTTAAATGGACTCCATTTTTTGACATTAAAGAGGAATCTCCTATAGCACCGATTTGGTTATCTTTATCTAATCCTTGGGTTCACTTTGTTAATTATCAATTCTTGCATGCTGTGGGTTCTATCTTTGCTAGACCCTTGCAAATCAGTCAAGCAGCAAATCTAGCCCGTCAATTGCTCAGATCCTTGTTGAAATTGATGTAACAAAGAAATTTCCTAAGGAGGTGTGGATTAGAATGAAATTTTTGATGTTTCTAATGATGTTCCTAATGTTTCTAATGTTGTTCCCAATGTAAGTGGTAGTGGTAAGCTTGTTAAAATTCTTACGAAACTATTTTGGAGAGTAATTAGATTTTGGCTACTACTATTTCTATTATTCTTGAAAATTTCCAAGTGGATGATTTTCATGTTTTAGTTTCTGATTCTAAGGAGATTTGTGATAAAGTTGCTGAAAATCTTATAGAAAATGTTTCTATTATTTAGCCTAAAAATTCTTTAAAAGAAAATCTTGTATTATCTTCTTTGAATTTGGGCAAGAATGATGGTATGGAGCTTGTTGATAAAGTGCAGCCAAGTGTTTGTTTGCTTAATAAATCTATTTTTGCCCCTTCTTTAACTATTATTCTAGATGGTATTTTGCTTAGTGATAATTCTTGTTTAATGGAGAAAGAGGATTTATCTTTCTATCAAAAGGGAACTTCTCCTAAATCTATTGTTAATAATGATGACAAAATTATTTCTGATGATGAATCCATGGAGAATGAGATCGGTTTTCAAACTATTTTTGTGAAAAGGAAAAAATAGTTTAAAAATTATCCTCCAAAAGTTTTTAGATCTACTCGATCTTCTTCATCTTTTTTTCTAACAAAAGTTAATGTTTAACTTTCTTATTTAGAATGCGAGGGGCATTGGTACTCTTGTTGTTAGAAATAGAATTAGGAATCTTTGTAGAATTTATAAAGTTGGTTTTTTGGTTATTCTTGAACCTCTTATTTTTCTTCTAAAATAATGCATGCGGCCAGGATGATTGGTCTTAGCAATTTTTATTTAAATATCAATAACAAA